>OZ024830.1:29123450-29305491 GCA_964016985.1 Anodontia alba | reverse complement strand
GAACGAAATCTTAATGAAACATAGAGATTTAACGACACTGATTTAAGCCACAATACCATCTACAGTCGAACCTCAATAGCTCGAACACCGATGGCTAATTCGAACACGATTTTGTGTCCGTAAGAAATTCTTCCGATAGCTAAAGAAAACAAATGATTTAGGATTTGTTTCTTAGTTTAACATGAAATTGTATGTTGTGTAAACTCAGTAGAATCGGTATGTCGTGTGTACTCATTAGAATCGCCTCATCGAGGCGATTCTGATGAGTATACTCAACATACCATTATTACTTAGAACATCAAAACAATTCCCTGAATTATCGCCATTTGCTTCCCGTCCTGGCGTCACGGATAACCCTCAGTGGCTCGAACTACCCATATCTCGAACAAATTTCCATGGTCCAAAAGAGGTTTGAGTTATTGAGGTTCGATTGTACATACATATTGTAATTAAACAAAATAAACTGGAATATTAAAATAAATGTTTTTAGTGAGGTTATATAAGAAAATTAAAGATATTTTAAAAATTTCCAAAGTGTTTCATTTTTTATACATAGTATTGTCCGTAATATGCATTTAATATTATGCAATATATTAATTACTTCTGTGAAATATGTTCTTAGCAGTTTTGGCGACCTGATTACAATTTGGTGTGCTGAAGGGAACTCCTTTGAAGTATTGCGCCAAAGGCCTATAGCAGTTCTCCTGGAGAGATCTAGCTCCAAGGAAGACGTTGTTTGTACATTCTTCTTCGAGTCATATTATAACAGCTCGTCTTGAGACATTTTTTTCTTATCTGGCTTGTTAACCCTTAGAATGGCAAGACAAAATAAAGTAGATAACAGTATTTTGTTTTCAGTATATTTCGGGGAAAATAAGGCTTGGCATTTCATGCAAATCGTCAACGTAGTAGACGGTACACGACATGTCACAACCTATTTTCGCTGAAAACTGACAGGCAGAGTAAGCAGACGACACAGGAAATATCAAGCCTCGTTTTCTGTCTATGGACGCCTGATTACGCCCCATTTACTTTGGGTCCATGTCTGTCTGTCTGAACATCCAAATTTTGCCTTTGCCATGTACATATGTATATAATGATTAAGATTTTCCGAAATACATTTTGGTACGTTGACCTCATTTCTACGAAAAATAACAAAAATAATGCAAATTGTCGTCTGTGATTGGTACGTTATGGATTAAGTGGAGAAGTCTCTTCTATACAATATCGAGGCATGCATTACGAAAACACGCCTATGCAAATATGTAGAAAATTTCATCTCCAAAAACTAAAAATTTTCAGATAAAAACCTCCGATATTTTTCACATTTCTGCTCAAAAAATAGATTGTGGGTACTCGTTAGAACCGCCTCGGCGAGGCGGTTCTAACGGGTACCCACAATCTATGTTTTTGAGCAGAAATAAGAAAAATAATGTATACCATTGTAAACCCCAGTTTTACTATATGAAAGTGGGGTTTAAGGGGGGTCAAAATTATATAGGCATGTTTTCGTGATGGATTCTAAGGTAATTCTCCCTAGGGAGTCTTATCCCAATTTGGTGTGTAAGTTGGAGAACTTGTGTTGTCTACTACCTCACAACATACAAGTAGTTTAATTTAGATTATCGTTTCCTTTGGTGTTGTAATGGGAGAAATGTATTTTTTTTTTCTAATGGGAGAACAGTCTCCTTTCTTAAACTAACAGTTTAATTTCATGTCTTAAATGAAATCGTTGGATTGTGTGTAAAAGCTTTACCTCCATGTACATAAATTGGACACATCTTTTCAAATAAAGTACTAGTTAAGTAAACATTTTAACAGTCGGCACTATAAACTACTTTTTATAACGGTGATGTTTTGGTTCAGTCTCATTATGCCTCAGCACATTATCTATCAGCTTGACATCATCCAGAATAGCGTAATCTTACTACTCTATGATCAGACGACAAACTGATTTTTTTTTTTTTTTTTTTCATTTTTCTCTGAAAATACGTTTTGACCTTTCATGCAAAATGTCTCCTTGGAGACATTTTGCATGAAAGGTCAAAGCCTATTTTCCGAGAAAAAATGTCTATCTTTGGAGACAAATTACATGAAAAGTGAAAGCCTATTTTCTGGGGAAAAGACGAAAAAATATTTCAAAATTCCGTCTACCGAATTTTGTATGTAATATGCTAAGCGTTAAATATTGCTAATGGAAAAGCATATAATCACAAGACATCACAAAAACATACCTATATAATTTTGACCCCCTTAAACCCAACTTTTATATAGTAAAACTGGGGTTTACAGGGGTATACATTATTTTTTTTTTATTTCTGCCCAAAAGCATAGATTGTGGGTACTTGTTAGAACTGCCTCATTGAGGCAGTTCTAACGAGTACCCACAATCTATGTTTTGTGCAGAAATATGAAACATATCAGAATTTTTTATTTGAAAATTTTCATTTTTTGGTGGTAAAATTTCCAGTATATTTGAATAAGCATGCTTTCATAATGAAGGGTTTTCACCTGCTGTGAGGCTCGAAGAAAACCACTAGTCTAAGAGCAGAAGGTAAGAATTAAATCATTTGTGCAACGAGCAGTTCTGCAGGCTTTTAGTAGTGCTATGCTAAAATATAGGGCTAAATTCAGGCTTACTTTTATAAACTGAAAGGCTTAATTTAAGATTTCAAGGAATACTTTATCAAATTTTACTTTAATTATAATAAAGGAAATATTCACAAGGTCATTGTCTCAAGTTCTTTCCCTTTATTTTCTCATACTCATGATAAAATCCCTAAACTTAACTCTTTGAAAGTGAACAAGCAGCTTCAAAAATGTTAATAAAATGACAATTATTTTCCTTCAAGGGTGGTCCGGCTTGCCCCTTCCCTCCCCATCCCTTTAGTACATGGTTTTCTGTCCACTGGTGTTAATTATGCACTCAGATAAAAAGAAACTGACAAAAATGGAAATTTGTCCAAAAACGTAATTTTAGGAACTTCCTGTATATTCATTGATTTTTTTAGGAATTTAAGGATGCCTAAAGTCTCAGCCTAAAGTATTACTCAAATGAACTTTAAAGAAATTTAGGGACGCTGGAAAACCTTCTTCTATTGGATAATGATAAAACAGAGTTAAACTTACTATGTATATGTTATATTAAGTCTACACTGTTTAGCAGAAAATAGATATGTTAATGTCATAATGAATAGCGTTTCATAATGTGCGTACACAAACTTGAATTTTTACCTTAATTAAGTCTAGTACATGTGTGTAATTTATTTTTCATTGTGTATGATTATACATAAAATCATTATAACATAAAGTGACATTAAACGAGAAATTATTATAGTTAAAGCAAATCATACCCAAATCCCGACTGAAATAACTGCTATAAAATATCCTAAAATAACGAGTCCATCACCCCAATGCAAATGTTCGTCTGCTGTTGTACCAGCCATTTTGTTTATTTTTGAACAGAGTGTCAAGCAAGGTAGACAATTTTATATGACACAAACATTAATGAATGCTCGGTGACGCACAGGTGAGCGTCTTTTCAAGGGTTTATACAGGTAAAGTAAAAATATTAAAGGGATCGTACCGGATATGTAGGCGGCTTAGTAAGTGCATGTTTCTTACTGTATGCTTCATTGTTACAAACAGCTGTTTTGTGACGAAAACAATGAATCAAACTGTGTCCTGTTAAGCGAAACAGTGATTTTACAGATCATTCCGCGCGTGTGTGTATCATTCAAAAAAAAAATTCTTTTATTTACGGCCCTTTCAGGAATATTTTACTTATATCGAGCTGATCGTTCATCAAAGGTGGGCGAAAACCGGAGAACCCGGGGAAAAGGCCACCTGACCATCCGTAAGCAGAACTTAGCTTTCCCACATGCGACCCAAGCGAGGCTCAAACCGCAGCGGCGAGAAACCTAATGGATTAAGAGTCAGCTCTCCTATCCACTAGGCTACGGGGGCCCGCCCAAAAAATTCTTTTGGTGGACAGTGAAGGCCCTGATCAGACTGCGCGAATGCGCAGGCTGATCTGGGTCTTTGCTGTCCGCAATTGCCCGATGACACGTTTTCGCAGGGCGCAGTACAGTTGGTTTAAACATATTTTATGCATATAGATTTACATTGGCAATATGTTACATAGTTCTTGTTAATAACACATTTATACAAAAGAGAGTCAGAAGAAAGGCAACGGACTTAAATTTGTACATGTATACTGAATTCACTTCAAGAAGTAAACTAGAAATGTGTGGTTTAAAACAAACTGTAATTGACAATTTAATCATCAAAATAAAAAAAAAAAAAAAAAAAAAAAAAAAAAAAAAAATAAAAAAAACAGTAGGTGTCTAGTACTACTAAACAAGTAATATGAATTTAATAGGTGCTACCTATATCCGTACGGCCAAATTATCATCACATGCTTCATAAGTGGGTTGGCCAGATCTAACTGAATTTGATTTAGACCACGCTTGACTTCTAATCCACTGCATGAATTGCGATATAACGTCCAAGTCAACAATATTTCAGTAGTTCAGAGACATTGCTTCCAAATTTGTGGGACTATTACCCCGACCCGATCACATCAATTCGGATTCTGCTTAGTTACTAGCAGCTCTACCATAGAGGCTTTAGGCAGCCCATCTATTTCGGCTGTCGTTTGCTCTTTATGATTGTATATGTATAAAGTTTTAGAACATCTTTCTTGTGACTATCTCTTTCTAGGACTTGAAGGTCATTTCTAATTTGTCCACAAATTTCCTAATTTCGTGGATTATGTGTGCTGACTTATGCTAATATACTATCATCACACTTTTCTCTGACCGTTCTGGCAGGTTTTTTTTTTTTTTTTTTTTTTTTTTTGGTCGATTTCGCTTTTTCAATGCCCGCTGTTATTAAATATTGTGGATAATTTTGAAGCTTCAAAAATGATCTTAATTCTTGCAGTTGTGTTTCCAAAATATCTTCCTTTGATACTATAGTGCGAATTCTTCCAGCTAGTGAAAACGGAATAGTTGGTTTATGTAATGTTATTATTATTATCATTATTATTTAGAAGTAATAGTTGGGTTCAGTAATACGGAACTATAGTTTGTGATACATGTTTTATTTACAAGTTAAACATGTATACAGCAAGACGTCCAGAACATAAGCGAGTTCTAAAAGTATCTCAGAGGCATGGTCAGCAGGACTTCCTGGTGGTCTCAATTATATGCGTAGGAAAAGATAAAACTGTTTCTCAAGATGCCAGACCAGTGGCTGTCAATATCAATAACAATAGTATGCTTTGGGTGACATGACTGAAATAAGAGATACGTTTTGCTGTCTGTAGGCTTATAAAATATATCAGTTTCCAGTTTACCATTATCATTTATAACTAGAACATCTAAAATGGGAGTTCGTTTTGACTATATTGTGCAGATTATTTAAAATCTGGTGTAAACTTTTGGGATTTTGTCCATGACGAAAAGCAATCGTCTAAAAATCTTTTGCAAACCTATTTGAATTCCAATTCATATTCCTGTCCAAATGTGTCAGCGACTTCCTGGTACAATTTTTGTACGAGGTATTCTATTGTTAACCCATTTTTGCCCGTAAATGGGATATTGGCAAGAGTGTAGACCAGATCAGACGCCGTAGAACGCGGCGTCTGATCAGGGTCTACACTGTTTGCATTAACTACAGACACTTCAATGAAACATGGCAATAATCAAAACTGACCAGACACCCCTTAAACTTGAAATGGACTGGTCTAAAGAGTTCAGGTAGAATAGTTCACTCAGCATGAATGGATTAATGTCGCATATAATGGTGCCATTTTTGTTCCACTGTTGTGCCTTTCCTTTGCCTGTAAAATCTATCATTAAATTGAAATGTATTATTTTCTAGTATAAATTTAAATGAATTAAACACAAAATGTTAAGAAAATCTATTAGGTATTTCGTCCAGGAACCGATCAATCCAGTATTCTATGGCATCCAAACCTAAATCATGTAGCATATTGGTTCAATGTCAAACGATGTTTAAATTGTATTATCCGCGATTTATTCAGGTAAATGATTAAGAAAGTCTGTGGTGCCTCTTAAAAAGCTTGGAACATGTTTTATGTATGTTTTTTTGTAAAATATCCATTAACTTACTAATTCTATGGGTCTAACACGCTGGACCCGTTACTGTCTAAATTTAAGATCTTCCATGTTTGGAAATTTAACGTAGGATGTTTCTGCGGTGTTGCAGTTTTGTGAAATACTTTTATGAACATTAGGAAGTCCATTGAATTGACTTTCTTTCACTTTAAAGGCTTTGTTGAAGGTTACTCGTGACGTTTCTTATTGTGCTGGAGGTGGTCTTTTGATCCGGAATTGCAAGATAATTTACGATTTTACTTACACCTTCCTGTATGTTGTGTGTACTCATTAGAATCGCCCTATCGAGGCAATTCTAATGAGTACACTCAACAAACAATTATTCTGTAGAAAAATCGAAAAGATTTCTCTAAATTATCCCTATTTGATTCCAGACCTGGCGCCATGATTGACACGCAATGGCTCGAACTACCCATATCTCGAACAAATTTCAATGGTCCCAAAGATGTTCGAGGCATTGAGGTTTTACTGTACTTGTTTGATTGATTGCACTTACACACCAACTTAACCCTTAAAGCGCCAAGAAAAACTGCATCTGAAAATGTTGTCTGTTTATGTCGTCTGCTGAATATTCTTGCAGACTTTTCAAACCTATTTTTGCATACAGGCAAACAGTGTGGAAGGAGCAGTCTGATCTGGTTCCACACTGTTTGCAAAAATGACTTTTAAAATCGCAAGCAGATGACAAAGCAGACGACAATAGTTGTGACTGGCGCTTTAAGGGTTAAGAATAATTATACCTGAACACTTCAATAATCACACTGATTACAAAGGAACTGGAACTTTCTGGTGGGATTTATTATAACCCGATGGGGTATAATTATTTCGTTGTTCCGTCCGTCTGTCTATACGAGCTTGCGACTTTTTTAAAGTTAGGTTTGTTAAGTTTTGCTACTGTGTCTTCACTTCAAGTATAATTCAATGTTCTACAAGAAAAATGCATGTCAGCTGAAATCATCTTGCTGTTGAGCAAAGGTCAAGGTCACAAACTTAAGAATTTCAATAACATCGCAAATTTTTTTTGTCTTTTTAAGTTTGTATGTGGGAAAAATAAGAAAATACTTCAAATTATCATCTGCTGTAATATTTTACCCAGCATGCTAAGTATTAACAAAATACTCATATATTCTGTGACAAATATATAAAAAACAACAAGGTTAAAAAATTACCGTGATATTATCATGGTATACCTAGCTATTGCGTTGACAACTGCCGCTGCAGACCAAAGGTCAAGGTCATGTATTTTGTTAACAATTATAGAAAAAAAACAGGGTTAAAATATTATGATACCGTGATATAATCATGATGTACTCAGCTCTACTGTTGACATCAACTTAATTGCTGCTGCAATTAAGTCAAAGGTCAAGGTCATGGACATACAACCCTCATAAATATACTGTCAAGGTTTGCATTATTTTTTTTATTTATTTATTTATTTATTTATTTTTTGCTCTTATCATACTTTTGAAAATCCATTCCACGCCTATTCAAACATATTGAAATTTTACAACCAAAAAAGGAAAATTTTCAGATAAAAAAATCTGATATTTTTTATATTCCTGCACAAAACATAGATTGTGGGTTCTCGTTAGAACCGCCTCGGCGAGGCGGTTCTAACGGGTACCCACAATTAATGTTTCTGAGCTAATATAAAAAAAAAAATGTGCACCCCTGAAAACCCCAGTTTTACTATATAAAAGTCGGGTTTAATGGGTCAAAACTGTATAGGCGTGTTTTCGTGATGCTTTCTTGAATGTGTTGGTGTGTTTGTAATATACATATAACTACTAGACGGAGAAAGGTCAGCTGACATCAAGTTCCTAGCGCTGCTGTACACCAAACGTCAAGGTAATAGACTTAGAAACGACGTTTGTTAACAGCTGCGTCAGTTTTTGTTTTGCTGTGCTTATGTTTCTGAAAGTTGTTGATTTGTGATCAGTATTACCACTGGGTGGTTACACGTCAATTGACATCTTTCTGCTGCTGTTACCGACCAAAGGTCAAGGTCACTGACTCAGAGGTTGTTAACATTTATGCAAAGGTCAAGGTCACTGACTCAGAAGTTGTTAACATTTGTGTCAGTTTTACGATTGTTCTTTTGCCTCCCTTTTATTTCTAGAAGTCTCCACGTAAAGTTGTGAATATGCGGCGGGTGTAATTACAGGAAGGATACAGACATAGAACAGATTATATTTCGTTTCCTTTGGGAAACCCATTATGGTACATTTGAAAATGGAGTTCTGCTCATGTATACGCTAGAGGGCGTAAGCAGTGTTGCAAAGTTCATCACTGCTTATGAAGTTTCAATAAAACCGAGACTCCCATTTTCTGATCTGTAGTGTGTTTTTAGTTTCCAAAGGTGATGTTTTTGACGTTTATTGACAGCTCACTGCGTTTGCTCCTGACCAAAGTTAAATGTCACAGACTTAAAGAATTTGCATTTGAATTTGCGTGGATGCCGGTCGCGGGTACATGTAAACGTGATTCTTTTGGTCACTTGCACCAGTTATCAAAGGTCACGAATTAGTTCTTACTCATCAATTTGTAAATTGTAATGAAATCTACATCTATCTTTATCTTGTATACTGATTAACGCTAAGCAATCTGAGAAAAAAATTCAGCAGACGACATACTAAATATTCTTTCTTATTTTTCCCAGAAAACAGGTTTTGACATTTCATGCAAATTGTCTCCTTAATTTGCATGAAATGTCAAATCCTGTTTTCTGGGAAATATAAGAAAAAAAATATCATCAATTTGTCGTCTGCTGAATTTGCCCGGAGAGTTTTTAAGGTTACGAGTAAATGTAAATACTTCCTGGTCCAGCTAAGTCGCACAGATATTTGGGTGCGTGAACTAATAATGTACTTAAAATATCAGTTATAAGATAAATTAGACTATATTGTCAAGTCAAAACCTACCTATGATGTGCGATGCACGAAAAGGGCCCTGATGACGTAAGAACCATGCCATGAGAAAATGTCTTTAGAACATATACAATGTCTGAACAGTGATAAAAGCATTGTAGACACTGCATAATATCCCGCCACTGCACCGTTACAAAACACGGAGTAAAGATGGGTGCGTTTTATGGGGTAATATAGAAATACATTTTACAAATGCTGTTTGTTGAATAAACCAGAGAAAACAATTTATCTCGTAAATGAAATACTCAAATATATGAAGTTTCGTCCAAATCCGTAAAAAAAGAAAAAAATTCAAGTTATAACTCCAAACAAGAATATTGTCAATATCATTTGATCTATGAAATTTAGTCCAAACCCATTCATTCATTCTCATGATATAAAGCGAAAACCATGTTTCATTGCTAAGCAAATAACTCTGTTGAAAAAATACAGAAAAATACGGCGTTATAATCCAAAGCAAGATATTGTCATTATTATTTGATATATGAATCCAAATCAGTCTCGTCTTTCTCAAGATATGAAGCCGGAACCATTTTTGTCAGTCATCACGAAAACATGCCTATATAATGTTGACCCCCTTAAACCCCACTTTTATATAGTAAAACTGGGGTTTACAGGGGTATACATTATTTTTCATATTTCTGCTCAAAACATATATTGTGGGTACTCGTTAGAACCGCCTCAGCGAGGCGGTTCTAACGAGTACCCACAATCTAGGTTTTTGAGCAGACATAAGAAAAATATTAGAATTTTTATCTGAAATTTTTCATATTTTGCTGGTAAATTTTCCAGTATATTTGAATAGGCTTGTTTTCGTAATGGACCAAGGACAGTAACTCGCCTGAAAATGGCGGAAAATCCTGAGTATTATTATGAAACAAGGTACTGTCAATATTTTGTTTATATATATGAAGCTTCTACCAAATCCATTGATTCGTTCTAGTGATATTGAGTGGAAACTATTTATGTCGGTAAGCAAAGGCAGCAACACTGTAAAATATTTAAGGTTTTTGCCCATTAACAATCCCAAACCACTGTCCCACGATATAAAATCCGTCAACAACTGTTCAAGCTAAAATGCATAAACAAAGCGCTGACAGACGGACGAATAGACGTGGAGGGAAAAATAATACCCCGACACTATTATGTGGCGGGATATAAAAATGTTTAACTAAAATAACTCTGGGTAAATTCGGCAGACGACAAATTGATGTGTTTCTCACTTTTTTTCCAGAAAATAAGAAAAAAAAATAAAAGTTCAAAATGCCGTCTGCTGAATTTTACCCAGCAATCAAAGTGTTACTTTTTCTTTTCTTTATGCTGTGCAAAATGCATGTGGCCACTGCTGTTTTTCAACAAAATACTTTTAAACGTAACGATTATTAGATAGGACTCTAGCATTCCTTTTAAGACCTACATGTATAAGAGAAAAACAAATAATAAAATAAAACAATTTTCAAAGGAAACTTTATTATACTTCTGATAATAAATGTCAATATTCAAAATTCTGTGTCGCCATTTTATCATATTAATGCATAAAAGAACAGATATTCGGACATACCAAACAGAAAAAAAAAAACAAAAAACAAACAATTAACGAAGCTAATTTGTTGGTTCGATAATAAAAACCGGTTATGGTCTACGAAAAACAAATGAACAAGCCATTCTCAGTGTCAGAGATTTAAATAAACTTTGTAATGCGGGACCACATATTTTGCATTAAAAGCCCCTGAATCTCGTAAAGTAACAACGATTAACAGCGTATCGATTGGTCGAACGCGCATGTGCAGTCAGCTTTGGGTCTACTCTGTTCGTACACTGGATATTATCGTGTTAAGAAAATTTTTATGAGTGTTACCGATGAGGTCCAATTGGCCAAAACTACATGTAGCTAGTCTAGTCCATAAACATGGACACTTGAGAATTTTCAGTTCTATGGGTGCATCACGAAAACATGCCTATATAATTTTGACCCCCTTAAACCCCACTTTTATACAGTAAAACTGGGGTTTACAGGGGTATACATTATTTTTCTTATTTCTGCTCAAAACCATAGATTGTGGGTATTCGTTAGAACCGCCTCCCCGAGGCGGTTCTAACGAATACCCACAATCTATGTTTTGAGCTGAAATATGAAAAATGTCAGCGTTTTTATCTGAAAATTTTCAGTTTTTTTTTTTAGGTAAAATTTTCTATATATTTGAATAGGCATGTTTTCGTAATGGTGTACATTGCTCTCAAAGGTCATTCCTTTTAGGACCTACTTACCTATCACAGTAGCACTTAATGAAAATATTTAGATATAGTTAATGGAAATGATTGGACAGGAGACACAGTTTCCACGTCCGCGTTCTTCAGTTACTATATAACATTTTGGGTGGCCTTCCGTTATCTTTGTGAAATTAGGATGCCCTGAAAAACTATCTTCTGTGTTAAGTGCCGAAACTACAGAAGATTACAAGGCACTCATTTAGACCTTTGGATCAGAGGCATGCATTTTAGGATACCTCTGTCTAACTTCTAAAGAGTTTATTTTCGTTTCTTTTTGCTTTTTTTTCTTTTTTTTTTTTTTTTTTTTTTTTTTTTTTTTGGCTACAGCTAAATTCTAAATTTAGCCACCCATCAAACACCTGATGTAATCATTACGAAAACATGCCTATTCAAATATGTAGAAAATTTCACCTCGAAAAACTGAAAATTTTCAGATAAAAAAAATCTCTGATATTTTTCATATTTCTGCTCAAAACATAGATTGTGGGTACTCGTTAGAACCGCCTCGGCGATAATCTATGTTTTTGAGCAGAAATAAGAACAAGAGGCCCACGGGCCACGGTTCGCTCACCTGAGTGACATAGCCACTGTAGACATGCAGATGTTATGCAACATGTTTCCAATCCTATCATCGCAACTAATGAAAATATCATCATCTGAGCAGTTCTTAGTTTTGAAGAAGAATATATGGGCCTGACAGTCAATGGAGCATGATCATTTGAATAAACTATCAATCACATTTCAACAGAAGGATCAATGTGAAATTTGGTGGAAATTGGCTAAGTGGTTTCTGAAGAATCATGATTTTTTTATACATGTAAACAGCACAGTGGCAGGGAAATATTATAAATATAAACCAGATGATGGCCATCTTAGATTTCCAATCAGAACAATTTTAACTACTGTTGATCTACAAGTCACTTCGATACTTTCAATATAAATGTATATGGCCCACACAAATAGGGAAGCAAATTTGACCTTGGAGGCAAAAAGGTCAAATGTCAACATAGAACCATCATTTGAGCAATTTTGGTAGATCTCCTGTCCCCCGTAATTTGTGCAAAGATTAGGACCCAGGGCTTATTTGGTTATGGAGAAGAAGATTTTTAAAGGTTTTTACCATATATGGGCATGGCAGCCATTTTGATCAATGGACCATACCCATTTTAGCAATCTTTCATTCTCCTGCCCACGGAGGCTCCACATGAAATTTGAGCAACACTGGCCCGGAGGCTTCAGAGGAAAAGCCATTTGAAATTATCAACATTTTTTCCATACAAATGTATGGGGCCCATACAAATGCATACAGAAGCAAACTTGACCTCGCCGTAAAAAGGTTAAATGTCAATGAATGAGAATTATTTTAGCAACTTTGGTAGACCACCCGTTCCAGATGATATATGCAAAGATTCAGCCACAAGCCATCCTCGGTTTTAGAGAATAAGATTTTTAAATGTTTTTTTTTCCCATGCAGATGCATAAGGAAACAAACCTGACCTTGCCGTAAAAAGGTCAAATGTCAATGTATGACCATTATTTTAGCAACTTTGGTAGACCCCCTGTCCCCGATGATTTATGCAAACATTCAGCCCCAAAGCATCCTCGGTTCTAGAGAAGAAGATTTATAAAGGTTTTTACCATATATGGACATGGCGCCTATCTTGGTCAACGAACCGTGACCATTTTAGCAATCTTTTGTTCCCCCTACCTAAGGAGGCTCCATATCAAATTTGAGCAAAATTGGCCCAGAGGCTCCAGAGGAGAAGTTGTTTGAAATTCTGAACATTTTTCCCATACAAATGCATAAGGAAGCAAAATTGACCTTACCGTGAAAAGGTCAAATGTCAATGTACGACCATTATTTTAGCAATTTTGGTAGCCCTCCTGTTCCCGAAGATATATGCAAAGATTCAGCCAAAAGGCATGCTTGGTTTTGGAGAAGAAGATTTTTAAAGGTTTTTCCCATACAAATGCATAGGGAAGCAAACTTGACCTTGCCGTAAAAAGGTCAAACGTCAATGTACGACAATTCTTTTAGCAATATTGGTAGACCTCCCGTCCCCGATGATTCCTGCAAAGGTTCAGCCCCAAGGCATTCTCGGTTCTGGAGGAGAAGATTTTTAAAGGTTTTTACCATATATGGGCGTGGCGGCCATCTTGGTCAACGGACCGCGACCATTTTAGCAATTTTTCGTTCCCCCACCCTAAGGAGGCTCCATATGAAATTTGAGCAAAATTGGCCCAGAGGCTCCAGAGGAGAAGTTGTTTGAAATTCTGAACATTTTTCCCATACAAATGCATAAGGAAGCAAAATTGACCTTACCGTAAAAAGGTCAAATGTCAATGTACGACCATTATTTTAGCAATTTTGGTAGCTCTCCTGTTCCCGAAAATATATGCAAAGATTCAGCCATAAGGCATGCTCGGTTTTGGAGAAGATTTTTAAAGGTTTTTCCCATACAAATGCATAGGGAAGCAAACTTGACCTTGCCGTAAAAAGGTCAAACGTCAACGTACGATAATTCTTTCAGCAATTTTGGTAGACCTCCCGTCCCCGATGATTCCTGCAAAGGTTCAGCCCCAAGGCATTCCCAATTCTGGAGGAGAAGATTTTTAAAGGTTTTTACGATATATGGGCGTGGCGGCCATCTTGGTCAACGGACCGCGACCGTTTTAGCAATTTTTCGTTCCCCCACCCTAAGGAGGATCCATATGAAATTTGAGCAAAATTGGCTCAGCGGTTTCAGAGGAGAAGTCGTTTGAAAATGTTAACGGACGGACGCACGGACGGACGGACGACGGACGAAAAGTGATCACAATAGCTCATCCTGAGCAGAGCTCAGGTGAGCTAAAAATAAAGTATACCCCTTTAAACCCCAGTTTTACTGTATAAAAGTGGGGTTTAAGGGGGTCAAAATTATATAGGCATGTTTTCATGATGATGATCACAATAATCATCTCAGTATCTATAGATGATAAATAAGTATACACTTTATGAACAAATGAACAAAGAAAAGTTGTCTGAGGTCAGGGTCCCAAAGTTGCAGGAGCAGTACTAGGCGAAAAGGCCCATTCTGTTAAATTAGGGCATTTCATTAAGGAAACTTCTAGTCAAATCGTGTTTTATGCGTCGCCACTAAGGGGACGGTTAGTTCCAGGGTGACAACTCTGTCAAAAAGATTTGCCTCCTTGTAATATGGGTTCTACTCTAAAAGGAAAGAATTTGCTCCCCCACTCCCCCTGGGAGCAAATTCTTTCCGTTTAGAGTAGACACATTTTTCAGAACGCAAAACTGCTGCACAGGATAGTAAATAGGAAGTCACAAATGTTGTCTGATCAGGTTCTACACAACTGGCACTAACAGTAAATATAAATATAAAGGAATTTCTATAAAACATAGTAATACTATACTATCGGAAAAAGTATTGCAACTTTTAATTGTTTTACAGAAAGTAAGACCCATTTTTTTCAGAAAGGAAAATGCTGTACAAGTAAGCAAAAAGGAAGTCACAAAAGTCGTCTGATCAGGTTCTACACTATTGGCATTAACAGTAAATATAAATACAAAGGAATTTCTATAAAACAAAGTAGTAATATACTATCGGAAAAAAATATTGCAATCTTTAATTACAGTTGACTCTCGTTATCTCGAACTCGCTTATCTCGAATAACCGCTTATCTCGAAGTGAAAATCTGGTCCCTGTTTTAACACAGAGATCTACCAACAGGCAACAAAATATTGTGGAAAAGAGGAGAAATTGCTCCTTAGGAGCAATTTCGCCTCTTTTCCACAATATTTTCAATATTATCTCTAACTTGGGAGTCAAATTAAAGATTCATTCTGTTAAAGGTGGTTGTTGGATTAATTGTTTTCCTCAGTTCCGCAAATCTGATATGTCGAAGTTCGGATATCTCGAAGTGCTTCATAGAGTCCCTTAGATTTCGAGATAACGAGAGTCGACTGTATTTTACTATAAGTAAGGAACTTTGCTTTATATGCTATTTTACAGTATTCATATCTTAAGAATGAGGCATACAAATGTGTGCTCGTATTGTGAGCAGTTGCTGTGGTTCAGCAAGGTCTGATAGACAAAAAGGGCACCTGCTACATTACGAAAACACGCCTATTCAAATGTATAGAAAGTTTCACCTCCAAAAACTGAAAATTTTCAGACAAACAAGACCTATCGCCAGACAGGATGGTTCGCCTGAACTCGCGCTTATCAATGAAATAAAAAAATTATGACCTTAAAATCCTGATCATAGTTTGTGTGTGTGTGTGTGTGTGTGTGTGTGTGTGTGTGTGTGTGTAAGGGGGTGGGGGGAGGGGTTGGAGGGAGGAAGACATGATACTGGATATAATTTTGGATGAACATCTTCCATAGCTGCTATCTGTATACCAAATATAATTAGTATGGTTTGAAAAGTAGCTGAGTAAATAAAAAATCTTAAGAACTTTGCGGTAAAACTTTAGCATAAAATTTCTAAGTCCGTGACCTTGACCTCTAGGTTATCGGACAGGGATATTGCTGAATAAAATTTTGGAGCCATACCTATAATCATGCCAAATATTAAGTAACTCCATGCAAGGGTTTAGAAATTAAGAGATCTTAAAAACTTAGACGCAAAACTTTAACATAAATTTCTAAGTCTGCGACCTTGACCTCTAGGTCATAAGCAGGGGTGGGAATGGTGCCAAATAAAATTTTGGATCAACATCTATAATCATGTCAAATATAAAGTAACTCCATGCAAGGATTTAGAAATTAAAAGAACTTAAAAACTCTGACGCAAAACTAAACATAAATTTCTAAGACTGTGACCCTGAACTCTAGGTCATAAGCAGGGGTGGTAATGGTGCCAAATAAAATTTTTTTGGATCAATATCTATAAACATGCCAAATATAAAGTAACTCCATGCAAGGATTTAGAAATTAAGAGATCTTAAAAACCTTGACGCAAAACTTTAACATAAAATTTCTACGTCCGCGACCTTGACCTCCAGGTCATAAGCAGGGGCGGGAATAGTGCCGAATTAAATTTTTGATCAATATCTATAATTATGCCAAATATAAAGTAAATCCATACAAGGATATAGAAATTAAGAGATCTTATTAAACTTTAACAAACAAAAATTAACATAAATTTCTAAGTCCGTGACCTTGATTTTTAGGTCATAAACAGGGGTTGGGGTAGTGCCAAATAAAATTTTGGACCAATATCTATTATCATACCAAATATACAGTAAATCCAAGCAAGGATTTAGAAATTAAGAGATCTTAAAAACTTTGACGCAAACTCTAACATAAAATTTTTAAGTCCGTGACCTTGACCTAGAGATCACGAGCAGGGATGTGGATAGTGCTCAATAAAATTTTGGACCAACATCTATAACTATACCAAATATAAACTAAATCCATCTGAGGATTTAGAAAATATGAGGTCTTGAAAACTTTGACGTAAAACTTTAACTTTTTTGTTAACGCCGACGACGCCGCCAACGCCGACGCCAATGCCGACGCAGAAGCCGGGGGTAGTGCAATAGCTCTTCCTGTACTTTCGTACAGGCGAGCTAAAAACTCTGATATTTTTCATATTTCTCTTCAAAACATAGATTGTGGGTACTCGTTAAAACCGCCTGGCCGAGGCGGTTCTAACGCGTACCCACAATCTAGGTTTTGAGGAGAAATAAGAAAAATAATGTGAACCCCTGTAAACCCAAGTTTTACTATATAAAAGTGGGGTTTAAGGGTTCAAAATTATATAGGCATATTTTCGTGATGAAAAATTGCACTTTCGCACCTTTGTTAGCACTAAGGTTCACCGTACAAAGATCACCCGTGACATTCACTGCACAAGTCTGCACAATCGTCTTCCACATACTCATCAGAACATCTTTCTCATTGTAATCAAATGCAAAATCCAAGAAAGGATCATTTCTATCGCTGTAAGGGCCTGCATAATCGGCATTTTGGAATATAGGGCCAGCGCAGAACAAACATTGACATTGTCGGGACAGTCTATAAACTGAGGACATACCCAGATGCTTTGGAGACAGATAAATTCTTTGTGATATTGTTGAATCTTTATGAGTTTGCGTTTTACAGTTTTATGCTTTAAAGATTGATATAAAGTGATAGAATTGTGGATCAATAGTTGGGTTTTGTCTTGTCACATTTGGATTGTGTATTTGCAGTTGATTTTTCAAATTGCTAATAAAGGGGCGAAATTGCAAATTTTCAGCAGGAACCCCTTCAATTTATCAGGCCTTGCAGAACTTAAGTAGATATGAATGTTATATCCAAGCATATAAAGCAAACTTCTTTACTTTCATTTATTACCAAGAAATAATTAAAACAATTAAAAGTTGCAATACTTTTTTCCGATAGTATAAAAACTAATCAGACACACTGCTATTTGAAAAAAGACCGGTCCAAAGAAATGTGGTAGAAGAGTCCACTCGGCATAAAAGGGTTAAACATGATAAAGATATGGGAATACCCAGAAAAGTCAACAATCACAAAACGTAGACCTTGGACCTGGTTTTACAACTTCTCAACCCTTAATCCTGATACAGTTACAGGCACTAGGCACACACGTGGATTACTGCATGAATGCTAGCTTTAATTTACATGCAATTTAGAATATAATTAGACATATGTCCAAAGTACACAAATGCCCCCGCCTTTAACTCTTTGCCCATATGGCAACAACTAGTTTCTAAATGGTCATTCTGACCTGTTATACACTCTGACCCCTAGCCTTACTCCAGGGCATGACCCTGGGGTAAATCTAACAAAAAGTTGAAGGTTTAGGTTCTCGGTTAGTAGCAAACTAAATTTCAATTTAAAGGTACCCAAGTTATGACCTTTAAAAGAAACACGGACGTAAGTGTCAATTTAAAATCTGACCAATTTCGGGTCAAACTGACACATAATCTACGATGTTTATACATCAAATACTCTTTAAGATATAAGGTAAAACAGTGGATAAAGAATATATGTCGCTGCGACCTACATTTATGTTGATGTCAAACTTCGGGTCATCTGATTCACAGTCCATAAGTATGATGTTTATACATCAAATATACTCTTCAAGATATAAGGCAAAATTACTGGACTGTGAACTGTTTGTTATTATGACCTACATTTATTCTGAGGTCAAATTTCGGGTCATACTGACTCGTAATCCGTAGGTACGATGTTTGTACATCAACTATTCATTAAAATATAGAGCAAAATTACTTGACCGTGAAATGTACGTCACAGTGACCTGCATTTGATTTGAGGTCAAACTTTGGGTCCTTCTCACTCATAATATACAAGTATGATGTTTATACATCAAATACTCTTCAAAATATGACAAAACTACAACCGTGAAATGTAGGTCACCGAGACCTACATTTATGTTGAGGTTAAACTTCGGGTCATACTGGCTCATAATCCAAACGTTTGATGTTAATAGCGAGCTCGCTGCCACATGTGGCCGAAGGCCTGCGCGTTAAAGCTCTGTGGTACAGCACAAGTCAAACCAAACCAGAAATACGAGGGCCGTGCAAACAGTTCTGTCACTAATAGGCTTCCTTGGTTTTATCCCAGGTATATCTTAAAATGGTTCACTGCACTCGAATGGTGTGTTGAATAGCTAACGATACCCGTTTATTTCGTGCAAATTGCTTTCCAACTGACCGAGTTATTTCAAACTGAAATAGATGCAGTCATATACACTGAACAATTTACTGTTACATTGGAACATGGACCAGAAGACTGAAATTCGTAGCTATATTAAATGCCGCATTAGGCTTAATATAGATTCAAAGCAGATATTTAATGAATTGTATGGTATATACGGACCTCAGACCATTTCAATGCTCACAGTTTTTAGATGGGTTAAAACTTTTAAAGCTGGGAAATTTTCTGTTGAAGATGATACCCGTCCTGGAAGGCCTAAAACCTCTGTTGCCAAAGCTAACATCGCTGCTGTAAAGATTGTGGTCGAACAGGGTGCGCGATTGTCTGTCAAAGATATAGCTAGTTGTACTGGCATATCAGAACACAGTGTGCAAACAATTCTGAAAAAACGTTTGGACCTGAGAAAGGTTTGCGCTAGGTGGGCACCTCATTTGCTTACTGAGGAGCAAACGACACAACGCCTTAAATGTGCCCGGGAACTTTTAAAAACACATACAAAGGCTGTAATAGTCGGATTATTTCTAACTTGCTAACAGTTGATGAAACCTGGGTGCACATGTTTGAGCCACAAAGAAGGGCTGATAATAAGCAATGGAAGCGAAAAGATAAAAAAAAACACCCATGTATTGCCAAGCGAACCATAAGTTCGAAACAGATGTACGCATTTTCTTTAATTCAAGTGGGCCAGTCGTTCAAGTGCCTTGTCCATCTGGTCATAAAGCCACTGGCCGATTCTACAAGAATTCTGTCCTCAAGAAAGTGAAAGAGTTTTACACAAAGAAATGACCAAGCAAAGGATGGTCAGGAGTCCACCTTTTACATGACAACGCCTCCTCTCACAAGTGTGAGGTTGTTAAGTCTTTTTTGGCTTCTGAAAAGGTGAAAGTTTTAAACCATCCACCCTATTCACCTGACCTGAGTCCCCGTGACTTCTTTTTATTTCCAAGGCTTAAGAAAATGCTTTCTGGAAATAAGTATACGCCTAGAAGTTCTCTTTGCAGCGCTATTTATCAGTGTCTCCAACAGATACCAAAAGACTATTTATCTGCTTTTCGAGACGGGGTAAAAAGGTTACAAAAATGTATTATAGTAAAGGGGGAATACTTTGAAGGTTTGTAATAAAAAATATGTTTGATAAAACGTAGCACTGAAGCAATCCGAACCTAGTGACAAAACTTTTTGCAGGACCCTCGTAAAGAGAAAACTTTAAAACTACCGAATCTGAGGGACTTAAGACCAAGGTCAGTAAACGAAATTGACCTTTGCATTACGAAAACACGCCTATTCAAATATATTGAAAGTTTCACCACCCAAACCTGAAAGTTTTGAGATAAAAATCTTATATTTTTCATATTTCTGCCCGAAACATAGATTGTGGGTATTCATTAGAACCGCCTCACCGAGGCGGTTCTAATGAGTACCCACAATCTATGTTTTGAGCAGAAATACAAAAAAATAATGTATACTCCTGTAAACCCCAGTTTTACTATAAAAGTGGTGTTTAAGGGGGTCAAAATTATATAGGTACGAAGGTCCTGCAAAAAGTTCTGTCACTAATAGGCTTCCTTAGTTTTATCCCAGGTATATTTTAAAATGCTTCACTGCACTTGAATGGTGTGTTAAATAGCTAACGATACCCGTTTATTTCGTGCAAATTGCTTTCCAACTGACCGAGTTATTTCAAATTGAAATAGATGCAGTCATATACACTGACCAATTTACTTGTTACATTGGAATATGGACCAGAACGACCAAGCAAAGGATGCTCAGGAGTCCACCTTTTACATGACAACGCCTCCTCTCATAAGTGTGAGGTTGTTAAGTCTTTTTTGGCTTCTGAAAAAGTGAAAGTTTTAAACCATCTACCTTATTTACCTGACCTGAGTCCCCGCGACTTCTTTTTATTTCCAAGGCTTAAGAAAATGCTTTCTGGAAATAAGTATACGTCTAGAAGTTCTCTTGGCAGCGCTATTTATCAGTGTCTCCAACAGATACCAAAAGAAAACTATTTATCCGCTTTTCGCGACTGGGTAGAAAGGTTGCAAAAATGTGTTTCAGTAATGGGGGAATACTTTGAAGGTTTATAATAAAAATATGTTTGATAAAACGTAGCACTGAAGTAATCCGAACCCAGTGACAAAACTTTTTGGAGGACCCTCGTATGTTTTCCTGATGGGTAATTGGTATTTATAAAAGTTCGTTTACCTGATGACATAAATCAACTTTTATGTCATAAGCTACAATAGCTCCAGAAAAAGCCACCCAGCAGGTAAACAACGTTGAAATAACGCCGTTTCAACGTCAAGACCTTGAATCAACATTGTTTCAACGTTGTGGGGTGGTCGGGTGGTGCGAAGGTGCTGTGTATCTTACATCACCGGGGCGTCCAACTGATATTGGCTTACAATTGGGCAAGGCCTGCTATCCTTGTAGTGGGTAAGGGTAGAGTGGGAATGTTTTTATTTCTTCTGTTTCTTCACTTTCTTTCCTGTTCCTCTTTCTTCCCTGTCCCTCTCTTTCATCTCCTCTACTCTCTCTTTTATCTCTTTTCTCCCTTTCTCTGGGAGACGACACAAAATGACCCTCAAGGGTTGACGTGTCGTTAAACCCCAACACAATCAATCAATGTTTCAACGTTGTGTGTCTGCTGGACACGGTTTTGCCTTTTTCCCATACAAATGCCTAAGTGACCCAATCTGACCTTGACTTAAAATAGGTCAGTGTCAACCATGAGTCATCATTGGATAAAATTGGTAGGGCTTGAGTCCCCAATGCTGCACACCAAGTTTCAAGGTCATCCATCTTTAATCCTGAGAAAAGGTCTTTTTAAGGGTGTTTACCATATATAAGGGCATGGCGGCCATCTTAGTCAGTTAACCCAGAACCATGCACAAACTTTCATTCCCCCATCCCTCAGAGGTTCCACATTTAATTTGATTTCAAGCAGCCCAGCAGTTTTCAAGGAAAAGAAGTTAAAAGTTTTGAATCTGAGGCATCAAAGACAAATGACCTTGACAGTTGGTATTCATAAAAGCTATTAAGCCGACTGCATAAATCAACTTTGATGTCATAGGCTGCCCCAGAATCAGAAAAAAAAAAACACAATGTTTCATCTTTTTCACAAGGAAAAGCTTAAGTAGCCGAATTTGACCTTGCCTTAAAATGGGGCTGTCAATCAAGGGTCATAATGTAAACAAGCTTGAAAGGACCTAAGCCACCGATGGTGCATACTAAGTCTTAATGTCATTGGTCATTCAGTTTCTGAGAAGATGATCTGCAAAGGTTTTTACCATAATGGGCTTGGCAAGCTATCTTGGTCAAGTGATCCCGACCTGACAAAGTTTTTGTGCCCCCACCTCATGGAGGCTCCACATGTAACTGGGTTTCAATAAGCCCAGCCGTTTTAGAGGAGATGCAATCTGAAAGCAGTTAAAAATACTAAATCTGAGGCATCCAGGACAAAGGTCGGTAAATGGCCTTGATCTTTTATGGCCTTTTTTAAAGCTATTTAGCTGATTGCATCAATCAACTTTGATGTTACAAGCTACAATAGAATCAGAAAAATCCACTGTTTGCCTTTTTTACCCTACAAAAGCCTAAGTGACCAAATTTGACCTTGCCGTAAAATAGGCCAAGGTCAATGAGGGGGCCATCATTTGAACAATCTTATTAGAGACTGAGCCAACGATACTGCATATCAAGTTTCAATTCATCAGCGATTCGGTTCCTGAGGAGAAGATTGTTAAAGGGTTTTTACCATATATGGGCTTGGTGGCCATCTTGGTCATGTGACCTAGATCTTATGAAAAAAACTTTTGTTAGGCTCCACATGTAATTTGGTTTTAATTAGCCCAGCGGCTTCAGTGGAGAAGTTGTTTGAAAATGTTGACGATGCAGACAACACTGATGCTGATGACAGACCACTGCCTATCCTATAAGCTCCCCAGGAGCCTTTAGCTCTGGTGAGCTAAAAATTGCTGCCTCTGCTGATCATGAACTTTCTGTGAAGTTTTATGAAAATTTAATAAAAACTAGACCTGGTGTTTGTAAAACACTATGCCCCCAACACTGCCTGACTCTAACACTGCTTGACTCCAACACTGCTTGCCTATGAGGGTAATAACAGTACAAATATACGAGATTTCAGTGTTATTTTATTAAAATGGAAATAACTCTAAAATGGGTGATAATTCAGATAAGAAAACAAATATGGGTCACCTATATTTTAATGAGGAAAATCCATATATATGAAATTTCAAAATATATGCATACATGGTTCTACACTAATGCTATGCACAATAAAGCAACAAATGGCCAAAATTTGCAAAGGGCCATAACTCCAATAAAATTTCATTAAACTGGCTGAAAATTTAATCAGGTGATCTCCTCCTCAGTCCCAATCAGTATACCCAATATAAAGGCTCAAGCTCAAATACTTTTTGAGATATCTTGCTAACGAGATTTCAATGTTATTTTATTACAAGGAAAAGAACTCTAAAATGGGAGATAATTCGGATAAAAAAAAAAATTACAGGTCAACCATTTTTTCATTACAAGTCCATATATGAAATTTCAAAACATTAGCAAACATGGTTCTAACCTTATGCTATACACAATAACGCAACAAATGGCCAAAAATTGCAAAAGACGATAACTCCAATAAAATTTCACTAAACTGGCTGAAAATTTAATTAGGTGACCTCCTCCTCAGTCCCAATCAGTACACCAAATATAAAGGCTCTAGCTCAAATACTTTTTGAGATATCTTGCTAACAAGATTTCAATGTTCTTTTATTACAAGGGAAATAACTCTAAAATGGGAGATATTTCGGATAAGAAAAAAACATGGGTCACCTAATTTTTCATGAGGTATCCATATATGAATTTTCAAAATATTAGCACACATGGTTCTAAACTTATGCTATGCACATGAAATCAACAAGATTAAATAGCCAGAAATTGCAAAGGGCCATAACTAATACAAAATTTCATTAATCAGGTGATTGCCACCTCAGTCCACCTCAGTCCCACTCTGTATACCAAATATCAAGGCTCTTGCTCAAATACTTTTTGTGATATCTTGCTAATGAGATTTCAATGTTATTTTATCAAAAGGGCAATAACTCTAAAATGGAGATAATTCCAATGATAATTCCGATGAGGAATCCATATATGAAATTTCAAAACATTAGCATACATGATTCTAAACTTTTGCTATGCACATGAAAGCAACAAATGGCCAAAAATTGCAAAGGGCCATAACTACAACAAAATTTATTAAATTGGCTGAAAATTTAATCAGGTGATCTCCTCCTCAGTCCCAGTCATTGCACCAAATATAAAGGCTCTAGCTCAAATACTTTTTGAGATATCTTGCTAATGAGAATTCAATGTTATTACAAGGGAAATAACTCTAAACTGGGAGATAATTCGAATAAGAAAAAAAAATACGGGTCAACTATTTTTTCATGAGGAACCCATATATGAAATTTCAAAACATTAGCATACATGGTTCTAAACTTATGCTATGAACATGAAAGCAACAAATGGCCAAAAATTGCAAAGGGCCATAGCTCCAATTAAATTTAATTAAAGTGGTTGAAAATTTAATCTGGTGATCTCCTCCTCATTCCCAGTCAGTATACCAAATATCAAGACTCCAGCTCAAATACTTTTTGAGATAGCTTGCTAACAAGATTTCAATGTTATTTTATTAAAAGGGCAATAGCTCTAAAATGGAAGATCATTCGGATAAGAAAAACAATACAGGTCACCAATTTTTTCATGAGGAATCCATATATGAATTTTCAAAATATTAGCATACACGGTTCTAAACTTATGCTGTGCATATGAAAGCAACAAGATTAAATAGCCAGAAATTGTAAAGGGCCAAAACCCCAACAAAATTTCATTGAACTGGCTGTAAATTTAATCAGGTGATCTCCTCCAGAGTCCCAATCAGTATACCAAATATAAAGGCTCTAGCTCAAATACTTTCTGAGATATCTTGCTAACAAGATTTCAATGTTATTTCATTACAAGGGAAATAACTCTAAAATTGGAGATAATTCGAATAAGATAAAAAATATGGGTCACCTATTTTTTCATGAGGAATCCATACATAAAATTTCAAAACATTAGCATACATGGTTCTAAACTTATGCTATGCACATGAAAGCAACAAATGGCCAAAAATTGCAAAGGGCCAAAACCCCAACAAAATTTCATTGAACTGGCTGTAAATTTAATCAGGTGATCTCCTCCTCGATCTCAATCAGTATACCAAATATCAAGACTCTAGCTCAAACACTTTTTGAGATATCTTGCTAACAAGGTTTGAATGTTATTTTATTAAAAGGGCAATAACACTAAAATGGGAGATAATTCGGATAAGAAAGAAAAAATACAGGTCACCAATTTTTTCATGAGGAATCCATATATGACTTTTCAAAACATTAGCATACATGGTCGTAAACTTATGTTATGCACATGAAAGCAACCAAATTAAATAGCCAGAAATTGCTAAGGGCCATAACTCCAACAAAAATTCATTTAACTGGCTCCTCAGTCCCAATCAGTATACCAAACATCAAGGCTCTAGCTCAAATACTTTATGAGATATCTTGCTTACGAGATTTCAATGTTATTTTTATTACAAGGGAAATAGCTCTAAAATGAGAGATAATTTGGATAAGAAAAAAAATACAGGTCACCTTTTTTTTCATGAGGAATTCATATATGAAATTTCAAAACATTAGCATACATGGTTCTAAACTTATGCTATGCACATGAAAGCGACAAATGGCCAAAAATTGCAAAGGGCCATAACTCCAACAAAATTTCATCAAACTGGTTGACAATTTACATAGGTGATCTCTTCTCCTCAGTCTCAATCAGTATACCAAATATCAAGACTCCAGCTCAAATACTTTTTGAGATATCTTGCTAACAAGGAATCCATATATGAGATTTCAAAACATTAGCATACATGGTTCTAAAGTTATGCTATGCACCAGAAAGCGTGATGAATGAATAAATGAACAAACAGACAAGCCAGAAGCAAAAAGCCCCCAACTTTGAAAAAAGTTGGGGGCGTAAAGAAAGCATCTTTGTGGAAATTCGAAATCCATTAACCTCTATTAAAACCAAAATAATGTTCCACACAAGGCACTTTTCAACCTAAAATAATTAATATTTTCTTATTTCTCCTTGAAAACATTATGTTGTGGGTACTCATTAGAAGTGCCTCCGTAAGGGGCATCTAATAAGTAGGCACAACATATGCTTTTTGAGTTAAAATAAGAAAATACAATATGATACCCCTCCTATCTGCAGCTATGATCCCGATGCAATCTAGATGCTGAATCACCTCTTTTAAAATTCAAAGACAGCTCTAGACATTGCTATATTATGGTATTTGCCATCGTCATAAATGCTGTGTAAGTCAACAATTTTGTTTGAGCAACATTTTATTCATTCCATAACCTTACATTTTAATCATTACACATTCAATACACCTCAAGTATTAATTGATAACATGGCACAGCTGTGTTTCACACACACATACACACCACACACACCACATACATGTATATATATATATATATATATATATATATATATATATATATATATATATATATATATATATATATATATATATATTTATATATAGGCAAGAATATACTGGTAAACTTTTATGGCCCAACACTATTATCATAACAAAATTATTTACTAAAAAACCATTTCACTAAAAATAATACATGAAACCATCTAAGGTTTACACTCCTATGTTAACCCTTAAAGCGCCAGTCACAACTATTGTCGTCTGCTTTGTCTTCTGCCGGTTACTTTAAAAGTCATTTCTGCAAACAGTGTGGACCCAGATCAGACTGCTCCTTTAGGAGCAGTCTGATCTGGGTCCACACTGTTTGCCTGTATGCAAAAATAGGTTTGAAAAGTCTGCAAGAATATTCAGCAGACGACATAAACAGACGACATTTTCAGATGCATTTTTTCATGGCGCTTTAAGGGTTAAATATGATGCACAACTTGGGAAAAAGGTCTTAATGCCATATGCGAACAGTGGAGGTCCAGAAGAAAGTGTGCATATGTGCTGTCTGCTCTGGATTTCCTCAGTTCTCGACATATACTACAATATCCATATATTCTGTAAGCAGGCAATGTAGGCCCAGATCAGCCTGCACAATTGTGCCGGCTGATCTGGGCATGCATTGTCCTTAAATTACACGAGGGCCTTTTTCATGTGTTGCACATCATATGGTCTTCTAATCTAGGTCTTTTTTGATCTAAAAAAAAGTAGGAAAGTTTATTTGATAAACCATTCGAGCAGATTTGTGCTATGCCAAATACTGTGGAATAATAAACATTCAAATAGGGTTAAAAACACTAAATTACTATCAATATAGTCCCCCACGTAAAACAATTTTCACTATACATGTATATCATGGTGGAATGTGGGGGTCTCAGTTTCACAGATTTGTTAATGTAATGACTTATGCATACACAATTTAAACAAAATACTGCAAAGAAGACACAACTAGTAAACAATCCACTATAAGCAGCAGGTGCGAGATTTAGTTCCCCCAGGGGAGTGGGAGTTGCTGTTATTTTGCTGGGTGTTCAGTATAGGAAAATCAAGAAACCAAATAAGTCACCATGGCATCAGTTTTGTATACCATGCCATATGCAGAGGACATTAACCCTTGTCATGCTGAATAAATTAAGATGCCACACCCACTTCTAATTTTCAGCCAATCAGTTTACTTGATCCAGGTTGTTGATGCAAATTCACATACTTAATGGCAAACAGTGCAAATCCATATCAGTTGCCTTCTTCAGAAGCCAACTGATCTGGATCTACACTGTTTGCAAAGACAGGGCCTATCCGGGTTAAGCAGGACAAGTGTTAACACTTGTCCTACTGAACCTGTATATATCTTGCCTTTGCAAACAGTGTGGATTTAGATCAGTTTGCTTCTGAAGAAGCCAATTGATCTGGATCTGCACTGTTTGCCATTAGGTATGAAAATTTAATATTTCAATATCCTGGACGAAAGAATCTAATTGGCTGACAACCGGAAGTGGGCATGGCATCTTAATTTATTCAGCAGGACAAGGGTTGGTGGAGTATCTGATGATAATTCTGAGATAATTTTCTCCATGTCTACATAAAATACACATTTATATAAATATTATTGCATAAAAAGCAGTGTCGCAAGTTATTAACAGCCATGCATTAACCCGCGAAAAGCCGTGTATTAACAAAAGCTACTCACATTTTTTCAGCAAAAAATATCAGAATATTGTATATTGAATACGCTAAAACAGTTAACGAAATGACCCTTAATGAACTCGTTAAGCTAACGACACTTTGAACAACTGGGCCCTGGACTGGTCACTCTCCTTCAAATCATAGCTTCAGATAAGAGGTCAGTATCAAGAATTCTTTTTTTCTTCTTTCTCTATGAAAGCACATGATGTGGGTAATCATCCTAAGTGCCTCATTTTTTTTTATTTCATTTTTTTTTTTTTTTTGAGAAATAACTAAAGCACCATTCGTTTTTCATAAGAGCCTTGACATGAAAAAATGTATCTTCAGGGTAAATGCAAACAATAAAGATCCAGAGCAGCCTGCACAGATATATAGTCTGATCCAAAGCCTTGCTACATTTTATGTATAACAGTATTCGATGAGTTTATTAGTGGACAGTAAAGATCTGGGCCCGGTTGTTCAAAGCATTGTTAGCTTAACAAGCCAGTTAGCGGTCAAAATGTTAACTGTTCTAGTGAGTACAATATCAAATTCACAGGTATTTTTGCTGAAAAAATGTGAGTAGCTTTTGCAAATGCAAAAGCTACTCACATTTTTTCAGCAAAAATATTAGCACACATGCCAAATTTAATGATCAAAGTTTTAACGATACGTTAACTAACGACATCGTTAGTTTTGAACAACTGGGCCCAGGCTGTCTAATATTCAGTCTTTCAACTTTACATATAAACTACTTTCCAAACAATAGTTTGCTTTAAAACAAGAGGCCCACGGGCCACGGCTCACTCACCTGAGTGACATAGCCACTGTAGATATGCAGATGTTATGCAACATTTTTCCAATCCTATCATCGCAAATAATGAAAAGATCATCATTTGAGCAGTTCTTAGTTTTGAAGAAGAATATATGGGCCTGACAGTCAATGGAGCTTGATCATTTGAACAAACTATGAATCACATTTCAACAGTAGGATCAATGTGAAATTTAGTGGAAATTAGCTAAGTGGTTTCTTAAGAATCATGATTTTATACATGTAAACAGCACAGTGGCAGGGAAATATAATAAACATAAACAAGATGGCAGCCATCTTAGATTTCCAATCAGAACGATTTTAGCTAGTGTTGATCTCCAGTCAGCTTGATACTTCCAATATAAAAGTATATGGTCCATACAAGTGCATGGGGAAACAAATTTGACCTTGCCGTAAAAAGGTCAAACGTCAACATAGGACCATCATTTCAGCAATTTTGGTAGATATCCTGTCCCCCATAATTTGTGCAAAGATTAGGGCCCAGGACTTATTTGGTTCTGGAGAAGAAGATTTTTAAAGGTTTTTACCATATATGGGCATGGCGGCCATCTTGGTCAACAGACAGCGACCATTTTAGCAATCTTTTGTTCCCCCAACCTAAGGAGGCTCCATATGAAATTTGAGCAAAATTGGCTCAGGGGCTTCAGAGGAGAAGTTGTTTGAAAATGTTAACGGAAGGATGGATGCACAGACCCACGGACGGACAAAAAGTGATCACTATAGCTCATCCTGAGCATTACTCAGGTGAGCTAAAAAGACAATGTCGTCTGAAATTTGATGCCGAAAGAGTTAAAAATTTTAGGACATTTACCATACATAAACCATGAAATGTGAATAAAGTTCCTTCAGGGAATGTGTGGGCAATGAAAGCACAGATCAGCTAGGCAGGCTGAACAGGGTCATTACTCTCCACTCACAGAAACACTGCATACAGTTTTTACTCTAAGTATTTTTTAACCTTGCGGTGTTGTTTGTGTGTATTTTATTTATATACCTTCTGTAACACACACACACACACACACACACACACACACACACACACACAAGATGATGAAAGGAAAATAATGAAATGTTCTGTGCAATGAAGCACTATACAGTCATGAGCTGGATCCTGCCTCCATCATGAACCTTGAACCTGGTGATCTGAAGGCAAGAGCACTAACCACTCAGCCACCCAAATGCTTCTAACAGAACATGATGGGTGTAAGGCTGGCTAATCGGAGCTGAGAAGATAATCGATTATCAGTCCTGACATTGTGATCGATAATCGATTAGTAATCACTGAAGATTTGGTCAAAATTTACCTGTCTGAGCATGACTCTTACCATCTGATATACTTTATTGTATGTATTTGGTCAGACAAGCCTGAGCAAACAGTGTAGACCCAGATTAGATGCTGCAAATGCAGTGTCTCATCAGGGTCTACACTGTTTGCTACTCATCCAGCTATTTTAGACACAACAGTGGGTTGTAAACTGTACTTGTTCAAATTTTAGATAAAGTATGGTAAGGAGTTGAGGTGTCTGAATACTAAGGATAAATACGGTAAAGTAACAAACACAGAAATCAAATGATCAGTTATTAGCAAATCAGTAATGATCATCATTTTTATGGAATTTATCGATCAATTAATTGATTATCCGATTAATTGTGCCAGCCTTAGATGGGTGGTAGTCTTGGTACACAGTAATGCTGGCTATGATACATTCCCTTCCACATCATATCAATGCTCAATATTGGATTACCTTCAGGCCTATCCATACTTGTCATAAAACTTCAGCGAATCCATTTCAGTACCTGTTTATGTGTCTAAAAATGGCTCAGTGAACAGTATAGATGCTAATAAGATACCATGTTCTGTGGTGTCTCCTCTGGGTCTACACTGTTAGCTCAGGGTTCCTTGTCCAAATACTTAGGGTTATTATGGTAATACCAAATTCACCACAGCTCTAGACATAAGAGGTATTGAGAAAAAAAATTGGCTTATTTCTCCATGACAACAAACATTGTAGGTACTCATAAGAAGGGCTTCAGTGACATTACCAAAACACCCATATTCAAATATGTAGAAAATTTCACCTCCAAAAACTGAAAATTTTCAGATAAAAGACTCAGATATTTTTCATATTTCTGCTCAAAACATAGACTTTGGGTACTCATTAGAACTGCCTCAGTGAGGCAGTTCTAATGAGTACCCACAATCTATGTTTTTTAACAGAAATAAGAAAAATAATGTATACCCCTTTAAACCCCAGTTTTACTATATAAAAGTGGGGTTTAAGGGGGTCAACATTATATAGGCATGTTTTCATGATAAGGTGCTTCTAATAAGTACCCACAACATTTTTCATGGAAAAATAAGTAAAACAACCATACATTTTGTATAAGAAGTGCATTATCTGAATCTATGTTTGCCCTACATATTTGGACAGACATGCTGCAGCACTTCTAATGAGTAACACAAAGTATGTTTTTGTAGAGAAATAAGCAAAAATATCAATATTTTTTGGTTAAAAAAAAAAGCACCTTATTTGCAGCTACCAATACCCGTAACAAATATTTTCATTAGTAATTACAGTAAAACCTCAACAGTTTGAACACAATGGCTTACTCAAACTCGTATTTGAGTCCCTACGAAATTCTTCCGATAGCGCAAGAAAACAAATATTTAGGAATTTTTTCTTATTCTATCATGAAATTGTATGTTGTATGTACTCATTAGAATTGCCTCATTGAGGAAATTCTAATGAGTACACTCAACATACAATTATTGTGTAGAAAATCGAAAATATTTCCCTAAATTATCGCTATTTGCTACCTGACCTGGGGCCATAATTAACCCTCAGTAGCTCGAACTATCCATATCTCGAACAAATTTCCACAGTCCCAAAGATGTTCGAGCAATTGCAGTTTGACTGTAGAAGCAATATATCTGAGCCTCAGTGTAAGAGAAGTGTAGCTTCTGACATACACACCCTATGAAATCTCAAATCAGCCTGCACAGCTGCACAATCTGAACAGAGTCTTCATTGTTTGCATGACTGATGAAACTTTGTATCCTAGACTATCCAAAAATGTGGCCAGTTAACCCTTGTCCTGCTGAACCAGGATATACCCTCCTTCGCAAACAGTGTAGATCCAGATCAGTTGGCTTCTGAAGAAGCCAACTGATCTGGATCTGCACTGTTTGCCATTAAGTATTTGAATTTATAGAACAATCCAGATCAAGTAATTGGCTGAAAATTAGAAGGGGGCATGGCATCATAATTTATTCAGCAGGACAAGGGTTAAGATTCTGATCAGACCATGCAAATATGCCAGCTGATCAGACTCTTCACTGGGCATACATGCCTGTAAGTATGTTTTCTGACATTGTGGTTCATTTATCTATCTGATTAGGAAAATACACCTATTCAAATATATTCAGAATTTTACCACCAAATAATAGCACCGCAAGCATAATACCCCGCCATAGCAATTACTTATTTATGTATTAAAGTTATCGTTGCGAAAATGTCTGGAAAGAAAATGATGGAGGGACAGATAACAATCCTAAACCAAATCTTGATAATATCAATGGACAGATAACAATCCTAAACCAAATCTTGATAATATCAATGCATATAGCAAGTTTGGTTAAAAGGCCTTGTTATTTACTCAAGTTATCATCCAGAAACTAAAATATGGGCATGTTTCAGGCAGATAACTCCGTAAAAATTTGACGAAATTCGCCCATTAGCAATTCCAAACCAGATCTCCTCAATGTCAATATATATAGCAAGTTTGGTTAAAATCCCTTATTATTTACTAAAGTTATTGTCCTGAAAGGAAAATATAGGCATGTCTTGGGCAGATAACTCCATAAAAATTTGACGAAATTTGCCATTAGCAATCCCAAACCAAATCTCCTTAATGTCAATGCATATAGCAAGTTTGGTGAAAATCCCTTGTTATTTACTCAAGTTATCATCTGGAAATGAAAATATGGGAGTGTCTCGGGCAGGTAACTCCGTAAAAATTTGACAAAATTTGCCCAATTGCAATCCCAAACCAGATCTCTTTAATGTCAATGCATATAGCAAGTTTGGTGAAAATCCCTTGTTATTTACTCAAGTTATCGTCCAGAAACCAAAATATGGGCGTGTCTTGGAGAGATAACTCCGTAAAAATTTGACGACGGACTGACTGACTGTGGATGGACGGACACACGGACGTCCAACATGAAACCATAATACCCCACCACTATTGTGTGGCAGGGTATAAAAATGAAAACATTTAGTTGAAAAATTCTGGTAGTTTTCATATTTCTGCTCAAAACATAGGTTTTGGGTACTTGTTAAAACTGCCTCACTGAGGTGATTCTAACAAGAACCCACAATCTATGTACTTTGAGCAGAAATAAGAAAATTAATATACACCCCTGTAAACCCAAATTTTACTGTATAAAAGTAGGGTTTAAGGGGGTCAAAACTGTATAGGCGTGTTTTCGTGATGTTGATTCTGACAGACATTATCTGGCACGATAACACAACACATTTTCATGTAAAAATAAGCAAAGTATCAAAATTAGCAAGCCAAAGATCTTGGGATTCCTAGAGCTATAAATTATATACATTATTTATAAAACAGGCATACATAATGCATAGCTAATTTCAAAAACTAACTGTTTATGGTTATGTATAACTATAAATATGGAAAATATTGCATATGTAAATGGAACAGCCTGCTCAGTAACCTGCTGACTGGAAATGAATTTATCATTCACAACTTGTTAACACAAAATAAAGAACATTCCTGAAAGTAAATAAAACACACCCAGAGGATTGTTAACCCTTCTCATGCTGAATAAATTAAGATGCCATGCCTACTTCTAATTTCCAGCCAATCAAATTACTTGATCTGGTTTGTTGATAGAAATTCACATATTTAATGACAAACAGTGCAGATCCAGATTAGTGGCGCTGCCTCTATGCGACTCAGTTGCCTGGTAGCAATAAAAATCTGATCTGTCAGTCAACCAGATCAGTTGTCTTCTTCGGAAGCCAACTGATCTGGATCTACACTTTTTGCTAAGACAGGGCATGTCATGTTCCATCACGAAAATATACCTATATAATTTTTACCCCCTTAAACCCTACTTTCACATGGCAAAAACTGGGGTTTACAGGGGTATACATTATTTTTCTTATTTCTGCTCAAAAACATAGATTGTTGGTACTCGTTAGAACTGCCTTGGTGAGGCGGTTGGAATGAACACCCACAATCTATGTTTCGAGCAAAAATATGAAAAAAAAAATCAGATTTTTTATCTGAAAAGTTTCAGTTGTTGGTGGTGAAATTTTCAATATATTTGAATAGGCATGTTTTTGTTAAGGAGTTAAGGAGGAGTAATTGGTGATTATTCTATTTTTTCTGATTGCTCTAAAAAAACGTATGTTGTGGGGCCTTGTAGAGGTGCTTCTGTTGAGTACCCACAACATACATTTTTTTTTTTTTTGAGAAATTGAGAAAATTATCCCAGAAACATCATCAAATCCATGTACTACTCCTCAACAAGTCCTCTCAAATCATAGTGCGCAGGATAGCTAATTCAGCATTAACCATGTATTGTTAAGGCAAGGTATTTGGTGATTATTCTGGGATACTTTCTCATTATGAAAACACACCTATTTAAAAATATTGAAAATTTTGCAGCCATAAAAGGAAAATTTTCAGATAAAAATCTGATATTTTTCATATTCCTGCTCAAAACATAGATTGTGGTTAGAACTGCCTCAGCGAGGCTGTTCTGTGTACCCACAATCTGTGTTCTTTTAGCAAAATAAGAAAAAATAATGTTTACCCCTGTAAACCCCAGTTCTACTATACAAAAGTGGGGTTTAAGGGGGTCAAAATTATATACATGTAGTCGTGTTTTGGTGACATTATTTCTCCAACAAAACATGTAGTGAGTACTCAACAGAAGGGCCTCAGTGAGGCACTTCTCATGTGTGCCCACAATATGTTTTTATGGAGAAACAGAGAAAATTGTCCCAGCATTATTACCAAATACCCCTCATTAACAAGTCCTCTGACATCTTAGTGTGCAGGCTAATCTAATACAATATAAACCAGGTATTGTTAACCTTTTTCTTGCTGAACATGACATACCATGTCTTAGCAAACAGTGTAGATCCAGATCAGTTGGCTTCTGAAGAAGCCAACTGATCTGGATCTGCACTGTTTGTCATTAAAATGTGAATTTCTATCAAAAACCCGGATCAAGTAATCTGATTGGCTGGAAATTAGAAGTGGGTATGGCATCTTAATTTATTCAGCATGACAAGGGTTAAGGGGAAGTATTTGGTAATAGTTCTGGGATAAGTTTTCTTTTTTCTCCATAAAAGCATATGTTGAGGGTACTCATTAGAGGTACCACAGTAATGTGCTTCTTATGAGTACCCACAACATATGTTTTATGGAGAAATAGAGAATAATGTCCCAGCATTATTCATAGCAACAGATAAGGCACTTTTTTCATCGGAAAAATGCTGATATCTTTCTTATATCTCAAAGAAAACATGTTGTGGGTACTTGTTAGAAGTGCCTCGGCAAGGCCCTTCTAATGAATACCCACAACATACAAGGGGAGTTCAATAAGTTCATAGAACTCGGAATTTTTTCTATACAATCAAGATTTCTTTTTTCATTTTTGTGCAGTGTAAACCTTTGTCAGTTGAATGATAACAGCTATTCAGTCAACACGTACATGTTTTGCTCTTACTTTTTGTTTGAAAACCTATACCCATAGGCAAAAATGGAAAGTCAGAATATTGAGTTCAGAGCAGTCATAAAGTTCCTCACTAAGGAGGGTGCAAAGGCCAAAGATATCCATCGGCGCATGGCTGATGTGTATGGTGATAGTAGCCCAAAGTATTCCACAGTGGCAAAGTGGTCAGCAGAATTTAAACGTGGGCGAGACTCCTTAGAAGATGACCCAAGGCCAGGTCACCCTGCTGATGTCATCAGCCAGGAGATGATCGACCGTGTTGAGAGACTTGTGCTAACCAATTGCCGAATCAAAGTTGCTGAACTTGCTTCAGAATGTGGTATTTCTAATGGAAGTGTTTACACTATAATCCATGAACGTTTAAGCATGTCAAAAGTATCTGCCAGGTGGGTACCCAGAAACCTGAACATGCAAGATCGTCAGCAAAGGGTGGAGTCAAGTCAAGAACTTCTGGAAGTGTACAATGCCAATCCAGAAGACTTTCACACTCGTCTTATAACAGGAGATGAAACTTGGCTTCACCACTGGGACCCAGATACTAAAAAAGAGTCCATGCAATGGAAGCGCCCTGGCTCACCCCCACCTAAGAAATTTCGTACCCAACCATCAGCCAGCAAGGTAATGGCCATGGTGTTTTGGGACTCCAAAGGGATTATATTGATAGATTACAAGCCTGCTTGTACTTCAATTACAGGAGAATACTATGCCAATGTCATTAAACAATTAAGGGTTGCTATTAAAGAAAAACGAAGGGGAAAGCTAGCTGCTGATGTCCTTCTTTTGCATGATAATGCCCCTGTGCACAAGTCCAGAGTTGCACAAGCGGCTATTCGTGAGTGCAAGTTCGAGCAATTAAATCACCCGCCATACAGTCTAGACCTGGCCCCAAGTGATTATTATCTGTTACAAAATTTGAAGTCCCACTTGCGTGGAATGAGATTTCGGGACAATGAGAGCTCAAGGCTGCTACAGAGGCTTGGTTTGAGGACCAAAAAGACGACTTTTATTTCAAAGGCATAGACTGCTTAAAAGAAAAGTGGGCCAAATGCATTGAAGTAAAGAGGGATTATATTGAAAAATAATGTTAAAACCATCTTCCAATCTGTAAGTTAAACCCCGAGTTCTATGAACTTATTGAACTTCCCTCATATATGTTTCCATCGAGGAATAAGAAAAATATTATGTGGATACCCCTTCTTATCTGTAGCTATGAATATTACTAAATACTCCTCATTTACAAGGCCTCTGATACCATAGTTATTGTTAAGGAGTATTTGGTAACTAGACAAAGTGCCCCCCCCCCACGAACAGCGCTGTCGCCCCTTTTAAAGAAGGCAAAGTTTGTAGCTTTGCCTCTGGAGATGGCGACTGTGCATGGATCATGTTAAATAAAACTTTAGACATACAACTATCACCATATTCAGGGATACAGACTCAACTTTTGACCAAGGCACCCAGACTGCCAAAAGACTAGATTTTACATTAAGTTAAAAAGCAATTTCATCAAAAACTTAGGCGCCCAGGCTAAAATTTAGGCACTCTCATAGCTACAGATAAGAGGGGGTATCCACATAATATTTTTTTTATTTCTCGATGAAAACATATGTTGTGGGTACTCATTAGAAGTGCCTCACCAAGACGCTTCTAATGAGTACCCACAACATATGTTTTCATCAAGAAATAAGAAAGATATCAGCATTTTTTGAATGACAAAAGTGCCTTATCTGTTGCTATGACTCTGGATCACTGGATCTCTGATAAACATACCAATGAAATCAATGTCTTTATAAGCAAATAATTTGACATTTGAATGAAAATTCTAAGTCTGTTACCTTGGCCTCAAAACCATGCCCTGGTATGGGTATGGCACTGGGAAAAACTTTATACACATAAATACTGTAATGCCATATATTAAAATCAATCACAAAGGGTTAAGTACTAGGTATGTAAACCATGTAACAAGTTTGATTTTTTTATGAAAATTCTAAGTCCATGACCCTGATCTCTAGGTCAGGCCTGGGGATGATATTGATATATGCCCCACATACTTTGTATGTTAAGGGTATAATAACCTTCAGAATATTTAACATCTACCGGAGACAACTCATCCAGAATGGAGTCAGTTAGGGTTGCCGTTCTTGTACATAACATGCCTACTCAATGTCCTCTACATATTGGTGAAGTATCATGAAAATATCTTAAAGGGTTTTAGAGTAATGGCCTGCAAAAGATTTAACAACTAAGAAAAATAACTCCAGAAAGTCAGAGTTGTCATTCTTGTATGTGACACACCTTCTCAATGTACTATACATATTGGTGAGGTATCATGGAAATATCTTAAAGGGTTATAGAGATATGGCCTGCCCTGGTATGGGTATGGCACTGGGAAAAACTTTATACACGTAAATACTGTAATGTCATATATTAAAATCAATCACAAAGGGTTAAGTACTAGGTATGTAAACCATGTAACAAGTTTGATTTTTTTATGAAAATTCTAAGTCCATGACCCTGATCTCTAGGTCAGGCCTGGGGATGATATTGATATATGCCCCACATACTTTGTATGTTAAGGGTAAATAACCTTCAGAATATTTAACATCTACCGGAGACAACTCATCCAGAATGGAGTCAGTTAGGGTTGCCGTTCTTGTACATAACATGCCTACTCAATGTCCTCTACATATTGGTGAAGTATCATGAAAATATCTTAAAGGGTTTTAGAGTAATGGCCTGCAAAAGATTTAACAACTAAGAAATATAACTCCAGAAAGTCAGAGTTGTCATTCTTGTATGTGACACACCTTCTCAATGTACTGTACATATTGGTGAGGTATCATGGAAATATCTTAAAGGGTTATAGAGATATGGCCTGCACAAGATTAAACAACTATGAGAGATAACTCCAGAACAGAGTCTGTTTGATAATTCCTGAAGGGACTCTCAGAGTTGTCATTCTTGTACTCAATGTCCTCTACTTATTGGTAAAGTATCATGAAAATATCTGAAAGGGTTTTAGAGATATGGCCTGCATAAGATTTAACAACTAAGGGAAATAACTCCAGAATGTCAGAGTTGTCATTCTTTTATGCAAAACGCCTACTCAGTGTCCTCTAATTATTGGTAAAGTATCATGAAAATACCTTAAAGAGTTTAAAAGTTATGGGCCGCACAAAATTTTACAATTTTGGGAGACTAAGGGAGATAACTCATGAACCAAATCAGTTAGAGTTATCATTCTTATACGCAACACTCCTACCAAATGCCCTCTACAATCTGACAAAGTTTCATCAAAATAGCTCAAAGGGTATCAGAGTTATGGGCTGCACATAATGTATCTACAGACAGACATACTAATGGCCAGATGGACGGACTGATTACTATATCCCTCCAGCCTAACGGTTGAGCAGTAAAGAAATTTAACAAAAGCTTGATGATATAGCTATATAAACTTAAATGCTAAAATTTTGACTTCTATATTAAAATTCTAAGTGTGTGACCTTGACTTCAAGGTCACACCCAAGGGTGGGGATCGTCCTCATCTTTGCTTCATTATTGGCTTTGTCTGTGATATATTTGTTGCCCGTAATGATTCATGGATAAGTTAGATGACCTCCACATGGACCAAACAAATACATATTTTACCATAATGAAGCTGAGGATGGGTTTGGATCCCTAAACCCTTGTCCTGCTGAACCCGGATATACCCTGCATTTGCAAACAGTGTAAATCCAAATCAGTTGGCTTCTGAAGAAGCCAACTGATCTGGATCTGCACTATTTGCCATTAAGTACGTGAATTTATAGCAACAATCTGGATCAAGTAATCTGATTGGCTGAAAATTAGAAATGGGTGTGGTAATTTATTCAGCAGGACAAGGGTTAAAGCTAGCTTAAGCTCCTTAGTAATTTATTACTGACCATTCAAATGTGTAACAATTATTGTGGTACTTTTTGTTAAATTTTCTGTAGTGTTTCAAGGGCCAGTTGGTCGGATGCGCGTCCAACTGGAGGTTGGGAAGTAGCAGGTTTGATCTCCACCAGGTCTGGCAACATTCTTTCATGGAGAATTATCATGAAATATATTCTATGGGAATTCTCTCCCTTTCATTGATCCAAGAAAGGCAATTTTCAGCGCCTGGCAAAAGAACAAACACAATTATGATAAACCATTTACAGACTAAGCCTGCCTTGTAAAAAGTGTGGTTAGGTAAATTGACTAGCCTCGACAGGATCCCAATCGGTTGACTGGGCCATAAAACCTCAACAAAAACAAACAAACAATTTGTAGTATTTCACCAACAAATGTTTTTCTTTTAACAATTATGTAAGTTAAAGATATATAAAGTTTGGGTAACAAACCTCAACAAAAACAAACAAACAATATACAGTATTTCACCTACAAATGTTTTCCTTTTAAAGGCCAGTCTGCTGTAGGACCTACAGTAACAGGTGTAGGTGTGGAGACCTGAAAGTTAATGAGGTTACCTGGGTCAGAGTCAGGTCAGCTTCCAGATGTAAACAAAACATTCACATGTGGGAATCAGCTGATTCATTAAACTAATCCAGCTTTTTCATAAAACAAAATTTGAAATTTACTTTTCCTAGAACTGGAAAAATTAAGCATGGTTCTCTATGGATTTGGTGACCTCAGCATGTTTTATGACTGGCATCTCAAGCATGTTTAGTTATATGTATGACTGTATGTCATTACAACATGTGCTATTCTATTTATAGTTTGTTTTGGTCATTTGACTGAGGTCAAAGGTGAAAATTCAAACTCAACTGTCATTTATCAGTAGAAAGTAAGAAAACATTGAAAATAAGATTATTTAATTCTGAGTTCCTGCAGCATAATTTTAAAATTTATTTACTTGTGTCTGTGAAGGCTAAGCTTATACATAGCTGTAATTTTTTTCCTGGCAAAAAGTTGATGCTGAAATGCAGAATTATTGAATTTATATCTGGAAGGGGAGAATATTTGAATTTACCATCATTATCAATTTAGGGGCGGAGCGTCTCCTTTTATATCAGGGGCTTGGGTTTAACAATTATATAAGTTAAAGATATATGAAATTTGGGTAACAGAGCTGCTACCTTTTTGGAAACAGACTGCCAACTCTGCTTGCCATCTGTTCTTTTCGTGGCTTTTCAATTGTACAGTCGACTCTCATTATCTCGACCTTGCTTCTCTCGAATAACCGCTTATCTCGAAGTGAAATTCTGATCCCTGTTTTAACATGGAAATCTAACAACAGATTACAATATATTGTGGAAAAGAGGATAAATTGCTCCTAAGGAGCAATTTCTCCTCTTTTCCACAATATTTTCAATATGTCACGAATGTCAGGAGTCAAATTACAAATTCATTCGTGAAATGTGGTTGTTTGATTTATTGTTTTCCTCACTTCTGCAACTCTGATATTTCAAAGTACGCATATCTCGAAGTGTTTTAGAGAGTCCATTGGAATTGGAGATAACAAGAGTTGACTGTACTTGTCTGTCTTTCCTTTTTATGTTGAAAACTTCTTGTGGATCTGATTGAAAAATATTATGTGCTTATCTAGAGCTATGATTAAAGGTTCTTTGAAAAAAAGTTCCGGTACTGGTCTAGGAAAAAAATTCTGGTACTGGTCTAGGAAAAAGGTTCCGGTACTGGTCTAGGAAAAAAGTTCCGGTACTGTTCTAGGAGATGTTTCTTTTCTTTTCCTCTCTTAACCCTTATAACAAAATGTTTTGCTTTGATAATGATAAAATTTTGCTTTTTCTCTTTGGAAGAACATCATTTTCCTTATGTCTCCTGTGGTAAGGTATTAGAATCATCTACAAAGAGATGTTACAAATTTTTTCCAGGTAGAAGTGAAGGAAAGTTTTTATCCTTTACTGCTCTGTAGACATAAAGCAAATGACATATTACAGATATTTTTTCTTAATTTTCACAGAAAAGAGGGCTAGACATTTCTGATAAATGACCAATGTTTTTTTTATTTTTCACAGGAAAGAAGGCTATATATTTCATTAAACTGTCTGCTTTGCAGACAATTTGAATGAAATCTCAAACCTTCTTTCCTGTGGCAATAGAGAAAAAAACTTAGAAACTTTGCCTGTTGCTATTTAAATTCAGCAGGTTAAAGGCTAACAAGGTTTTAGGAAAACAGATGTCTCCACACTGTGAGATGCCATGCAGCAAATGTCAGTAGTTTTTAAATTTAACAGTCTTAGTACAGCAGTGATCTTGAAAATTAGGTCATGGTCATGAAAACCTAATCAGCAATATCTAGCCACAATTATACAGCTATGAAAACCTGGTAAGAATCTGCTTTATTACTGATTCATGCAAAATCATGCAGAAAGTGTCAAGCTGTCATGGACTGGTGCCAACAAGACATCACGAAAACATATAATATTGACCCCCCTTAAACCCCACTTTTATATAGTAAAACTGGGGTTTACAGGGGTATACATTATTTTTCTTATTTCTGCCCAGAAACATAGATTGTGGGTACTCGTTAGAACTGCCTCGCCGAGGCAGTTCTAACCAGTACCCACAATCTATATTTTGACCAGAAGTATGAGAAATATCCGAATTCTTATCTGAAAATTTTCATTTTTTGGTGGTTAAAATGTTCAGTATATTTGAATAGGCCTGTTTTCGTAATGATCTGCATCAAAAACAATACATTCCTTTCCTCTTTGGTGGGGGATATAATACTTTGTTTAATGGAACCTTATGGTTCAGGAAAATAGCACTGGAATGAAACAGGATCACAATCATCATATGGCTTAAAGCTAGGATTGTCAAGGTCACCTCTGTTGTCATTGGCAACATTTTCTTTGACACCAGAGGGAGCACCAAAGTCTTTGACACAGGCACAGCGGGGCTCTGTTTTCCCACTCTGGTAGTATTGTCTTGGCACTCCTCTCCAAGTTCTTTTAACACCTCCACTGAAACAGTTCAAAATAAATCATGTTACACAAAAATGACCATAGGATATATTCGGTGAACAGACAAGTCACAGAGCTCTGCAGTATAATCACAATATTTGTAATCACCATTATTCATTGGCTTGATAGGTCGAAACAAAAGTGTTCTGAGATGACAAGTTAATTCTACACTAAAACATCACTGTATTTTGTGGTACCCACTGGAATGGCCTAGGTGAGATGATTCTAATGAGTAAACACAATATATGTTTTAGTGCAAAAAAAAGCAAGAGTTTTGTAGGGTACACATTAGCAGTGCTTGTGGAGAAAATGAAGAGGTTGTGTTCTGTGATATCTGACTGTAGTCTAAACTGTCTACTTCGGCCCATTTGTCACAATACCTAGGCTAAATATGGTAAAACCTTATGCCTTTGCACTAACGTTGCTAGCGTTTTAGGCAATTAAGTGTATAAAAAATATACTCTTTATCCTAACACTGTTTAAAACACCGATGGATATATTGTGATTGCCTCTGTCCATAACGCAGAATTTTACCAAGCTTGCTACATGACTTCCCCACATGGAAAGGGTGTGCGAGAGCAACACCATTTTTCCATCAGTCTGTCCATTGGTCTGGCATCCTTCCATCTGTCGGTAATGCTATCTCCTCCTAAACAACTGGGAAGAATTTAACCACACTTGCTACATGACTTCCCTTGATGATAAGGAAGTGTGAGAGCAACATTATTTTCTGTCCAGCTTCCATCCGTAAGACATCCGACATCACACTCTCCTCCTCCTAAACCACTGGGCGGAATTTAACCAAACTTGCTACATGACTTCCTTTCATGATAAGGGTGTGCAAGAGCAAGTCCATCCATCCATCTGCCATGCTATTAGCAACAATAGCATGGAGTATGAGGATTTGCAATGGCGTGCCATGAACTGCGTATTGTAGTTTTCTTTCAAACGCATTACCATGTTTACCCTGAAATTCAGACACCTTAACATCTAACCAAAGGTGTCTTAAAAATTAAAAAAAGTCCGTTTTGTGTCCCGTTGCTTTGTCTAAAATTGCAACATGAGTGGCAAACAATGTAGTTTGTTTTTGTTGAGGTTTTACAGCCCAGTCAACCCAATGGGGTCGTGCTGACAACAGTCAGTTCACCTAACCACACATTTACTGGGCAGGCTTAGTCCTCTAAGCAGTTAACCAGTATTGTGCACATTCTTTTGCCAGAAACTGACAACTGCCCTTCTTGAATCAGCCAAGGGAAAGAATGACCATAGAAAATATTTCATTATCAATCTCCTCAAAGAATGCTGTTGACCCGGCAGAGGTTGAACCCGCAACCTCCTGATCACCAGTCTGATGCACAACCAACTAGGTTGTAACTATTTTCTCAGGCTCATCTGTCACAATACCTTGGGTACCTACATGAACCCTTGCCATGCTGAATTAATTAAGACCCCACACCCATTTTTAACTTTCAGCCTATCAGATTATTTGATCCAGATTCACATAAATTCACATACTTAATGGTAAACAGTTCAGATGCAAATCATTTGGTTTCTGAAGAAGCTAACTGATCTGGATCTACACGGTTTGCAATGGTAGTACATATCTGGGTTCAGGAGGGTATAGGTTAATAGTTTATCCCTTCTCCACTACTTTAAGACTACATAATAGTAAACATAGAAGTTAAGCAATCATTATAGCTCGAGACAAGCCAAGAGTTTGTTTTGCAATCCAAAAGTATTGATTTCTCCAAAGAAGTCACTAGAATCATCCAGCAAAGGTGATTCCCTTCGTACAGTTGAACCTCAATAGCTCAAACACCGATGGCTCGTTTACCATGGGTAATTCAGATTACTTTTTGAGTCCTTATAAAATTCTTCCGATAGCACAAGAAAACAAATATTTCAGGAAATTTCCTTATTTTCTATCATCATCATCATTATCATCATCATCACCATCATCATCGGATGTTTGAAAAACGTGCAGGTACAGGGGCAACATCTACATCAGTGGGCCCCCTTCCAGATAGCTGGCTTGCTGGCTTGCTGCAAGCATGGCAGATCTCACATCAGATCTCCAGGCGTGTCTGTTATGAGGTTGATAGCTGACAGCTTCACTCTCTGCATTCCCTCTGTTAGCTGCTTCCATGTCATCTTGGGCCTCTCAGGCCCAGGCTTTCCATCAACCTGTATGTCAAAGGCTGTCTTGACTGCACCATTGGAGTGTTCCACATGTCCATACCAACAGAGCGTTCTCTCCTTCAGAATGAGGTCCAGATCCTCAATGCCAAACTACACTAGCAGTTCGTTGGATCTGGTGGTGACAGTGTTTTGCGGCTTGACACTGCAGATCTGTCTGATCAATGCCCTGTCATTTCACTGCAGATGTTGGAGGTTTGGCTTTGTCAATGGCTAAGTCTCATCGGCATGGAGCATTGTGCTCTGCACACAAGAGCTGTACACACAGCCATGTGTCTTGATAGAGAGGTGGCGGGGAGAGAGACCTGGTAGCAACTTCTTCAAGGCGGTTTTCACGTGTGTTGTGGTTGAAAGTTCACTCCACCGGCTGCTGAGAGCATGACTCCTAGGCAGTAAAAGGAAGCTACCACCTCCAGCTTGTCAGATCCGACTTGGACTTCCCTCTGTGGTCTGCTGTCCAAGGGGCATGCAGTTCCCTGGCACCTTGTACATCTGTAATCAGGGTCCTTTGTCAAGTGCTTGAGCCTACAGCATTTCTTGTGCACCCAGTACTTGCAGCTATTGCAGAAGATGCTATTGCTGCTCACTACAGTGCAACAGACGGCGCATGGAAACTCGTCTGAACTCTGCAGGAGGTCCAGGCCCATACCACATATCATGAGCTTTGTCTTTCCAGCATTTACTCTCAGTCCTTTCTCCTCCATTGCTTCCTGCCAAGTCAAGAGCCTCCTGACACATTCCTCGAGGAATTCAGCGATGATTACAAGGTCATCAGCAAAGAGGTCCTTCCAGGGGACCCCAGAGCTGACCTCGCCTGACAAGGCTTCAAGCACAATGATGAAGAAATAGTATGTTGTGTGTACTTATTAGAATTGCCACACTGAGGTGATTCTAATGATTACACTCAACATACCATTATTGTATAGAAAATAAAAAATATTTCCCTAAATTATTGTTTTTTACTTCCTGACCCGGTGCCATGATTAATCCTTAGTTGCTCTAACTATCCATATCTCAAACAAATTTCCAGGGTCCAAAAGATATCTGCGTCATTGAAGTTAGACTGAATTCAGATCATGTTTCCAGATAAGGCACTTTTTTTACTTAAATGCTTATATCCCGAAGAAAACATATGTTGTGGTTCTCACTAGAAGATAAAGACACTTCCAATGGGTACCAAAAATACATTTTTGTGGAGAAATAAGAAACTGTTACATGTATGTGGACACCCTCCTTATCTGGAGATATACCCACAATGTATAATTTGAGCCAGTGCATGACAAAACCTACAAATAGGCAAGTGTGCCCTGTGAAGACTCAGATCAGTCTGGGCATCTGCCCAGTCTGATCAGTGTCTTTGCTGGCACCCTCAATGGGTAGCTCAGGACCCAAACTTTCTTCATGCGGACAGAGAAGACTGATCAATATTTTTTAAAACAAGAGGACCATGATGGCCCTGGGTTGCTCACCTGAGTCCAAGATGTTTCATAACTTATGGAAGAGAAGGAGTCATTGATTTAAGGAGATATGGACCAAAGATTTTTTTCTTCTATTTTTAGCTTTGCAGGCCATCTTTCCAATTGGAGCGGAACCATTTTAGCAACATTAAAGGAACATTTCTGTGAAATTAATTTGAAATAGGGCCATCGGAACTGGAGATGTCGTTTGAAGATGTTGCTATTTCCAGCTCTGGTGGAACCAATTTATCTATTTCAGTAAAGGGCCATAAGTGGAGCATTTCTGTGAATTTATTTAGAAATCAGGCCTTTAGCCTAGGAAGAGATGTCGTTTAAAGGTTTTTTTCTAATTTTTAGCTCTGACAGCCATTTCATTCAGCTGAGTGGAACCAACTTGGCAACTTTGGTATAGGGGCATAAAAGGAACATTTCTGTGAAATTATTTTGAAATTTGGCCAGTGGCCTAAAAGATGTCATTTAAAGGTTTTTCTATTTTTAGCTCTGGTGGCATTTTGATCAGTGGAGCGGAACAATTTTAGCAATTTTAGTAAAGGGTCATACGAGGAACAATGCTGTGGAATTATTTTGAACTCAGGCCATTGGCCTAGGAGGACATGTTTAAAGGTTTTCTATTTTTAGCTCTGGCAGCTATATTGTTCAGCTGAGCGGAACATTTAGTAATTTTGGTTAAGGGTCATACAAGGAACATTGCTGTGAAATTATTTTGAAATCAGGTCATTGTCCTAGGAGGAGATGTTGTTTAAAGTTGTTTTTTTTATTTTTAGCTCTGGTGGCCATTTTGTTCAGTGGAGTAGAAAAATTTTAGCAATTTTGGTAAAGGGTCATTAGAGGAACATTTCTGTGAAATTATTTTGAAATCAGGCTACTTGCTTATGAGAAGTTGTCATTTTAAGGGTTTTCTACTTTTAGCTCTGGCAGCCATTTAATTCAGGAGAGCTAAATGATTTTAGCAATTCTGGTAAAGGGTCATATGAGGACCATTTCCATGAAATTTTGAAATTGGGCCATTGGTCAAGGAGGAGATGTCATTTAAAGGTTTCTCTACTTTTAGCTCTGGCAGCCAGTTTGTTCAGCAAAGTGGAAAGATTATAGCAACATTGGTAAAAAGTCATTAGAGTCACATTTCTGTGAAATAATTTTGAAATATGGCCATTTGCCTAGGAAAAGATGCCATTTTAAGGTTTTACTACTTTTAGCTCTGGTGGCCATTTTGTACAGCAGAGTGGAATAATGTAATCAATTTTGGTAAAGGATCATATGAGGAACATATCTGAGAAATTATTTCAAAATCAGGCCACTGACTTAGAAGGAGATGTCTTTTAATTTTTTTATTCTACTTTTAGCTCTGGTGGCCATTTTGTTCAGTGGAGTGGAACCATTTTATCAAGTCTGGTAAAGGGTCATGAGGAACAGTTTTTGTAAAATTATCCTGAAATTGGGCCACTGGCCTAGGAAGAGATGTCGTTTAAAGGATTTTCTTTTTTTAGCACTGGCAGTTTATTAAGCCAAGCAGAACGATCTTAGCAAATTTGGTAAAGGATCATTAGAGGAACATTTCCATGAAATTATTTTGAAATCAGGTCATTTGCCTAACGGAAGATGTTGATTTAAGGTTTTTCTAATTTTAGCTGTGGCTGCCATTTTGTTCAGCAGAAAAGAATGATTTTAGCCATTTTAGTAAAGGGTCATAAGAGGCAAATTTCTGTGAAAGTATTCTGAAATTTGACAACTGGCCTAGAAGGAGATGTTGTTTACTTTTATTTTTTCTTTTTTTTAGCTCTGGTGGCCATTTTGTTCAGCGGAGTGGAACCAATCAAAGTTAGCAATTTTGGTAAAGGGTCACAAGTGGAACATTTCTGCAAAATTATCTTGAAATCTATCCATTTGCCTAGGTGGAGATGTTGTTTAATGGTTTTTCTATTTATAACACTTAGCAATATTAGTAAAGGGTCATAAGAGGAACATTTCCCTGAAGGAGATGTTGTTTAAAGTTTGTTTTTTTTTAACTCTGGCTGCCATTTTGTTCAGCGGAGCGGAACCATTTTAGCAATTTTGGTAAAGGGTCACAGGTTAAACATTTCTGCAAAATTATTTTGAAATCTGGCCATTTGCCTAGGTGGAGATGCTGTTTAAAGGTTTTTATTATTTATAAAACCAACAGCCATTTTATTCAGTCGAGCAGAACCATTTTATCAATTTTGGTGAAGGGTCATATGGGGAACATTTCTGTAACATTATTTTGAAATCAGACCATTTGCCTAGGAGATGTTGTTTAAAGGTTTTTTTCTATTTTTAGATCTGGAGGACGTTTTGTTTAGCCAAGCAAAACTATTTTAGCAATTTTGGTGGATGGTCACCCAAGGAACATTCCTGTGAAATGTTTTTGAAATCCATCCACCGGTTTAGGAAAAGATGTTGCTTAAAGGTTTTTCTAGTTTTAGCTCTGGCGGCCATTTTTTCAGTGGAGAAGAACGTTTTAGCAAAATTGGTAAAGGGGCATAAGTGGAACATTTCTGTGAAATTATTTTGAAATTGGACTACTAGCTTAGGAGATGTCGTTTTAAGTTTTTTTTTCTATTTTTAGCTCTGGAGGCCATTTTGTTCAGTTGAGTGGAAAAATTTTAGCAATTTTGGTAGAGGGTTACCTATAGAACACTCCTATGAAATTATTTCAAAATCCATTCACCTGTTTATGAGGAGATGTGATTTAAGTAAATTGTTGACTACGGACAACGCAAGACAGACACAGGGTGATCACAATAGCTCACCTTGAGCATTTCATGATCAGTTGATTTAACAGAAAACAGTTTTTTTAATGAAAATAAACATCTTTAAAGGTTTTTAATGCAAAATACTAGCTTGCAAGGTTTTGCATAGACTGTTGCAAAATTTTTTTATAGATTTCAAAGAGTTGGCTAGGAGGCGTGTATTTTGATTTGTCAAACCTGAAATTTCTGAGCGAACATTGAAGGTACTAAATCAAGGCCCAGTTGTTCAAAGCTTAACAAAGTTGTTAGCTAAAGTGATGTTAAAATTTCTATCTTGCAATATGGCAAATACATGTACATTGATATTTTTTGCTGAAAAAGCATTGCAAATGCTTGCAGCAAAAATATCAATGTATTTGAAAATGCCTTAGCTACAACAGTTAATGAGTTTGTCATTAACAAGCTCTTTAACACTTGTCCTGCTGAACCCGGATATACCCTGCTTTGCAAACAGTGTAGATCCAGATCAGTTGGCTTCTTCAGAAACCAACTAATCTGGATCTGCACTGTTTGACATTAAGTATGTGAATTTGTATCAAAATCCAGAATCAAGTAATCTGATTGGCTGAAAATCAGAAGTGGGCATGGCTTCTTAATTTATTCAGCAGGACAAGGGTTAATTAAGCTAACGATGCTTTGAACAAATGGGCCCGGGCCATGTGATTATGCAGACTGCTCTTGGCTTTCAAGATCCACCATATATATATTTTTTGTGAAATATTTTAATCTCACCATCCAATAATTGGTATTATATAGGTTTGGGAGGACCATCCCACACATACTCAACACACAAAAAGGACCCTTATCCAATTTGCTGACAATGTAGGCCCTATCAGCCAGTGCTTTCACACAGGCTGATCAAGGCCACACATATTAATTGCATAATGTCTGATTGGTATTCCCACCACCCTAGGGCAACAAACTTACCTTAATTCAGAACACCATATACGCCTACCAGCACCTTGTCTAAATTCAAAGTTACAAGGAGGAAATCTTTGTTTATCATCCTCATCTGACTTTTTATCTTTTCTTGCTGCTGCTAAGCGAACATGAAAATCTTTTAAATGTTCTGTAGGTGTTCCTGTCTTGTCATAAAAATGACCAATCACATGACCTGTAAGTAGACCATTCACATGACATGTTCATAGACCAATCAGAAGAACTGTAACATCTGTAGAAAGATACAAGTACTGTTTATATCCTAAATATTTGGACAGAAATACTTGCACAAACGATGTAGACCCAGATCAGTTAGATCTGGGTCTGCACTGTTTGCCATTGCCATCAATAATTTTAGGTAAGATACTAGTCTGTTAAATGAACTTGTGGAAGTTTTAGCATCATTATAGTAAGAAGTTACAGTCCTTTTGTTGTTTTTTTTTAAATAAAGGTACAATAATATGCACGAGCGTGACTGATTTATCACATTTACATGCATATAGATCATCTACATCGCAAGATATTTCATGTTCAATGTTGGCAATTTAGGCAATTATGTGATAATTTTCCTTAGTTTTATTTACATAGAGACAATGGCACATTCATTGGTTAACTCTAAGAATAACTAGTAACAGTGTTTTCAGAGAAATCAGATGTCCCACCCCAACCCATCCCCACCCCATCATGATTTTTCAGTTTTTCTACTGCTGTGACCTTGAAAAGTAGGTCAAGATCACCAAAATCTAATCAGTTCTTTGTTATATCCCAAATGTGTATTCATAAAAAATGTGGTAAGAATCCAATCACTGGTTCAAATGATATCAATTGTGCAGACAAGAAAGTGTCACAGAATTTTCAGTTTTTGTACTACTGTGACCTTGAAAATTAGGTCAAGGTCACCAACTTCTAATTAGTTCTTTGTTATGTCCCAATTATATATCCATGCAATTTGGTAAGAATCCAACCACTGGTTCCTAAGAGATAATTTATTGAGCAGACAAGAAAATCTGCATCAAAAACAAAATGTCCCCCCCCCTTCCCCCTGGTCCCTCCCCCCCACACACACCCACCTGAGGTGGGTGGACGTAAAAATCTGATCTGGCCAGTTTTCGAACTGGTCTGAGATGTCACCCATGTCGACATTATCTGCATGTTTCAGTAAAATCCAATCAAAACTGATAGTGTCATGCTGCTGACAAAGTCAAACAGAGACTTTTTAAGCAATCAAGGGGATGTAACTCTTAAGATAAACAATCTATACTGGCCAATTTTTGAACTCATCTGAAATTTCATCAGTCCACTTTATCTGCAAGTATTAGGAACATCCGATCAAAACTGAAAGGGTTATCATGATGACAAGCACTTTCCCATGTACATCTATGGGACCAAGGTTTTCATTGCATTTCCATGAAAATTAGCTTATGTCATCAATGCCCCATCAGAGGCATGCTACAGATGAGAAATGATTGTGATCAGCCTGCACACTGCACAGATATAACTGGTAACTAATCAAAGGTGTTGACACATGACACACAGACTAGGGTTGACCTATCATCCTATAACCTCCCCTGCAGCCTTCAGCCCAGGTGAGCTAATAAAATTGTGTGGATAATCTGATATCTACAATAATCTGGAGGTTTGTGGGTTAGCAGACAGCTGTCACCAGAAATGAAGACTACAGGGCTTGAAAGACTGCACTAATGTACATACTGGCCTGTCTCTCTACTGTTTGCAGCCCGGGTCTACTACTGTAAGCACCCACTTTATCTGATGTATAACTTAATCTTAGTCCTGCTGAAACTAGATATACCCCAACTTTGCAAACAGTGTAAGCCAACTGATCTGGATCTGCACTGTTTGTCATTAAGTATGTTAATTTGTATCAACAACCTGGATCAAGTAATATGATTGGCTGAAAATTAGAAGTGGGCATGGCATCTTAAATTATTCAGCGTGTTAAGGGTAACATGCTATGCACAACTGCAGATAAGGGTTTTTTTTTTCAGCAAAAAAGTATTGATAGTTTTTTTTTGTCTTATTTCTCCACAAAAACACATATTGTGGTGCCCATCAGAAATGCTTACCGAGTACAGATTAGGAATGTCTCAATGAGGCAATGAGTATCCACAACAAATGTTTTGGTGGACAGATAAGAAAAATGTTTACCTGATAATGTAAATGTCCTAAAATTTCATACACTGAAGTCTCTGACTAAACAGCATAAGCAAACATTGTAGACCCCAATCTGACTGCTTCTTAAGGAGGTCTGATCATTTGTCATTCTGTTTAATATTCTAAGAAAAAACTGCATAAAAAGCAAAGTTTAGACCAAAAACCATGGAACAAAATGTTCTAAATTTTAGAACATTCATCTTACTCCCTCTTATCAGGAGCTCTGGCAATATTTATTTCAATAATGTAACATCATAAAGCTCAAGAAAAAGATGAATCTGTTGATAATTATTTTCATCTTTGTATATGTACCATATTAACCCTTAAAAGCACTCTTTTGGCAATAACAGCAAATTGCAAATGATCATTAACCACTATCTTGGTCTATTCAGCAGGCCACAAACTGATGATACTTTTCTTATTTTTCCCAGAAAAAAAAGGGTTGGATATTTCATGCAAGTTGTCTCCTACGGAGACAATTTGCATGACATATTGAAGCATGTATTCTGAAAATAAAACAGAAAGAATTTTGTTGACGCATATGTCGCATTTGCATACTGTGAAAACAAGCACCAGAAAGTGACAACTGTCATTCTTGTTTAGTTCAGTGAGATAAAATAATCAACAAACTATAAAGTTAAAGTTTTACAGTTTGTAGACTTCATTCAGGGCGGTCATTATGGTGGATTAAGACTGGCTCCAGTCTCCAGTGACTAAATATTTTTCTCATAATCCTGTTTGATAATCCACTAAAATAAAACCAAAAAAACTATCATGACTATAAAGGCTGGTCTAGTGACAAGCCTTTATAGTCATGATATTATTTTGGTTTTATTTTAGTGGATTATTAAACAGAATATAAGAAAAAATATTTTGTCACTAGAGACTGGAGCCAGTCTAGGGTGGATGCTATTACAGTTTGTACACTTCATTTTGGTTGGTTACTAGGGCAGACATACATGTACATGGACCAACAAAAGACGGAAATTCGCAAGCCTAAATCACACCATTACAAAAACATGCCTGTATAATTATGACCTCCTTAATCCCCACTTTTGTATAGTAAAACTGGGGTTTTTAGGGGTATATATTATTTTTCTTATTACTGCTCAAAAATGGAGATTGTGGGTACTCATTAGAACTGCTTCATCAAGGTGGTTCTAATGAGTACCCACAATCTATATTTTGAACAGACATATGAAAAATATCAGAATTTTTTATCTGAAAATTTCCATTTTTTGGTGGTAAAATTTTCTATATATTTCAATAGGCATGTTTTCGTAATGCATACTAACACAGGGGCGACTAAAACAATAAAAATATTTCAAATTGTCATCTGTTAACAGCAATTAATTATCATTTATGAGCTTTTCAAAATTTGAGTAGCATGTTTCTGCATATTTGGCTGTATTGGGAGTATATGTATTTGGTTAGTTTCATAGGTACATGTAATTACATCATAACTAATAGACAATAACATGACCAGGGGATTTCAGGTAACATTCATTCTTCCAGGCCTCCAGGGTGAGGAATCTGACTAAAGTTTTGAAGGAATTCCAAATTTACTGGGCCATCCAGCCCAGGGAAAGAGAATTACACTCATCAACTTACCAAAACAGAGTTGAAAATTGTCAGGAAAACATCTAGAATGCCTCATCAAAGAGGGCAAGCATCACTGGGAATGGCATTAGCTTTGTTAGACTTACATGTGTGGTGTGCATTTAAAAGACAAAAACTGTACATTTTTCTTTCATATATTTCTCAAATAAAACAAAACATCAGCTTCCAGACAAAATCAGATGGGGCTAATATGAAATTTCTTGATTTTTGAAGCAGTAATTTAGCATGTTGCCGAGCATATGATTGGGGAGTATAAATTTTTCTCAATTATTTTCCCTGCCTGCTACACTGCTTCTATAGGAAATGACTGACAGATTCATAATAACGAGCTTAAGCAACCTGCGAAGTCTCTCACACACTATGCAGAAGAGTTTGCATGCGGCAGTTGACTGGTTTTCCATATCTACAGCGGAGTGTATCGGCTTAATGTTGAACCCGAAAACCAACACTAAAAAGGCCAGAGCCGTTGCCTGGTTTCCGAAAAAATGATGATCAGATAAGCTCTGCTGCAAACATGGAAAGCCAGTCAGCCACCCCAAGCGATCTCATTGGCTGTAAAGAATCATATAGCCAAAGAAATAGAATGATGCATTTTTACATCATTGACACAGATGACAGTAAGACTGATCTGCATTTTAGCCGCCATTTTTAATCTGAGATTTCTCTCGCATTAAACATTTTCGTGTATTTAAGGGTAAATACAGAAGTATTGCTGTAAAAAAAGGATTACATTCCTACAGCACATAACAGGAATTATGCACAGGGAAGAATTTATTGCTGACAACATGATAAATGTAGGATATGCGGTGATTTCAGCTGACTGGCAATCAACTGATTTTTCGTACTTTAGCAACTTTTGTCTGTACACACATGCTGCACAATGATTTGCTTGTCAAATTGCATCATAGCTTGTGTTATTGATAAACATCATAAGCATTCATAAAGTTAATATGTAGAAACCGAGATACATTGTATGGCATAACTGATAGCAGCAACGACGTCGAGGAGAGAACTACGTCCCACCCCCAAGCCCAAAAGCCAAGCAGACTAATCGACACGGATGCAGCGGTTGCATGCCATTTTGTAAAGGCCTGTCAAATTAGTGGTGTTTTTAGGGCACGTTTCCACTGTACCTGAAGGCTTCAAATTTGGATATCACGGATGGCAGATTTTAGGTGATTCAGACTGGGTAATATACATGTAGCTATATTTAGTATCAAATCAACTTCTTTTTACTTGCCTCACTTTTTAAATATGTAAAAAAAAAAATACAGTACAGCGATGTTTCCTAGGAAACTGGTTAAATTGATGTAAATATGATATTCGATGTTGTGCACTTTGTCTCGGACCTATTTAAACAGGTTTGGTCCGGTCCGTGACTTTGCATACCTGGTGAAAAAAAGAAAAAAGAAAAAAAAAAAAAGTACAAAATGCTTAAGCTCATTTCATAGGTAACACCTATTTATTTCTTACACCACAACCTCTTTATAACACTATTATTGGGGTCCATAGCATAAACCATGTTAGTTAAACAACCATGTTATATCCAAACAAAAATGTATAGATTATATTGAAAAATGACCATTTATGGTCATTTTTCAATATAATCTATACATTTTTGGGACCCATCTTTGAACCGTGTTATATCCAAAACATTGTTATAACAACCGTGTTACAAAGAGGTTGTAGTGTATAATCTCATATATATCTGTCGGCTATGTTGTATACCTATATGTTTATAGTCCTTCTTGTAGAATTTATTCCAGTCATAAAGACCTAAAATATCAGCATGAGACAGCCCTGTCAGGTCTTCAATCAGGCCATTCTCTGTAAAATCTCCTGAAATAAAAGCTCTGCTGCCATCTTTCCCTGAAAGAATAAAGCTAGAACTATGTCCAGAGTATACAGATGTTCCATCGTGTGGCAACATTATACGGTAAAATTTTCATAAGATTTGACAGTAAATGAGTTTCGCGATTCCTTCATCTAAAGAGGGGAGCTATTGATTTAATACAACACCAAGAGGCAAAAGAAAAAATGTTTTCTCTAATATTTTACCACATCTTTTTTCTAACCCTTGTCATGCTGAATAAATTAAGATACAGTACAGCTCAGGTAAAAGAACCAAAAAACTCTTTATTCCGAATATCGGCGTTTCGCGAACTTGCCAAAATCACTCGGAATCAAACCGAGTAAACGTTATATTCGGCGGACACCACTCGCAAGTCCGCCGAATGTATGCATTATGCGAAGTTATGCGAAGTTACTCAGAATGGAAATATTATACCCCGGAGGCAATATTTCTCGCGAAGCGATGCGAAATTCCTCGGAGCAATTTGACTAAATACCTGTCCGATTTTTATATATTTATTTATTTATTTAATAAAGTTATTTAGATATTTCTTTAATAAAAATATTTTTTATTTATTTTTATCTTTATTTTTCCATCATATAGTACAGTCTGCGTGAAGGTTATATTGTCCGCGCTCATGCGGATGCGCAGGTTGATCTGAGTGTGCACTGATCACAAAGGTCTTATTGTCCCAAAAGTGTTTTCCAAATTTCCGCATTCCGATCCCCCAAAATTAGGTCCATTCCCTTGTTTTCTTAAAATATCAACCAATGCTGCCTTGTTCCCTAATATATTTGGGTGCTCCCTAGGTCCAAAGATAACCCCGGTAGCCCCCTTCATTGTTCGAGCACGTAACATGGGCCTCAACAAAGCTCCATATGAAAATGTACCGGATTCTTTGGCTTAGTCTAGTCCGGCCACACAAGTGGGTCCGGCATGGTCATTTTTATTTAATGTGCCGTAGAAAACAAAACAAACACACAAAAATCACAAAGAGAATCAAACATCTTCCCCAATCGACGAATTACGTATTTATATTTGGTATTCCTGTAACGACCTTTTCCCATACAACAACCGCACGCGCTCAATATAAATGACGTACTGTGGAAAAAGACCGGGAAATTCTCACTCGCGTGCAGCAACCGCACGTGTCAATATGAATTTACTTAAAGGGGCGCTTCTGCTATTAAAGAGGCATTGAATCAACAAGACAGCACATGTGAAAAGAGTGTCTGTCACACAAAAACACACTTTACGCATACGAGGCTAATGACAATTCAAACGAGTGAGTGAGTTTATTACGTCCTACTAACAGCTAGGTCATACGGAGATGTGGATCTTGATTTAAAGTCCAATATGAAAGGCTTGAGAAGCCTGGGATCGAACTCATGACCCCTGGGTAACAAGACGAGAAGCTTCACACTACGACACCGAGGCACATTTTCCCAATATTTCATACTGATAAATATCTAATAAAAGGGCTGCAGACATTTCACCATGCCCCGCCACTGCACTTAAATCAAGCAAGTGCCATGACTCTGTTAATAAACTAATAACGTTTCAAGAAAATATCTCAAATAGTTTTCAAGTTACAGAGCGGACAAAAAAAAAAAAAAAAAATAAAATAAAAAAATAAAAAAAAAAAAAAAAAAAAAAAGAAAGAAAGAAAAGAAATATTACAGAAACCACTAAAATAGTTTCCCTTTTCAAAAGGCCATAACTCCAAAATAAGCTCTATCGTCAAAATGAAAGAAAAGAAGGGCCGTTATCAGTTTCTGCTGAAATGATTAACAGCTTATGAATAAGCCAACCCTGGAAAAGTGTGCGTGCTCGACAAGACCGAAATAGTGTAGACTGGGCCGTTTAACTGCAGTTCAAACCAAAATTACGTCGGTACTAAGTTCTCATGTCTGAAGTATGATTTACAATGTACTTTCACTGAATCGGACAAAACGTACAATACTACAATGTACGTGCGACCAGCAAAGACTCGGGTCGGTCTCTGCATCGACCCACTAGATAAAACAAGCTTCTTGGATAGCTCGGAGTCCAAAGAAGGTGCATACTGTACGATCAACGAAGGGTCTGATCAGAATGTGCTGTTGCAGTCGCACTGTTTATCCCGCTTTGGATAGCCCGGCTATCGGAGGTAAATACAACCAGTGAATGCTTTTATCAGAATGTGCGGTTGGCAGGTTGACACGAGTCTTCGCTCGTCGCACAAGACGTTTTGTTTAACCTAGAGATTGTAGGAGGTACATACGATTAGCGAAGGCTCAGATCAGACTACTGATGTGCAGGCTCAGAGTGTGTGGGCTGATCCGTCTCTTCGTACAAGTTTTATTGTAGGTTTTGCCATGTACAGATCAATGCGCGACCATAACGCCTAACACTCTGGGTAAAATTTTCAACTGACGACATTTTGAAACATTTTTCTCATTCTTCCAAGAAAACAGGATTTGCATTTCATGCAAATTGTCTCCATTGCATGACTGTCAAACCCTGTTTTCTTGGTAATATAAAAAAAAAAAAAAAAAAAAAAAAAAAAAAAAAAAAATTTTTTTTTTTTTTTGTCGTCTGCTGAAATAGCCCAGATAGTGGTAATTCGATACCCGCGAGCACCAAGTGTTATAACTTAAGATTGGTTTATAGCCAGGAAGACTCTGCCTAGAATGTCCGCGAGGGCATATGAAAATATTATGGACAAATGTCATTTTGAAGATTATTTCCCGCCAATGCTAGGTTTATACATGCGTCTCTTTTAGTCGTTTAATAAATTACGGCCTTGGTTTTGCATATCGCATGTTGAAGACACAAAAACAGAACACTTTAAATGGAAACAAAAGTTTTGAAGATTGCTCTATAAACCAATAAAGATAATGTTATTAATGTATATACTGTAAGAGAATAACATAACATAATAATCATTTGTACTCTGATAAATGCGGGGTAATGTCTTCACATCGCAGGTTTTTACTCTTTTAAGGGAGCTAACTGCTGCAACTGACTATCAGAAGGGAGTTAACTGCAATTGCTTTACTAGTATGGACCATGCGAAATGGGATTGGGAACAGCATATTTCTATGAATCGCGCCAGTAAAGAGGGGGACATGCTTATACAATAAGCGGTTAACCAGTACACTGAACCCCATTCCGCCAGAAACTTGAAACTGCCAATCTTGAAGCAGTGGAAGGAGCGAATGACCGTAGCAAATACATGTGTTTCATGATAAGTGGGGATCGAATCGCGTTCGATTCCCGCCGGTGCGATATCATTTTTCCAATAAAGTCAGTGCAAACAACAACTACCTCGAAAGGAGACATGTCATATTTGCAAGAGGGTAAAAGAAAGCAAAAGAAAGAGCTTTCCAGAGAGAGAGAGAGAGAGAGTTCGCAAAACTTGTAAGATTCTGGCTCGTCCATTTTAGGTACATCCGGCTGTAAGATTTAGATATCCCTAGAGAAAAACGGCTAAACTGTTTTTGCAAACAGTGAATACCCTGACCAGACGCCGCGTTCTACCATCTCAATATGACAAAGAATTTCTTTTATTTTATTTTTTGTTATTGTTGAAAGAGACATAAGACATCAAGTCACCGTCATCATTAAGTGGTGATTTGAATGGACAGTCCTAATCCTGGTCCAGTCATCAACCGTCCAGGCCTCGATCCGAGCAGTGTAGATACATTCCAGCGTCTTCGTTTCTGTCTCCCTTGTCAAATGAAATGTATCCCTACTTTAACCCTCGAAGCGCTTAGCATATTCAGCAGACGGCATTTTCATTTTCTTTTTCTTCTTATTTTCCTGTGTAAATTAAGCGTGGCGTAACATGTGAATCGTCTGCTAGACAGACGATTCACATGAAATGTTCAGCCTTATTTTCACTGTAAAATACTAAAACAGTTAGATCGACGTCTCCTCTAGAATTTTCAGCAGTGCTTCAGGGGTTCAAACTATTTTCTTGGCAGCCGCAGCACGTGCAAAGTGACACGGGAAAAATGGGCCAGCCTGGATAAAAGTGCTTGTCACATGAAAATGAAAGTAGGAAGATTCAGGCGACCACCACCCTTAATCCAAAACTAAAACTGGGCGATTAGAAATCATCCGAGGCTTTGGGCCAAATACGTCGCCGGCCTTGCGTATTGGGGCTACCAGCTGTTGTTCGGCCATACCCTTTGACATTCCGCAGCTGAAACATAAAAAAAATCAGTCGCAGAGTTGGTTGTCGGAAGCATTTTATGTAAGTGGATATTGCAGTCTGATCCTGCTGCCGCCAGCACTAGTAAACGAGGGTAAGTATTATAATCGCAGTTGTAACAATTTTTGTTTGATTATCGTCTGAGAGAATGATCTGAGTGGTCAAACTTACCTGTACAGAATAATCTGTCGCCACTCGCAAATACTCGCAAACACTCCGAATATCATGGGTACACTGAGGTCCGCTAATGTCCTCGGAATATCGAGCGCATAACTTCGAGTAAATTTTTTTCACTCGGAATAGTTTACTCCAAACCACTCGGCGGAAAATCGCGGATTGTAAAATTGGTCCGCGAAATGAAAAAAAAAATTGGTTCTTTTACCTGAGCCGTACTGTACCATGCCCACTTCTAATTTCCAGCCAATCAGATTATTAATACGGGTTTTTGATAGAAATTCACATCGTTAATGACACTTCTTCAGAAGCCAACTAATCTGGATCTACACTGTTTGCTGAGACAGGGCATGTTGCGTTCAGCAAGAGAAGGGTCAATTATGATACTTTAGTTTGCCTAGCTCCAGAAAAAGGAGGGTATCAGGAAAATACTGTTTTTATTTTGTGCATGAAAACATATGGTGTGGGTACTCATTAGAAGCACCTCAGTGAGGTGCTTCTAATGAGTACCCTGGACATATGTTTTTATGCAGCAATGAGCCAGATATGCTTTTGGGTTGAAAAAAGCACTTATCTGGAGTGATGGTTTGAAATTAGAAAGCCTAATTTTGTAAATATGAAAGTGAAAAATGGAATGGTAGTGCAATATTCCATTTATTCTGACAGTCTTGATTTTCGACCTAATCATAAGACACAACGAAGGGTAGCATGTTTCATTTCACAATCCATTTTCTTTAAGAGTAAAGCATTGAGTGCATAAAATGTGATCATTCATGAAAAAACGTGAAACAATAAACCTCACCCCTACTGTATGCAAGACAGATAACTCTGTCAAATATTGCTGAAGTTTGCCCATCAGCAATCACATACCAGATCTCCACAAGGTCAATGCATGCACCATGATTGATATAAATTTAGTCAAGTTATCATCCAGAAATCAAAATACAGATAGATGTACAGCAGACCTATGACCAACAGGAAACACCCCTCATTCATATCATCTAATATTTATAATAAGTGACTGTGCTAAATATTTGCATAATTATGTTCCTTTCCTTACAAAAGATACAAATTACAGTCAAACCTCAATGACTCAAACATCTTTGGGTCCAGGGATATTTGCTGGAGATATGGGTAGTTTGAGCCACCGAGGGTTAATCATGACCAGCTCAGGAAGCAAATGGTGATAATTTAGGGATTTGTTTTCAATCTTCTAGACAATAATAGTATATTGAGTGCACTTACATGTATGAGAATTGCCTCAGTGAACAAAGGTGATTCTAATGAGTACAGACAACATACATTTTCATAATAAAATAAGAAGATTTCCTGCAATATTTGTTTTTTTTTTAAGCTATCGGAAGAAATTTTTAGGGACTCAAAAATAAGTTCAAATTAGCCATGGTAAATGAGTCATCGGTGTTTGAGCTATTGAGTTCAACTGTAAATAATTCATTCACTGTTATATGTGGAAATATTTTGCAGTGTTAATTGTAGTACCAGGTAAGTCAATTTGTTATGAGGACAGTTTGGTCAAAATATGATGAGAATACCACTAACTTACAAAAATACCAGTAACTTACAAAATCGCTGGTATCTTACTAACACACCATTGAAGCATAAACCAAAAATGTATGAACATAGTAACAACAACTCTGTAGAGCTCTAACAATATTGCGACACTTGCCTCATGATACAATATGTCATGTGAAACTATATTCATGCATAAGTCACAGCTTGAAAGTTAAAATACTCTTGGAAAACTGGTTCAAAACCATCTCAGAGGTTTATTCTTGTGTAACAATGCTTGTATAAGATGCCCTTGTTTGTCATACAAGTGATTTGTGTATTTCAGTAACATTTAAGATTGTTGTAGTTTGTTATAAAAATGGTATTGAAATATATTGAAAGTATCATTTTCTTTGGAAATTGTACTTTTTGGCGTATCGTCATCTATCACTATAACATTACGAAAACACACCTATTTAAGTATATAGAAATTTCACAACCAAAAACTGAAAATTTTCAGATAAAAATCTCTGATATTTTTCAGATTTCTGCTCAAAACACAGATTGAGGGTACTCGTTAGAACTGCCTTGGTGAGCAAAAAAAAAAACAAAAAAAACCCTAACTATTGTTTACCCCTGCAAATCCCAGTTTTACTATACAAAAGTAGGGTTTAAGGGGAAGGGGTCATCCTAGAGGGTGATTTGGGTGAAAAAGTCTCCTTAAGCTGGATGACTTCTTCCTATCTTGAGCTGAGGGAGAAGTGAAAATGTATAGAATACACAGGGAAATCCAAAATTTGAACCAAAACTTCTCCCCGAAATCCTGAAATTGTCGCAAAACCTCCCTCTCTGGAAGCTCTAAGATGACCACTGAAGGGGGTCAAAATTATTTAGGCATGTTTTTGTGATGCTAGACCAACAATATGATATGCGTATCATCAGGAAAAGTATTTTCATATAATACCATTTCAATGAATAATTTTTATATCAGGGATACATCTGGGACAAAAATGGGCTGACCCATACAGGTAGCATATGGGTCCTATATGGTTCCAGAAAAACCTTTTAGACAAATGATAACAAGTTATAGTCCCAGCCATTTGATGGACTGGCTGGTTACATCCAAACAGAGAGACCTACATGTGATACTTATTGCACATGTATACAATCAAGATGCCTTAAAAAATAGGCATCCTTTTTGAAAAATTTTGGAAATGGTGGCATCATGCGTATTTATATATACTCCTTAATTTTAAAAGTAATTGGGGCATTCAAGTAAATTAATAATATGACCACGAAATCACATCCATACTGCAGAAAATATTTATCTAAAATTTGCCATTGTCGTTGCTTTTATTTTCTGTTCATGACAAGAGCTGTGCTGGCTGCTAAAATGTATGAACTTTTCACTGACAATTTCTTTATTGGCCAGAAAGAAACTTTTGCATCTTCATGATAGACAGGGGAGGGTAACTTATCAGTATTAGCCATATGTTAAAAATGCACCCGCTATGACTGAACCTGCTTTCAGAACATAAACCAAAATGCAACAATCTTTGAAGGGTGTCAGTGAACTTGCACTTGATTGATCAATGACTTAATTATTTTGTTTGGTTAAAGCTTATTAACTCAATTTATGGAGGCTAATAAAATGGTGGTTTGAGGTGTTTTAGGGTTGCTTTGGGTTGTTTGGATTGGTTTGGGGTAATTTGATGGACCATCATTACTGTAATCATACAGAGATCAAACATTATCTTAATTAAACATCTTTTTAATAGGACTTGAAAAATTGAATTTGAAAGAAACATGAATCAAATATTATCATCGACATTCATAGCACACACTCCCAGACTGTGGGAATGGTCCAGTGAGCCATCATGTCAGCAATGACTCAACACGAAATCTTTATTCAACACAGGGTAGTCCTGTATAACAAGACCCTACATATTGTTCCCCACTCATTAGGGTCTTGTCCCTTTGCTTCCAAAAAACATGAAATTGTGATGATCACCTTCAAACTCATAAATTTAGAGATGCCCAATTAAAACTGTAAAAGAATATATTAGTTTTCATATAAACCTTATGTACAACAAAGCATACATTTTGTTTTGAATTAGAAAATCATTTAAATTTTGATAATTCCCAAACTGCGACTATCTACTTTGGAACAAAATGGTCGCTCATTTCGGTAGTATTTTGAGTGAAGTCTGAGGATGTCCTTAAAGGTAATGTAAAACTCAGTAGTCCAGTCTCCATACTGTTGATGCAGAGGCCAACCTGCTTTCAGAGAGGGAGACGTTTTGAGGCAATTTCAGGATTAAAAAATCAGGGAGAAGTTTTGGTCCAAATTTTGGATTTCCCTATAAATTCTTTACATTGTCACTTCTCCCTCAGCTCAAGATAGGGAGAAATCAGCCAGCTTAGGGAGACCTTTCCTCCCAAATCACCCACTAGGATGGCCCCTGTTGATGAATAGTTTCCCTCCGAACTTTCTGATCATCTGCTTGACATTCTAAAAGATGTATTCAGAAGAGGCAGTAAGAAATGTGTAGGCCCTTATGGCAGACAGCTTGCAGCTTCCTGAACTTATATTGGATTAGTCCATTATTATTTTTAGTATTATAAATCTGGGACAGGGTTCATCAAATTACGCCAAACCACCCCAAACTATGCCAAACCACCATTGATAAAAATTAAGATAAAATATACAATATAGGTCTATTTATATATATATATATATATATATATATATATATATATATATATATATATATATATATATATTGATGCATTTTGGTGCATGTACAGGTATATTTGCTCACTTATATTGATGTAGTTTATTTCTAAATTTATGACTTAATTTGCATAACTTTTTCTGGCATTGTACTGTATAATAATAGTATGTGTTCGCCCTGTCACGTTTGCCCAAGGATAAAATTTTACTCTTAGTTTCCAGCTGGCACCGTGCAACTGAGAGGTTGCTGATGACAACACAAGACCAAGGGTTATCTTTCTTGCTGGAGACACCCAGGCATATTTTCAACAGAATTTTAATGTACTTTAAGCATCAATAGTTTCCTTGTCTCCTGGTAAATTCTGATCAAATCATAGTTATTTGTGACTTACATACCTAAGAAATAATCACAGTGAAGTTTCCAGCCCCTTAGACTTTTCATCATCGAGGAATACTGACAGTAAAGATCAGTAAAATGGTGTCAGGTGTCTCCAACTTGGCTGATAAAGGGAAAGTAACCTTACAAAACTTTGGCCTATGTAACCTCTTAATCCCCTACGAATGAGCTTTAAATGTCTTAGATTGGATTTAAATCAATAATACAAGTGCAGCAAATATTGTTGTTGTTGTTGTGCAGATTTTTAATGCTACCAGGCACCCGAGGCAGGTAGAGGCAGCGGCGATTGTTATGTACATGTATTTGTACAGCCTTGCTTTCATGGATCACCCATGCACACGGTGCCGCTGTCTGTCACCAAGCGCCGCCCTGTCCACTTTATACTCAACCCAGGGCATGTCGAGTATGAGCTAGGTGTACTAATGGTTTGAAAACTGTCTCGACCCGAGCGGGATTCGAACCCACGATATCCTGCTTGAAAGTCGAGTACGCTAACTGCTAGGCCACCCAGCCCACAAGTGCAGCAAAGTCAATGAATACATTTTATATATACAAAAACGTGGTTTGAGGTATTTTGGGGTAATTTCATGGACCAATCTAAGACATTGTTAAGGTGTTGTGGAAAGGGTTTCTGCTTTTTCCTTCCACTTTTTTTTTGTCTTGTGAAGGGGGGAGGGCATAAGAAATAGCTAGATTGTCCTTATGATAATGTTAACATCCTGCTCTTGTTATGCACTGTATGACCATCATGTCTATCAATGATGTTAATAAACAGGTTTGGACCTAGAAAATGTATTACTCCATGTATGAATCAAACCCAGGACCATTAGCACAAGAGACCGGTGCATAAACCGTCATGCTTCAGTGCTTACCTGCAAAGAAGTGGTATCCTCCACCAACTCCATAATGTTTCCGACCCTTTGTTACATCAAAGACATCACCTAAAATTGCTAAATATACATCCCTTTCATCAGCGCCTGTAAATTTTGACAGTTCTTCTTTTGTAAACATTCGGCCATGGAAGATTCTTTCGCGAGCTGTGAACGGCATTAGGTTTTCCACATAGTCCCGGAATGGCTGAAAACTTTGGATAGAAGTAAATGCTGCAATGACAACAACTATTAATGCTAAAATGTAGAAAACGGATGAAGAAAAGTACGAGTTTGCGTTCTGTTCTTCACTTTCCTGTTTATTTTCTGCCATATTGGAATTCTGAGTCAGAGGACGCTTGTTTCTGATTGTGACTATCGGCTCGATTGTCGTGCAGGAAAGCGCCCAAACATTGACCTTCCCGTCCAAGGGCTAATTAACAGTCTAAAGCACTCCGCACGGACCTCTAAACACAGCAGTGTTTGATTAGAGGTCCGTGCGGAGTGCCTTAGACTGTTTAGACTGAAGAACACAGCTGTGTTTGATATCAAATATTCGAACTGTTGATAAGAACTTTCACAATAAATGTAATGAATGAATCTCGCCCACGTACTAGCCCCACGTGCCCAGCGCCTACACCATTCCATCGCATCCCTAGCCCCATTAATCTATTCGCTCCAAGGGATAATCAGGCTTCAGCACATATATATACACAAAATACTAACTACTTTCCCAGCAGTGTATTTCCTGCTACCCTTAGGTTACACAGGTGACAAGAATAACAAGGCACTAAGTTCATTTTTTAAGTTTAGGAAAGTGACAAGATATGAGATAAGTTATACATGAAGAACACAAATAACCCAGCAGACACGCAAGGTTGAAACAACGTCGTTTCAACATTGATTCAACGTCACTGACCTTGAATCAACTATGAAGCGACGTTGTTTCAAATGCATGCCTGCTTAGAAGCTTTTAGATAACTGTTAGATGCTAATACTTTAGATGTCAGTTGTATGTCCATATGCATGTAAAAGTGCTAACAATGATATTTCATTACGAAAACCGCCTATTCAAATATATAGAAAATTTCACTTCCAAAAACTGAAAAATTTCAGATAAAAAATTCTGAATTTTTCACATTTCTTCACAAAACATAGATTGTGGGCCGTTAGAACCGCCTCGGCCAGGCGGTTCTAACGAATACCCACAATCTATGGTTTTGAGCAGAAAAAAACGAAAAATAATGTATACCTCTGTAAACCCCAGTTTTACGACAAAAAAGTGGGGTTTAAGGGGTCAAAATTATATAGGTATGTTTTCGTGATGAAACCAAACATTGGTATGCTTGGTGTAAATAGAAGTTGTTTACGGATACAAAAACAACAACAACAAAAAAAAAAAAAAAAAAAAAAAGACTTACTACTTACTTCTGAACTGGTCTAGCAAAGAATCACACAAGTAGTAGAGAACGCATATGGTACAGCACGGACCATTACGAAAACATGCCTATTCAGTCAAATATACTGAAAATTTTACCATCAGAAAATGAAAATTTCAGATAAAAAAAATTCTGATTTTTTTTTTTATTTCTGATTTCTGCTCAAAGCATAGGTTGCGGGTATTCGTTAGAACTCGCCTCGACGAGGCAGTTCTAACCAGTACCCACAATCTATGTTTCTGAGCAGAAATAAGAAAAATAATGTATATCCCCTCTAAACCCGAGTTTTACCATATAAAAGTGGGGTTAAAGGGGGTCAAAATTATATAGCTATGTCTTCGTAATGAAATCAAACATAGGTATGCTTGGTGTAAATGGATATGAATACTACAATACAAGAAGACTTACTACTTATTTCTGAACTGGCCTAGCAAAGAATCACACAAACAGTAGAGAACGCATAGGCTACAGGACGGACCATTACGAAAATATGCCTATTCAATATATACTGAAAATTTTACCACCTGAAAATCAAAATTTCCAGATAAAAAAATTCTGATTTTATTTCTTATATTTCTGCTCAAAGCATAGATTTTGGACACTCGTTAGAACCGCCTCGACGAGGCGGTTCTAACCAGTACCCACAATCTATGTTTTTGAGCAGAAATAAGAAAAATAATGTATACCCCCTGTAAACCCGAGTTTTACCATATAAAAGTGGGGTTTAAGGGGTCAAAATTATATAGGCACGGGCTACTGTTTTTGGATGCATACATGTAGGCTAGTAAGACTCAGTGGCGTAGCCAGAATGGAATTATTTTTACGCACTTCGAGTTAAATTCTGAAAAAGTCTCCTAGAATCGCTTCCAAAATTCGGGGCTACTCTTAAAGTAAAGAGTTCGCTTCAGACTTTCCAATAAAAATAGCCCCTATTTTGGAAGCGATAATTCTTTCCTTTAAGAAAATATTTTATGTCTTTATTGTAAATAATATTATTTTTCTTACTCATGTTACGCGCGTGCGCAATGTGCGTAATGAGCACTTCGCCTATGAAACTATAGAAAAAAAAAAAAAAAAAAAAAAAAAAAGAAAAAAAGAAAAATAAAATAAAAAAATAAATTAAAAAAAAAAACAAAAAAAAAAACGTGGAATTAGCAGGACATGGTGTTGACATCAGACTCATTTTTGAGGAAACAAACGAGTCACACTGGTAATAGAGGGCATAAAACCTACAGCACGAATGCACATACATGTACTACTTGTTTGTTGTTGTTTTTTTTTTGGACGCATAGACTACAGCTCAATATCTCGGTATTGTATAGGTTAGTGATATTTATTGCATTTTTTTACAATGTAACAATGTATTATGATACTTAGCATCTCGGAAGGAATCTACCATTCACACATGTATCTACAAGGGCCAGAATATATTATATCCAGACAGAAAAATATAAATCTTGTTGCAATAGAGTAAACCAGTCATAAAAGCTCATTATTTTGTATATTGATTTTGCCATACAACGTTTACTCCTTTTCATCACGAAAACATGCCTATATAATTTTGACCCCCTTAAACCCCACTTTTATATAATAAAACTGGGGTTTAGAGGGGTATACATTATTTTTCTTATTTCTGCTCAAAAAACATAGCTTGTGGGTACTCGTTAGAACCGCCTCGCCGAGGCGGTTCTAACGAGTACCCACAATCTATGTTTTGAGCAGAAGCATGAAAAATATCAGAATTTTTATCTGAAAATTTTACAGTTTTTTGGTGGTGAAATTTTCAGTATATTTGTATAGGCGTGTTTTCGTAATGTCATGGAGAACCTAATGAAAACTTAATAGTTAAACGCCCTGCCTCACAGCCCAGCTAGATGAGGCTACAAATGTTTCTATAACTACACTTAACGCCCAAAACTGTGTACCAAGACACAAAACATGGATTATCTCCCAGAAAACTGAGTCGTAGCCTTGGCGTTGTACATGTATTATTGGGCCGAGCCATGCAAAAAAAAAAAAAACAAAAAAAGAAAAAAAAAAAACTTGTTTTCGGTTCGGGCATATGCGAACAGCGAAGGCGGTCTGATCTGGGCCTTCACTGTTAGCTAACAGAATTATTGGGTACTATAAAATGTATGAAAGGTTAGCAAAGGTCTGAGGATGTTTTTGCGCATGCGCAGGATGATCTTAACCTTCGTATTTTGTGCATATTCGAAGGCACTTTTTCGCTTGATGTGGCCAAATGTACTTAGCCATGTATGATTGAATGACAAAGAAAGTAACAAATCATCATCGGAGGATTCGAATTCTCAATTATCAGCAGATTGTATTCCAAAGAAGTTGGTTTACACATTCTTACCTTTGTATGTTTTGTTGAATGAAGACATCGCTTAAACCGGAATTGACACATAGGGATACACACAGTGGTTTTAAGGAACTCGGTTGTTTCACACAAACACGCCAGAAGAATTGTATAATAATTCAGCTCAGCCTTCCTGAGCCACAAAATGGAGGAGACGTGGAAAAAAAATAAATGTCACATATGAAACTATGGGAGATTGAAATTCGGTCAGAAATGCATATTAAAATTGCTCAAATTGACTATCCTATAAGGCACCCAAATTGACTATCCTATAAGGCGAGCCGAACGCTTTCGGCTCGCTTTATAGGATAGTCGATTTGGGCCATTTTAACGCCTTCGGTTCGCCTTATAGGATAGCCGATTTGGGTCATTTTAACATGCATTTCTGACCGAATTTCAAGCTCCTGTGTATGAAACCACCGACTCACGAAAAAAAGAATCGCAACAGAAGAACCGTCATGGAACGATCAGTAGAAAAACTACTGGTGAAATCCTACAGTTGCAAAGCTTAACCTTCGGAGATACCGAAAAAAGAAGTAAAGATCAGGATCAAACATTGACAGAAAACGGTGCATTTTCTAACGTATTATCACAAGAATTATGTAATAAAGGCATTGCCTAGGAACGTCCACCACATAAGTTTTGCATGCCAGAGAGCTCGCCCTTAAAACGGATACGGCTTCAGCAAACGAACTTTTGAAATATATTTTGTATTATTTTTCAAAGAAAATATGCAGACGATTCACATGAAATATCGTCTTACTTCCTCTGAAGAAAAAATGATAAAAAATAGACTGGTCTGCTACAATTTAACCAATTTATGCCTGGCGTCCCATCAAAGGAACATTGCAAATAATACAGACCCCGATCAGATGCCACAGTACGCGACATCTGATCAGGGCATATACTGTTTGCATAAAGAACGGGAATATCTTCGATTTATGATAATGCTTTAAACAAACCAAACACCACTTAAATGGGAAATGAATCTGTCCAAAGAGAGAGGTAGAAGTGTCCATTAGGCAAAATGGGCTAACCCTTGTCCTGCTGAATAAATTAAGATGCCACGCCCATTTCTAATTTTCAGCCATTATTTCATCAGGATTGTTGATATAAATTTGCTTACTTAATGGCAAACAGTGCAGATCCAGATCAGTTAGCTTCTTCTACAGAAGACACCTGATCTGGATCTACACTGTCTGCAAAGGCAGGATATATCCGGGTTCAGCAGGACAAGGGTTAATTAATGGTTATGCGTGTGCAGCCTCGCAAACTTTTCTCAAAGATTTTAAAAACGCAACATTTTGTTTCCTTTACATCCTTCCAAAGCGTATGTTTTATATACCGTCCTAGCGTCAGTTATGTTATCACGAGCTTCGAACGACAAATAAGGAGTTGTTGCACAGCTAACCTTAACGATGATACTTCAAAACAGTTCTTAAAACGATGCGAAATCCAACCATTTGGACAACGGGTACCGACAGTAAATCATTGCATACATGCACAGCCTCTAACGTAGACTTTCCAGCAAAGTGTGATCATTTGCCAGAAGTCAGAAGCATGAAATTTACGATTCTTAAGATTGTCAGTTGAAAGCAACAGGAGTATTTGCACTAACTGCGTTTTGTCCAATTAAATGAGTAATCCTTGTCAGACGTGGAGCACTGTGGTGCAGTGGTAAAGCGTCAGATTCAAGATTGTGAGTTAGCAAGTTAGCGGTTTCGACCCCAGCGAGTACCAAGTGTTGTATCTTTGAGCAAGACACTTTATCCACATTGCCTAGTACTTATATCTATCCAGGAAAACCTACGAGTAATACTCAGAAAGCGATGGTGTCGCAGTATATATAGAAAACACGAAAGAAAGAAAGAAAAAGAGATATATAAAAAGACAACGTTTGCAGTTTGGCATTTGAAATTAATTTTATATCAATCCTTTTCTCATTAGATAATAACAACTAATCAGCCTTTAAAGCAGATTATTGCATAAAAAGCAGTGTCGCACGTTATTAACAGCCGTGCATTAACCGGCGAAAAGCCGTGTATTAACAAGGCAATTCACGTGCTGTTAATGCACGGTTACGTAACTTTCAATATGCTCGTATCGGGGCCACAGAATTGCTGCCGTTACGAGATGTGTACTGCCCGGCCCTAGAACGAGCATAGTCCGTGGAAATTGCGTTCGTGAGACATCGGTGAAAAGGCGAAACAAAATAATGCAAGAAATAACGCAAAATGTAGCAAATGTTTTCAGATTTTATGCAATAATTGCGATGGAACATGGTTTTTCAATGCATTAACATTCGCCAGGTCCCTTTACCTCGGTCTCGATCTTCAACATCTCCCACGGGACCTGGCGAATGTTAATGCATGAAAAACCATATTTGATCCCTATAATAAAACGATCGCTTGGTGTACTTTAATGAAAAAGAAAATTTACTTGCCACCCAAGTGCTGTGTTTTTAAAGTCAATCAGTATATATTGCTACATAATATGAATTTAATAGGTGTACCTATATCCGTGCGTCCAAATTATCATCACATGCTTCATAGGCGGGTTGGCCAGATCTAACTGAATTTGATTTCAGACCACGCTTGACTTCTAATCCACTGCATGAATTGCGATATAAAGTCCAAGTCAACAATATTTCAGAAGTTCAGAGACATTGCTTTCATATTTCTGGGACTTTTACCCGACCCGTTCACATGAATTCGGGTCCTGCTTAGTTACTAGCAGCTCTGCCATGGAGGCTTTAGGCTGCCCATCTATTTCGCGGGCCCCGATGGGCGGCGGCCATGCTTTCCGAATATGGAAAACTAGTGTATGCCGACGACAGGTACAACGACGATATACTATCGTTCGCTTACCTGTGTCGAAGTTTTTTTAAGATTATCACGTGAAAAGAGCGTAAAGCTATGTGTTATCTAAAAATCTACATCAAAGGATACCTTATGCACAAAACGAATCATGCTTAGCTTGTAAATAGACGGAGAATGGATAGAATGGATAGAAATAAAATTCGAAGTGGAGACAAAATTCAAAAGGGCCGCGATCGCGAATTTTGTAGGCTGACGTCATAAGTCTCGTGATTCAACCCATTGCAATTGGAATACTTGGCGTTATTGGTTGTTTTGTCGCTATTATCGGCACCGCCGCCGTGTCAGTAGTCTCTGCCAATTCACGGAGAATAAGCACCGAACCACCCAAGAAGCGTTTGTTGGACCATCACAATTTTGGTCGCACACATAACTGGTCACATAGTAGTGCGTCTGCATGTTCGGGGAACTGCTTCGCAGTTCCCGTTGGATGCATTTATGAAGAGACTTCATAAACATTACGAAAACATGCCTATTCAAATATACTGAAAATTTTATCACCAAAAATGAAAATTTTCAGATAAACAATCTAATATTTTTCATATTTCTGCTTAAACCATGGATTGAGGGTATACTTGTTAGAACTGCCTCGGCGAGGCGGTTCTAACGCGTACCCACAATCTATGTTTTTTTAGCAGAAATAAGAAAAATAATGTATACCCCTGTAAACACCAGTTTTAACTATGTCGAGGCGGTTCTAACGCGTACCCACAATCTATGTTTTTGAGCAGAAATAAGAAAAATAACGTATACTCCTGTAAACCCCAGTTTTACTATATAAAATGGGGTTTAAGGGGTCAGAATTATATACTTTAGGCATGTTTTCGTGATGATCGTCTCCGATTTTGGTTGTTTTGTTTGTTCTTTGTTTACAAAGGCAACATTTTATATTTTATTCATATTACACAATTGCGTTCGGTCCGCATGGAATTCATTTTCCTTATCAGTGAACCTTCACAGTAATAGTAAACCACATACAAGAACTAGCTTTCACAAAAAAACTTGGTCTACGCGAAGATCACAATAAATGTTAAAGCTGGTTGAAGATTGACATCAGCTTTAATATTTATTGTGTGCTAAGCGTAGACCGACTTTTTTGTTAAAGCTAATACTTATTAATGATATATATAACGTTGAGCAGTCCATAGAAAATAGTATTGGACCAGTCCATGACCTTTTAAAAAGTGCTTCCGGAGCAATGACAAACTCTAAGATTGTCTTGGGTAGACAATAGTCACACACACTTTAATGAAGAAATAAAACAGACATTACGAAAACATGCCTATTCAAATATACTGAAAATTTTACCACCAAAAACTGAAAGATTTTTCAGATAAAAATCTGATATTTTTCATATTTCTGCTCGAAACATAGATTATGGGTACTCGTTAGAACCGCCTCGATAAGATGGTTCTAACGAGTACTCACAATCTATGTTTTTGAGTAGAAATACGAAAAAAGAGACCCCAGTAAACCCCAGTTTTACTATATAAAAGTGCGGTTTAAGGGGGTCAAAATTATATAGGTATGTTTTGGTAATGGGGCTCGGTGGTCATCTAAAACCGGAACAGACACTCCGACTGACTCTCAAACCTACTAAAGCGGGGAACAAAGTCGAGCAATTTAAGAGGAACGCAAAATATATTATCTGCCTTTGTAAACAGCGTAGATCACTATCATTTGGCTTCTGAAGAAGCAAACTGATCTGGATCTGCACTGCTTTTATTTAAGTATGTCATTTTTATCAATACCCCATGGATCAAATCAAATCAAATCAAATCGCTTTATTGATTTAGGCCACCGGCCCATAACAAGATACATTGAGTTTACATATCAATGATATATATGAAAAGTGTAGTCATAATTATAGTAGGCAGAATCATATATGTCACTGTTTGATATCTGGTTCTTTCATTCGTCAATGGCGTCTGTAGCTGGACAGCAACTGTTTTCTTAACGTAAATGCTTTACACAGATAGTCTGCTCGTCATTTTATAATGTTTTCATCGTTCGATGACATTAGAATGCTGAATTTATAACGATTGGGACTATGTCTGTATTTATATGGTAGGCATTTGTTTCTCAACTATTCATAAACATTACACACCAGAAAGAAATGGTATTCATCTTCCACAGCACGTTTACATAATTTACTCGTTCTATATTGTCTATCAGTATTCGAGTAGCGTCCTCGTTCGATTTCTAAATCACGGCTACTACATCTGAAATTTGACAAGTAATACCTAAATTTTCTAATTTTCAGAACATCAAGATATTTTGCTGGAGCATATGTTAATTTATATTGTCTATAAGAATCTAATTTAGATGTATTTGATAATGTTTCATTCCAGTGTTGAATATGAATATCTTTCAGTCTTCTTTCAAAGTTTATAAGGAACCCGGTTTCATTCCCTGTGCCTCGATAATTCCACGTATCACCAAAACCATTTTCACACAGTACTTTTTTAGCTCAGACACCCAGTTATTCCGGCCATGTTCTAACGAGGTACCCAAATCTATGTTTTTAGCAGAAATATGAAGGATATTAGAATTTGTATTTGAAAGTTTTCATTTTTTGGTGGTAAAATTACCAATATATTTGAATAGGCATGTTTTCATAATGTGATGCAGTCTAACAGGATTAGGTTGTAGGGCGGTGTACCCGCCTGCTGAAACGTTCGGAGGACTGGCCCTGTCATCATTGGCTTTCGGCATGAAGGTTCTTGCCTCACTAGAAACAAGTTCAGGGGTTGGGGCCTTTTTTCTCCTATGTCCCCTTTTTTATTTATTTATTTATTTATTTATTTATTTATTTTCTAGCTCGACACGACTGAACTATTGTTTACAGGACCGTTAAACCTCAATTCAAAATTCTGACTGGACTAGCTGCTCCGGTAAAAGGAATAAACTGAGAAATATATACACCACAGGAGGTAGCACGAGGGGCATCAATATATAACATGACAAAATATTTAGACATAAACGTCCAAGTACCGGCGCAGATTTTGTTCCTGTTTATATAGAGATATGGGACAAGGTTTATTTAAATTTATTCATTATGAAAACATGCCTATTCAAATATATAGAAAATTTCAACTCCAAAAACTAAAAATTTTCAGATAAAAATCTCTGATAATTTTCCATTTCTGCTCAAAACATAGTTTGTGAGTACTCGTTAGAACCGCTTCGGCGAGGCGGTTCTAACGAGTACCCACAATCTATATTTTGAGCAGAAATAAGAAAAATAATGTACACCCCTGTAAACCCCAGTTTTACTATATAAAGGTGGGGTTTAAGAGTGTCAAAATTATATAGGTATGTTTTCGTGATGTTTAACTTTAGTATACCTAAAGTGACATTTTGCAAATAACTTATTCCATAGCCGATCGACGTGAAATTTGATAGAAAGGTAATGATAGGCTAACATTTTATAATACGAAAAAACATAATCACAAATATACCGTCGAGTGCCTGTGGACAAACGCTACAGAAAGACTATACGGGACGTGCATATCTGCAAGAGCTGGTTCGAACCTATATTTATGGTTGAAATGTTGGTAATACTGTCTTTTAATAATTCACTGGTTACAGAAACAATATGTCACAATTTAAATGTTCTGTGGCAAACACGATGCACGTTTGTCTACCAACTCATGGTTGCTTTCCTATTTAATTACACGACGGCGAGTCAGGCCTCTTACTGAATGTCGACTTCTTCCTAAATCTCATTCAGAAGGTTAGCGCTTGATTGTCCATGCCTGTGATCGGTCCCAGTCACCCCCTAATTCTGGTTTTCTTGTGCTATGGTTTCTTGTGCTATGGCCCTTAATCCCTCTTTTTGTACCAATTTGATGTGTCCTTAGTCAGGTAAAGGACCCCTATGAGGATCGAACACATGTTGAAACTTACAGCTGTCTCAATAGTTAAGGCGAGGTATCGCGCGAGAAAAACTTAATTTAAGCCCCACAGCCTGTACTTTTTTGCATTCGTTTTTGTCCGTACGTCGGTTAACGTACTTGTACATGTACCATTAGAGCCAGCGCATGACAAAACCAACAAAATGGCTTGTGCGCCCAGCGAAGACTCAGATCAGCCTGGGCATCCACCCAGTCTGATCAGAGTCTTCGCTTGTGCTCAATGGGTAGCTAAGGACCCAAGCTTTCTTCATCCGGACAGGGAAGATTCTGATCAGACTGGGCGAATGCCCCGACTGATCTGAGTCTTCGCTGGGCGCACATGCCGTTTTGTTGGTTTTGTCATGCGCTGGCTTATTTTTGTTTAGTCATTGTTGTTGGTGCCTCACGTCTCCTTCCGGTGCCTTGCAAATGCTGTGCGTCGTGATTGTGGCCCCTACCCTGGGTTAAACAATCTATACTTATCAGGCTTAAATGAATTATTTAACCTTTTCAACTCCACAGAATAGAAAAAATGTTTTTCAAACAGTGTAGATCAAGATGAGAAGGCTCGTACGAAATGACTTAATCCTTCAATCCTGTAGACCAGAGCAGATACCCTTGCAAACAGTGTTGATCAAGATGAGACGGCTCATACTGAGCCGTCTCATCTGGATCTGCTCTGTTTGCTATTCCTCTATTGATTTTTGATTGAAACCCCTATTTGCAACAATGGATGTTTCCAAATTCATTGATGGAATATTCCATTTAAGAAATTCGGGGGTTAAAGGATTAAACAACTGTGAATGCAAAGGACAATGCGAACTGCTGTAAAATGGTGGCCACTGTGCTATATGTACATAATGGAAACCACAACAGAATTTTCCGCCATGGGATGAGCAGTTGCATGCGCTACTAGGGGTTCAAACCTAGTTTTACTGGTGTAAAGCGGTGTCTGATCAGGGTCTATACTGTTTACCACTCATTCAGCAGTTTACGCACATCGACATTTAGTCAAATGGACGTTCAAATTTGTAGGACACGTCTGGCAAGGAGTTCATCACGAAAACAGATATATAATAGTAAAACTGGGGTTTACAGGGGTAAACATCATTTTTCTAATTTCTGCATCAGCAGAAATTGTGGGTACTCGTTAGAACCGCCTTGCCGAGGCGGTTCTAACGAGTACCCACAATCTATGTTTTGCGCAGAAATATGAAAAATATCAGATTTTTATCTGAAAATTTCAATTTTTTGATGGTGAAATGTTCAGTATATTTAAATAGGAATGTTTTGATCATGATATTGCCTTGATATTTAGAGTAAATACAACACACAATTAAAACAGCGAGCGTCGAAAGCCTTGCCCAGTTTGCTCCTCTATCCGACATTTTTACATGGTTTATACGTTTTGTTGTGCACTGTTGCATTAAGGAAGTCTTCCATGGCTGTTTTATCTCGTATGAGCTAAGTGTGCGGCACCATGCGAATATGCACGCGGGACAAATGCGAACAGCGAACATCAAGATTAGTAAGCGCGTCTTAAGTCTTGTCAGAGCCTTTGCTCTGTTCTTCGAATATATAGAAAATTTCAGCTAAAAATCCAGAAAATTTTCAGAAAAAAAAAAACTCTGATATTTTTCGCATTTCTGCTCAAAACATAGATTGTGGTACTTGTTAGAACCGCCTCGCTGATGCTTTAAGCATAAATAAGAAAAAATAATGTATACCCTGTAAACCCAAGTTTTACTATATAAAAGTGGGATTTAAGGGTGTCGAAATTATATAGGCATGTTTTTGTGACGTAGAATTCGCAGGATAAGCTGAATCAGTGCTAGGCTGCGTTCAGAAGTGCAAAGTGATAGCGAATTTTTTGCTCTGAATCCCTGTACCTACTGACAAGTGCCAACATGAGCAGGCACAGATACTTGGGGTCAGTAGGGCAGTGCAGGCCCAAAAAATATCTTGTAATTATTTTTTCTCTAGTTATTTTTGTATTTTAGCACAACAGAAACACTGCTGATAAAATATAATCATATTCTGTGACTTCTGAAAAGAATCGAAAAAACATCACATTTCTCTCAAATGGTAATATATGGACCATATATTACCATTTGAGAGAAATGTGATGTTTTATAGAACCTTTTCAGAAGTCACAGAATACGATTATATTTTATCAGCAGTGTTTCTGTTGTACTAAATTACAAAATAACTAGAGAAAAAATATATACAAGATATTTTTTTTGGGCCTGCACTGCCCTACTGACCCCAAGTATCTGTGGAGCAGGGGGTCCCGGGTAAAGCAATCGCGAGTAATGTGCACTTCTGAATGCAGCCCTAGCCCAGAGGTTATAAACTTTTTTCATGCTAAACTCATTGGAGCATGAAATTCGTCCATCTGATAAATCTCAAATAACTAAAAATTGCAAATCCTTTCTTGCTGAAGATAGCTGAACATGAAACTTTCTCTGCTTATAAATATGAATATGCCAGTTATTGTTGGCATTTTCATATTTATTAGCAGAGAAAATTTCAAGCTCAGCTGAGTTGAGCGTGAAAGAAACTTATATCCTCGGGGCCAGATCTTATATTATCTGAGAAACTTGATGCTTTCGGGGAAGGGGCGGCAACAAAGAGGTTTACCCTCTTCACCACTTCCGAAATAGGTCTACGCCTAAAGGAAAGAATGTTCTCCCCACGGGAGCAAATTCTTTTCTTTTAGTGTAGCCCACTTTTCACAGGGAGGTCAGCAGGAAGTCATAAAAGTTGTCTTCCTTGTAAAAATGGCGAAAATCAATCAGGTAAAGTCAGTCCCCCTAATGAGCCCCATATATTTTCGCTATAGTATCTAAATAAGGCTTATGGGTAGAAAATGCCTGCTAAACGTACTGGATACTAACCCTGTTCCTGCTGATCCCAGCTCAGTCCTGCCTTTACAAACAATGTAGATCCAGATCAGTTGGCTTCGGAAGAAGCCAACCGATCTGGATCTATACTGTTTGTCATTGAGGATGTAAATTTGTATCAACAACATGTAATCTGATCGGTTGAAAATTAGAGGTTGGCGTGGCATCTTAATTTATTCAGCATGACAAGAGTTTATATAGAGACACAGCATTGATATTGCAGGATTAGATCAGATTTACACGTTGTTTGCTTGAAGACGCTTAGCGTCCTGGACAGATTGCCCTGCGAAGACTATGATCAGACTTTGTGGATGCGCAGGCTGATCAGAGTATTCGCTAGGTGCACATGCAAACTTGTGACCTGGATTAGTTCATAATTTCTGACTACACCCTCCCCCTTCTTTTCACCGTTTTACTACATGTATATAAGTGGAAAAATTGTGGGATTGTCTAATTTCCGAATAAACGAAGCCTTTATTTTTCTGGTCGTGTTTACAATTTCAGAAATAATTTTGGAAAACTTTTTGTTTATCAAACCACCAACTGAAAAGGGCGGAACATACAGAGATGTTCCGAAATCGAACGTTTAACCCATTTATGCCGAATGAACTCTTCTACCACAATTTGAGCGGCTCCATATCAAGCAGAAGGGATGTATGTTCTCTTTTTTTTTTAATAATGCCATGCTTTATAGAAACTCCTGTATTCAATGCAAACAGTGCTGACACTGATCAGACGTCACGATCTGTGGCGTCTGATCTAGGTCTAGACTGTTTGCTGATAACAAGAGGCATAAATGGATGACAACTTGTTGAGTATACATGTACATAAACAGACAGCATTTCAACATTTTTACTTATTCACAGAAAATCAGACATTTCATTTCAACATTATTACGACGCTGTATTGTTACTGGGAAGTCCTCTTGTCTGATGTAGAAATGTACAGCCTGATTGTGGATCTTTGATTATACGTTAGAGCTTCTTTCTGCTTGACGGGGAAAATGTTTTTAATATTTTTCGCAGTTTCTGTTGGAATACTGTGTACAGATAGAATTACTTGTCGTCTCCGTAAAACCTTGAGTTGTATGCAGGTTAGCACCTGTAAAAATGTAAACAAATATGAGCTGCGTCAAACTTAAAAGTGCCTTCGAGTATGCGCAAAATGTCACATCATCGTGCACATGCGCAATGTCTCATCCGAGCATTTTTCGCCATCGAAACATTCTATAGTATCCGTTACGAAAACATGCCTATATAATATTGACCCTCTTAAACCCCACTTTTATATAGTAAAACTGGGATTTACAGGGGTATAATTATTTTTTTTTTATTTCTGCTCAAAAACATAGATGGTGGGTACTTGTTAGAACCGCCTCGCCGAGGCGGTTCTATCGAGTACCCACAATCTATGTTGTGAGCAGAAATATGAAAAGTATCAGAATTTTATCTGAAAATATTCATTTTTTTGATGATAAAATTTTCAGTATATTTGAATAGGCGTGTTTCCGTGATGCAATGATTCTGTTTGCGAACAGGGAAGGCCCTGATCAGCCTGCAAGGATTCGCAGGCCGATACGCTTCTTCCCTGTCCGCATATGCGCGAAGACACGTTTTTGCATGGTGACGCCCATGTTACTTCAGAAAACAAAAAATGTGATTGTAAACAAACCATGCTTACCTTTTTAACAGTTACCACTCTCTAGGCAAATACACTAGACGACGCATTGATATTGTTTTGCTTATTTTTCCCAGTAAATAGGCTTTGGCATTTCATTCACAATTCGCAAAACACAGACCTAGATAAAAGATGGTACCTGTATCCACAAAATGGCTTTCTTATTTCTCCACGAAAACATGTTGTTTCCCAAGTACACAAATAAATGTACCGAAGTATATGTCGCACTTGCGTACTAAAGTGTGAAAACAAGCACCAGAAGAGTAAGAGTTGTCACCCTTGTTTAGCATTACGAAAACACGCCTATTCAAATATATAGAAATTATCACCTCCAAAAACTTAAAAAATTTCAGATAAAAAAAACTCTGATATTTTTCATATTTCTGCTCAAAACATAGATTGTGTGTTCCCGTTAGAACCGCCTCGCCGAGGCGGTTCTAACGAGTACCCACAATCTATGTTTTTGAGCAGAAATAAGAAAAATAATGTATACCCCTGTAAACCCCAGTTTTACTATATAAAAGTGGGGTTTAAGGGGGTCTAAATTATATAGGCGTGTTTTCGTGATGCTTTGCGAGATAAAACATTTAGTAAAGTTGTTTGTGTTGAAGTTTTACTGCCCAATCAACCCAATGGTGTCATGTCGAGCGCATTCAGTTTATCTAACCACACATTTACTGGGCAGACAGTCCTCTAAGCGGTTAATTAGTATTGTGCACATTCTTTTGCCAGAAACTGACAACTGCCCTTCTTACGTCAGCGGAAAGGAGAGAATGACCGTAGAAAATATTTCTTGATCAATCTCCACGAAAGAATTTTACCGACCCGGCGGGGGTTGAACCCGCGACCTCCTGATCATTAGTCGGACGCGCGTCCAACTGAACCATCGAGGCCGGCTAATTAGTGAATTGAAACTTTCTGTAAGTTTACAGTTTGTAGACTTGATTTAGGATGGATGCTTGGGTTGACGTAAGTACACGGACGAACAAACGGACGAACAAAAGGAAACTTGCACGCCTCTGTCGCCCAAGCTTATGCAGGTGAGACAAAAGTATCATCCTCGTTTTTAGCTGAAAAAAAAAGCGCCTTATCTGTAGCTATGAAAAAAACTGAAACACACAAAATAAGAAAATACATCCACAAGAATATATCGGGCTATAAAAACTAGAAATCAAATACAGTCGACTCTCGTTATCTCGAAGTCCAAGAGAAATTATTAAATAATTCGAGATAGCCGTACCTCGACACATCAGATTTGCACAATTGAGGAAAAAATAAATCGAACAACCACATTTCACAAATGAATATGTAATTTGACTCCTGAAGCTAGAGATATATTGAAAATATTGTGGAAAAGAGGAGAAATTGCTCCTGGAGCAATTTCTCCAATATTTTGTTATCTGTTGTTATATTTCCATATCAAAACAGGGACCAGAATTTCATTTCGAGATAAGCGGTCATTCGAGAAAACCGAAGTCGAGATAACGAAAGTCGACTGTATTTAAAATGTCACATCCGGGCTAAAAACTAGGAATCAAATATTTGAGACGACACATCTGGGCCTCCATATAAATGCTGAGTAATAAATACACCTTTATATGGTGACAAAGCTCTAAAATGGAAATCTTTTGCCACACCTTATTAGGGGCTACCCTGAAAAGAAAAGAGCTCTATCTTGGAATAAATTCTTTCCTTTAACAGAAGCCGCGCCACCCACCTCCCCAGTTTGGAAATGCACCTCCCCAGTTTGGAAATGATTTTAATACTACATTTGCAAACACTGCCTCCCTTGGAAAATGGTGACGAAACCGCGTGGTACTACTACCATGGTGTAATTTATACATTCTGGTCTGTCAATAAGCCTACGTACCTGAAATAATTTGCAAATAGAATACAACTCAATAGCGTTGCAACCACATTAAAAGAACTGTTTATGAACAAACTCAATAAATAGATAAAGGAATTTCCCTTGAGAGCAGTGAACACACTAACAAAACTAGAAACAGCCCAGTGTCATGTTTTAAAACCGAGTTTGCTAGACTTGGCATTTTAGAACAAAAAACATCTGAAAATATGCTTATATTGTGGCGGAATATGGGGTATTACATTATATAGATTTGTTTAACACTTACCAGTATATATAAGCAAATTAGCAAACATCAAACTGTTTTGTTTTGTTTTTTCTTACTTTCCCTAAAAAATAGTATATGACACTTCATGCAAATTGTCTCCTAAAGAGACAATTTGCATAAAGCATCAGATCCTATTTCCTAGAAAAAAAATAAAACAAATAATTCAAATAGTCCTCTAAGCGGTTAACCAGTATTGTGCACATTCTTTCGCCAGAAACTGACAAGCCATTATTGAATCAGCGGAAGAGAGAGAATGACCGCTGAAAATATTTCATGATCAAGCTCCACGAAAGAATGATGTCGAGACCTCGGCGGGGGTCGAACCCGCGACCTCCTGGTCTCCAGTTGGACGGCGCATCCAGATGCGCCACCGAGGCCGGCTCAAAATGTCGTCTGCTAATATACGGTTTGTATTTACCCAGCATGAGCTACCTACCTTCCAAAAGATTTCTCATGTTGCAGTAATTCGTACTGTAATCCAAAACGGCATACCAGGTTTCTGAGGTGGAATATCCCTACAATAACAACAGTTGTACATGTAGTAACACTTAGTCGTTTCAGCCCTGAATTTCTGAAGTCGACTCTTCCATCCTTGGACATGTCCATTAATGTAATCAGGAGTTTCAGTCAAAAGTCAAAAGCAGAACGGCAAACAGTGTAGATTTCTGATGAGACTAAATCTATACTGTTTGTACAGGTCTGCACGGCTGAACGGTTTAACCCATTTTTGCCAAATGTTCATCTTTATCCCTCTCGTTTGAACAGATTAATTTACAGTTTAAGGGATGTCTGGTTTGTTTATAGCATTATCAGTTATCAAAGAAATTCCCGTTCTTAATGCAAACAGGCACCGCGTTCCTTGGCGTCTGATCTCGGTCTACAGTTTGCCGATGTCACTTTTATGGGAACCTAAATGGGTTTAATTGTAGCGGACAGTCTATTTTATCTTTTTTTTTTTTGTTTTATTTTTCAGAGCAAATAAGACTTGACACTTTATATGAATCGTCTGCCTAGCAGACAATTCTCATGAAATTTTCAGTCTTATTTTCTTTGAAACGATGAATATACATGTATTAGTAAATAACCAGCCTATTTAACTGATCAGTTTAGTGAGAGAAAAAAATATTAAAATTGGTTTAGAAATAAGAAAGGTATACAGTTTTAAAGATGCTGTCACGGTATGAAAATCGGTTGAGAAGAAAAAGAAATATTGGACTGCATCACGAAACCATACCTATTTAATTTTGACCCCCATAAATCCCACTTTTATATAATAAAACTGGGGTTTACAGGGGCAAACATTATTTTTCTAAATTCTGATCAAAGACATAGATTGTGGGTACTCGTTAGAACCGCCTCGACAAGGTGGTTCTAACGAATACCCAAAATCTCTGTTTTGAGCGGAAATATAACATTACAAAATCACGCCTATTCAAATATATAGAAAATTCACCGCCAAAAACAGAAAATTTCCAGATAAAAAATTCTGATATTTTTCACATTTCTGCTCAAAACATAGATTGTGGGTACTCGTTACAACCGCCTCACTGAGGCGGTTCTAACGAGTACCCACAATCTATGTTTTTGAGCAGAAATGAGAAAAATAATGTTTACCCCTGAAAACCCCAGTTTTACTATATAAAAGTGGGGTTTAAGGGGGTCAAAATTATATAGGTATGTTTTCGTGATGAAAATATCACATTTTTTTATCTGAAATTTTCAGTTTTTTTTTTTTTTTTTTTTTTTTGTTGTTGTTTTTTTTTTAGTCGAAATTTTCAATACATTTGAATAGGCGTGTTTTCGTAATGTTGACGATAATAAATGCTATCAAGGAAGTTGCCATGTTTTGTCAGTTAGTGTTAGTAAATTATTCAAAAGGTGGCGCCCATGCAAAATAAAATAAAATAAAATAAAAAAAAAAAAAAAAAAAAAAAAGAAGCCAAAAAAAAAAAAAAAAAAAAAATTAAACTGCAATATCTTTCTTATTCCCCGACCGATTTTGATCGGATTTTCACCAAGATGCTAGTTTATTTAAAGCACATTTTTTGCATACAGTAAGTGGGCCTATCCCTTTAAGGGCTAAATTCGAAAAAAAAAAAATGTTAACGCTACTTCACTCAGGCACATAACTGGAACAGTTCCAATAATTTCCTTGCAGTAACATCAGTTACGTTAAATCTTAGAGTGTCAAGCAAAACGTAACGTTTGACCTTCTATTTTCACATTCTTTTTCAGACCAAATAAGGCTTCACATTTCATGTGAATCGTTGGCTTAGCATCTTTACGAAGAAGGTCCCGAGATGAATGTTAAGAGAAACTTTTAAGAAACTTTTATTAGATATAAGCCCCATTTGCCATTTGTGAAGGTTTGTTTTAGACCTGCATTTTAACTCTTTCATTGCCACAGTCGATAATACATTACGAAAACACGCCTATTCAAATATATAGAAAATTTCATCTCCAAAAACTGAAAATTTTCAGATAAAAAAAACTCAGATATTTTTCATATTCCTGCACAAAACATACATTGTGGGTACTCGTTAGAACCGCCTCGCCGAGGCGGTTCTAACGAGTACCCAAAATATATGTTTTGAGCAGAAATATGAAAAATAATGTATACCCCTGTAAACCCCATTTTTACTATATAAAAGTGGGGTTTAAGGGGGTCAAAATTATATAGGTATGTTTTCGTGATGATAGGGTTTTGTAAACAGCGTAGATCCAGATGAGACAGCTCATAATGAGCCGTCTCATCAGGATCTACGCTGTTTCACATTAAGTCTTTTAACTTTACATATCAACTTCTTTCCAATGGATAGTTTGTTAAAAAAAAAAAAAAAAAGCAGACGACAAATGTCGTCTGAAATTTGGCGCCGAAAGAGTTAATGGATACTCTAGCAGGGAGGTCTGGGAAAGCAGTACAGACCCAGGATGCGGCGTCCGCTCAGGGTGTTCACTATTTGTCAGTCGTAGAGCAATATTTAGACACGCCAACACGTAGTACATGTAAAGTTCCATTGTTCAATATTTTAGGAAAATTATAATATTGCCTTGTTCTATATTTCAGGAAAAATATAAAATTGGCTTATTCGATACTTAAAAATCATTAAATTGCATTGTTAAATATTTTAGGAAAATAATAAAAGAGCCTTGTTCAATATTCATGTAAAATTATAGAACAAGGCAATTTTATAATATTTCTAAAATATTGCCTTGTGCAATATTTTAGAAATATTATAAAATTGCCTTGTTCAATGTTTAATGCTTTAGGAAAATTATAAAGTTGCCTTGTTCAATATTTTAGGAAACAAAAAATTGCCTCGTTCTATATCTTAGGGAAATTCGATATTTAAAAATTATAAAACTGCCTTGTTTAATATTTTAGGAATCTTATAAAATTGCCTGATTCAGTCTTTTAGGAAAATTATAAAATTGCCTCGTTAAATATTTTAATATTTTAAGAAAATTATAAACCTGCTTTGGAAAATTATAAATTTGCGTTGTTTAAATTTTAGGATAATTATTGTGCCTTGTGCAATATTTTAGAAATATTATAAAATTGCCTTGTTCAATGTTCAATGCTTCAGAAAAATTATCAAGTTGCCTTGTTCAATGTTTTATGAAAATTACAAAATTGCCTCGTTCTATATTTTAGGGAAATTCGATATTTAAAAATTATAAAACTGCCTTGTTCAATATTTTAGGAAAATTATAAAATTGCCTTATTCAGTCTTTTAGGAAAATTATGAAATTGCCTCGGTCAATATTTTAATATTTTAAGAAAATTATAAACCTGCTTTGGAAAATTATAAATTTGCGTTGTTTAAATTTTAGGATAATTATTGTGCCTTGTGCAATATTTTAGAAATATTATAAAACTGCCTTGTTCAATGTTCAATGCTTCAGGAAAATTATAAAGTTGCCTTGTTCAATATTTTATGAAAATTACAAAATTGCCTCGTTCTATATTTTAGGGAAATTCGATATTTGAAAATTATAAAACTGCCTTGTTCAATATCTTAGGAAAATTATAAAATTGCCTGATTCAGTCTTTTAGGAAAATTATAAAATTGCCTCGTTCAATATTTTAATATTTTAGGAAAATTATAAACCTGCTTTGGAAAATTATAAATTTGCGTTGTTTAAATTTTAGGATAATTATTGTGCCTTGTGCAATATTTTAGAAATATTATAAAACTGCCTTGTTCAATGTTCAATGCTTCAGGAAAATTATAAAGTTGCCTTGTTCAATATTTTATGAAAATTACAAAATTGCCTCGTTCTATATTTTAGGGAAATTCGATATTTAAAAATTATAAAACTGCCTTGTTCAATATTTTAGGAAAATTATAAAATTGCCTGATTCAGTCTTTTAGGAAAATTATAAAATTGCCTCGTTCAATATTTTAATATTTTAGGAAAATTATAAACCTGCTTTGGAAAATTATAAATTTGCGTTGTTCAAATTTTAGGATAATTATGGTAATGATATAGGTGTCAGAATATTAAATATAAATACAGTAACTAGTACTTACATGTACATTACATGTGCCCGATGACCCACCACTCGAGAAGGTAAAAGTAACGTCATCAACATAGTGATGTACTGGCGTCTCATGTGTCAGTTTCAACGTGCTATCGGTTCTGGAACTCAACTAAAAGAGAAATTAAACTTGATAAGATTGATGTTTTTTGGTATAACTAGTATAAGCTCCCAGTGGTAGTTTTCTAATACAATAAAACCTCAGTGGCTCGAACATCTGTAGAACCATGGAGATTTATTCGATGCATGGGTAGTTTGAGCCACTGAGGGTTAATCATGACAAAAAGTCAGGAAGCGAATGGTGATAATTTAGGAAAGTTTTTTTTTTTATTTTATTTTCTACATAATAATGGTATGTTGAGTGTACTCATTAGAATCGCCTCGACGACGCAAGGCGATTCTAATGAGTACACACAATATACAATTTCATGACAAAATGAGAAAAAAATCCCAAAATATTTGTACTCTCTCCTTATGTATTTTTTCTCCTCTTATTTCGAAATCTTGTGCAGGTCATGACTCCCATTATGTTTGAGATACATTTGTGTAACTTGATTACTTTTGGTAGGGACATATACGCTCGTATCAGGTAAATTAGGTGTGCCACAATATATCTAATTGAAATAATACACCAGGGCCCAGTTGTTCAAAACTAACGATGTTGTTAGTTAACGATTCGTTAAAATTTACTTCAAGTGGTACGCAAATATGCTTAAATTTTTTGCTGCATTTTTTCAGCAAAAAATATCAGAATATTATGTATTGAATCCGCTAAAATAGTTAACGAAATGACCCTTAACGAGCTCGTTAAGCTAACGACGCTTTGAACAACTGGGCCCAGATTTAGAAATGGCGTTTTGTTTTTGGGTGTGGGTGGGGATTACCGTTTGAGCGAAATTGGTAAAAAAAATGGCAGAGAAGTCTCTTTCATCTTTGCCTGTATTACAATGTGAAAACTATCAAAATGATATCTAGAATACTGCATGATATTTGGCAGACGGTTTAGGATCAGTTTGTAGACAGCCTGATTAACTTTTGCATTAATTCCGCAAAATGTTGACGGATTATGCCACTTTTCACACATAGCTATTTTTACAATAGGAAAACTTTGTCAACATGATATCTACTGAACCCCTTGAGGTAGGATCCTGATATTTTAGGTACTGCTTAGTTTCCCTGTTTACATGATCTGATGGCAGAGTTATGCCCTTTTGACTTTGCCTGTATTATAATGTGAAAACTTTGCCAACACGATATCTAGAAATCTGCATGAGCTAGAATTCTGATATTTTGCGCACAGTTTAGAGTCAATGTATAGATGATCTGATTAACTTTTGAACAGATTCTGTAAAATATTGACTCAGTTATGCCCCCTTTTTTGACTTCGCCATTATAGCATTTGAAAAATATTTACAAAACAATATCTAGAGAACTGTTAAAAGTAGAATACCAATTGTTTTGGATCGATGTTTAGATGACCTGATTAACTTGTGAGCTAATTCTGTTGTGCCCCTTTCGACTTTGCCTTTATTACAGTGGGTAAGCCTTATCAACACGATGTCTAGAAAAGTGCTTGAGCAAGGATCCTGATATATTGCACACAATTTAGAATCAGTGTTTAGATGAACTGACTAACTTTTGACCGAATTCCATTAAAAACCGACAGAGTAATGCCCCTTTCAACTTTGCATGTATGGCTGTGGGAAAACATTGTCAACACGATATCTAGAAAACTGCTTAAGCTAAGATTCTGATATTTTGGACACAGTTTAGGATCGATGTTTAAATGACCTGATTAACATTTAAGTAAATTTTGTAAAATATTGACCTGCCAATTTTCGGACTTTGCCCTTATAGCAGTTGAAAAACCTTGTCAACACAGTATATAGAGAAATTCTTGAAGTAATATCGAATCATCTTGATATTTTGAAAACCATTTGGGATAAATTCTTAGATAACCATGCTGGTTATGCCCCCAACTTCGAAGGAGGCATATTGGTTTTGGCCTGTCTGTCTGCCCGTATGTTCATCTGTTTAAATACTTGCATACGGGCAGGAATGGTTAGAGCTAGGATCCTGAAATTTTATATATGTAGCATCAGCATGAAAAATAAGTGGACCCATATTTTTTTCCTCTTTTTTTTTTTTTTTTTTTTTTTGTCAGGGTTCTCCTTGTGAAGTTATTCCCCTTTTTCGATTTAGGCATTTAAAGACAGATGGTGGGTACTTAGTGTGCACAACTCCTCATATAGTTTAACACAGATCAGTTTGAAACTTTGCAGGCTATTTTATCATGGTCTGTAGATTTGCGTATGGTTTGATCTGATCGTCGAATTAATTTTTGTTTACTTTTTATACGTCCCTTTAAAAAATGGGACGTATTATGTTATGGAGTATGGCGTCCGTGCGTCCGTAATTATATTCGTTTCAGGCTAACTTCTCCTACAATTTACATCCGATCAAGTTGAAATTTAGTACATAAATAGAGCATGATGTGGAGCAGCGCATATTGTTTCGAAGTTACAGTCCACCAAATGTTTGCAGAGTTATGCCCCTTTGAAAATTTCTGTAAACTTTTCATTTCCGGTTAACTCCTCCTACATTTTACATCCGATCAAGCTAAAACTTCATTTATAGTTAGACCATGATATGGAGCAGCGCATACCATTTCGAGAATACAGTCCACTAAATATTAGTAGAGTAATGCCCCTTTGAAAATTTCTATAAACTTTTCGTTTCCGGCTAACTCCTCCTACAGTTTACATCCGATCAAACTGAAACTTGATTTGTAGTTAGTCCATGATGTGGAGCAGCGCATATTGTTTCAAGGTTACAGTCCACCAAATATTAGCAGAGTTATACCCCTTTGAAATTTTCTATTAGTTTTTCGTTTCTGACTAAATCCTACTACAGTTTACATCCCATCAAGCTGAAACTTTATAAATAGTTACATGATGATGTGGAGCAGAGAATATTATTTCGAGGCTACAGTGTACCAAATATTGGCAGAGTTATGCCCCTTTGAAAATTTCTGTAAACTTTTCGTTTCCGGCTAACTCCTCCTACAGTTTCATCCGTTCAAGCTGAAAGTTGATTTGTAGTTAGACCATGATGTGGAACAGCGCATATTATTTCAAGGTTACAGTCCACCAAATATAAGCAGAGCTTATCGCCTAAGAAAATTTCTATTAATTTTTCGTTTCCCACTTAATCCTCCTACAGTTTACATTCGATCAAGCTGAAACTTTATAAATAGTTACATGATGATGTGGAGCAGCGCATATTATTATTTCGAGGCTACAGTGTACCAAATATTGGCAGAGTTATGCCCCTTTGAAAATTTCTGTAAACTTTTCGTTTCCGGCTAACTCCTCCTACAGTTTCATCCATTCAAGCTGAAAGTTGATTTGTAGTTAGACCATGATGTGGAACAGCGCATATTATTTCAAGGTTACAGTCCACCAAATATAAGCAGAGCTTATCGCCTAAGAAAATTTCTATTAATTTTTCGTTTCCCACTTAATCCTCCTACAGTTTACATTCGATCAAGCTGAAACTTTATAAATAGTTACATGACGATGTGGAGCAGCGCATATTATTTCGAGGCTATAGTGCACCAAATATTGGCAGGGTTTTTTTTTATTTTTTAATTTTATATTTTAATTTATTTATTTACTTATTTATTTTAACATCTTTTATAAGATTTGCAAGGAAATGTTGCCATTATTAAATCTTTATAAATACATTTATCAAATGATACTGAATTAAGAAGCTTGACTAATATCAGAACTTATAAAGTTTTTTTTTAACATAATTCTTTTTGGATTTTTTTAATACTCTTCTGAGTTGGATCCCTTGAAGAACGAAAAAAAAAAAAAAAAAAAAAAAAAGATAAAGGTTTACAAAAGAAATCTTGCAGCATTTATTTATTTTTTTTTATTTGGTTATTGTTTGGTCCGATATTGAAGTATAGGAAAAACAAATCAGCCAAAGGCTCATGCGAGCTTATAATATAGCCATGCTTTTGTCGTGTGTCCTCTGTCCGAAAGCACTTCTCACTATATGCAGCAAACCTCTCTATTTTCCCAGGAGGGAGAAGACACTTTTCCCTTAATTTCTGGGTAAGCTTGGACCCTTAGGTTACAGTTCACCAAATATCAGCAGAGCTATGACCCAATGATTTTTTTTTTTTTTTTTTGTAATTCAATTTACAGTTTACATCCGGAGCACTGAATTATACAGGAGCCAGTTTATGTGCTACATCTTATAACTTGCCACAGGCGTATAATGGCCCGCTTGGCGGAGCGTTTGTTTGACTTTTGAATTAGCCATTTTTTGGGGCTTAAATAGTATGCATTAAGTGCATTACCGCGGGTACATGTATCTTGTGCTCGCAACTCCTCCTACATACAGTTTTATACCGATCAATGTGAAATTTTGCAGGCCTATTGATGTGAATGTGGTTTTGGCATTATCATTAATTTAATTTTTGTCACTTTTTGTTTTACTCCGAACTTAGCCTTTTTTGATGTTTAAAATTATGGTCAATGCATGTTTAAGGGAAGGCAAATAATTGGGGTCATAGTGTTGTACAAACACATTATCTAGTTAATTATAATTTATCACATAGTGGCCTAAATTCCCAACATTCAGCATGAAATATCTCGCGATGTAGATGGTCTACATGCATGCAAATGTGATAAATCAGTTATACCATGGTTCTGCGCATGTACGTGCGATAATGCACTCGCTCACGCTCGTGCATTATCGCATCGTACATGCGCACGAACCATGGTATAACTAAGACTTAACCAATGGATGTTCCATTGTCTCTATGTAAATAAAACTAAGGTTAAATCTCAATAACCGAAAATTATACCATAGCTGGACCATGGGATAATTTTCAGATTTGAAAATTAACCCATGGTTTTATTTATAGATCTCACAGGTGTACTTTAGAATGACTGTCAACTCATCAGTGCACCTTAACCTTTTTCACTCTCTGGGCTAATTCCACAGGCGATGGCAAGTTGATATTGTCCCAAGAAAAAAACAAGTTTTTGTTTTCTGGGAAAAATAAGAAAAATATTTCAAAATGTTGTATGTTGAATTTTGTTTCAGCAGACAATTTGAACATTTTCGTACTTTTTCCTAGAAAACAGAATTTGACATTTCATGCAAATTGTCTCCAAATGTCAAATGTTTATTGGAAAAAAAATAAACTATCACCAATATGTTGTCTGCTGAAAATGTCCAGAGTGCTAACCATCAATTTTCAGCAGATGACATTTTGTAAATAGTTTTCTTATTTTTTCTCAGGTAACTGGATTTGACATTTCATGTACATTGTCTCAGCTAGAGACAGTTTGCATGAAATGTCAAATTCTATTGGCTTGAAAAACTAAGAAATTATCATCAAATATATTGTCTGCTGATATTATCCAGAGAGTGGTAAAGGTTAGAGGAACTTCAAATTTACTTATGCACTGAGCAACTTTCTATTTAAAAATGACATTTTTTGTTGAATAAAACACATTTAACCAATGGATGTTCCATTGTCTCTATGTAAATAAAACTAAGGTTAAATCTCAATAACCGAAAATTATACCATAGCTGGACCATGGGATAATTTTCAGATTTGAAAATTAACCCATGGTTTTATTTATAGATCTCACAGGTGTACTTTAGAATGACTGTCAACTCATCAGTGCACCTTAACTTTTTTCACTCTCTGGGCTAATTCTGCAGGCGATGACGTTGATATTGTCCCCAAAAAAACAGGTTTTTGTTTTCTGGGAAAAATAAGAAAAATATTTCAAAATGTTGTATGTTGAATTTTGTTTCAGCAGACAATTTGAACATTTTTGTATTTTTTCCTAGAAAACAGAATTTGACATTTCATGCAAATTGTCTCCAAATGTCAAATGTTATTGGAAAAAAATAAACTATCACCAATATGTTGTCTGCTGAAAATGTCCAGAGTGCTAACCATCAATTTTCAGCAGATGACATTTTTTAAATAGTTTTCTTATTTTTTTCTCAGGTAACTGGATTTGACATTTCATGTACATTGTCTCAACTAGAGACAGTTTGCATGAAATGTCAAATTCTGTTGGCTGGAAAAACTAAGAAAGTATCATCAAATATATTGTCTGCTGATATTATCCAAAGAGTGGTAAAGGTTAGAGGAACTTCAAATTTACTTCTGCACTGAGCAACTTTCTTTTTAAAAATGACATTTTTGTTGAATAAAACACATGAAACCAGACAGTCTGTCTGGAGTATATTATAATGACCAAAGCTACAGCTGACCAACCAGATTGCAACAAAGTTTGACCAAATTAAGATGCTGATGTAATTTCTTGTGATTGACAAGATTGCAACCAATCAGATTTTAGCAGTAGTGCCTCAGTTAGTTTAATTCAAAAAAGGTGGGGTGTTTCATCCTTTTTAGTACACAAGGTCAATTGGTACAGCATTTCATCAGACTGCCTGTTACCACTTTACCATAAATATATAAAAAAAAAAGAGAAATAAAAGTAAAAAAAGTAGAAAATGATATACTAACTAAATAAAAGTATAGTTTTTGTAAGAAAACAACAAAAACAAAAACAGTCCCGTACATTGGTTAAAACAGATAAACCATGTTATTGTCTCGGTTTTGGGAATACTGTAAATTATATCATAATTTGGTGACCTTTCCCTATCTGACCCAAACTCGGCTCCGCCTCGTTTGGGGTCAGACAGTGAAAGGTCACCAAACTATGGTATAATTTACAGTATACCCAAAACCTTGACAATAACCATGGTTTATCTATAACGTAACCAGACAGTCTGTCTGGAGTATATTATAATGACCAAAGCTACAGTTGACCAACCAGATTGCAACAAAGTTTGACCAAATTAAGATGCTGATGTAATTTCTTGTGATTGACAAGATTGCAACCAATCAGATTTTAGCAGTAGTGCCTCAGTTAGTTTAATTCAAAAAAGGTGGGGTGTTTCATCCTTTTTAGTACACAAGGTCAATTGGTACAGCATTTCATCAGACTGCTGTTACCACTTTACCATAAAAGTATATAAAAAAAGAGAAATAAAAGTAAAAAAGTAGAAAAAGATATACTAAATAAATAAAAGTATAGTTTTTGTAAGAAAAACAAAAAAAACAAAAACAGAAACAGTCCCATACATTGGTTAAAACAGATGAACCATGTTATTGTCTCGGTTTTGGGAATACTGTAAATTATATCATAATTTGGTGACCTTTCACTGTCTGACCCAAACTCGGCTCCGCCTCGTTTGGGGTCAGACAGTGAAAGGTCACCAAACTATGGTATAATTTACAGTATACCCAAAACCTCGACAATAACCATGGTTTATCTATAACTTCAACACAAAAACATGTTGTTGGTAGCTATTATAAGGTCATTGGTAGGGCTCTTTTAATGAATATCCACAACATATATTCCGTAGGAGACATTACGAAAACATGGCTATTCAAATATACTGAATATTTCACCACCAAAAAATGAAAATTTTCAGATAAAAAATTCTGATATTTTTTTATATTTCTGCTATAAACATAGATTGTGGGTACTCGTTAGAACCGCCTTGACGAGGCGGTTCTAACGAGTACCCACAATCTATGTTTTGAGCGGAAATAAGGAAAATAATGTATACCCCTATAAACCCCAGTTTTACTATGTATGTACTCAAAATTATATAGGCATGTTTTCGTGATGAATATGAAACGCGTCAGTACTTTTTACTTTAAAATTGTTTTAGCTAACTGGTAATATCGGTAAATAATAACGTTACTTTACGCATGTTAAAGTTAAATAAAAATGTAGTTAAAAGAGATTCAGAACCACAGAGTGATGTTCATCCAGTATTGCAGCTGTAGCTACTCAGAATTGTTCAAAATGCGGTGTCGCGAAAAAGGCATTGCCTTAATTACATATTAAGAGAGAGAGAGAGAGAAAGAGAGAGAGAGAGAGAGAGAGCATTTTGCAATTCCAACAATACTAGGTACAAAACACTTAATAATATGTTTTTGAAATGGTAGGATATTTTAAAAATCTCCGAATTTATTATAACAGATTATGCACACTGAGTCTCAGTATGAGCATCACGAAAACACGCCTATGTAATTTTGTCCCCCTTAAACCCCACTTTTATATAGTAAAACTGGGGTTTACAGGGGTATACATTATTTTTCTTATTTTTGCTCAAAACATAGATTGTGTGTACTCGTTAGAACCGCCTCGGCGAGGCGGTTCTAACGAGTACCCACAATCTATGTTTTGAGCAGAAATATGAAAAATATCGGAGATTTTTATCTGAAAATTTTCAGTATTTTGGAAATAAAAATTTCAATATATATGAATAGGCGTGTTTTCGTAATGGGGTTTCAGCTGTAGCAAATTCTTACAACATATACATCATACGCACAACATTATGACATTTTATTCTGAAAAGAGACAGTGTCACTGCTCTTTGTACAAAAAAAAAAAAAAAAAAAAAAACATCGCGAAAACATGCCTATTCAAATATATTGAAAATTTTACCACCAAAAAATGAAAATTTTCAGATAAAATTTTTTGATAATTTTCATATTTCTGCTCAAAACATAGATTGTGGGTACTCGTTAGAACCGCCTCGCCGAGGCGGTTCTAACGAGTACCCATAATCTATGTTTTGAGCAGAAATAAGAAAAATAATGTATACCCCTGTAAACCCTAGTTTTACTATATAAAAGTGGGGTTTAAGGGGGTCAGAATTATATGGCATGTTTTCGTGATGAAAAAAAAAAATAAAGCAAGAAAGGCTGTTGACCGATCCTAGTTTGTGCTACTCAGCGGGTGACATTATAATAGATAATTTTACTTGAAGCTGGGACTTATATTTGTAGCATGTAATATTATGGGCTACTGCACGAACCGTTTGGATTTGAAAATAAAGTCTTATACTTTTAAGAAAAGGAGCTCGTTATCATTATCTGGTGCATTTTCTTTTCGAAATAATAAGTCATGAACATTGTATCTTTTCCTGACATCTGTATACTTAGGGCATGTGTAGAAAAAAAATGGAATGTACTTTCGAATCCACCACAAGAACATGACGGACTAGGTTCGATGTTTTAACGGAAAAGATCCGAGTTGAGTGAGCTACATTTCTTGTGGTCTACCCCTGAAGTATCTGTCCTATTCTAGATCCAGCATTAAAATATTTGGCTGGCGCCCTAAAACGATGTCTAACGAGAAAATATTGACAAGAAAGATCTGAAGAACAAATCCTTTAACTCTTTCGGTGTCAAATTTAAGTCGGCTTTGTTTTCTTTCTTTTTTTTTATCAAGTATTGATTGGAAAGAAGTTTATATGTAAAGTTAAAAGACCTGAATGTCAAACAGCGTAGATCCGGATGAGATGGTTCATTATGAGCCGTGCCATCTGGATCTACGCTGTTTGCATAAGCCTATCATCACGAAAACATGCCTATATAATTTTGACCCCCTTAAACCCTACTTTTATATAGTAAAACTGGGGTTTACAGGGGTATACATTATTTTCTTATATCTGCTCAAAAACATAGATTGTGGGTACTCGTTAGAACCGCCTCGTCGAGGCGGTTCTAACGAGTACCCACAATCTATGTTTTGAGCAGAAATATGAAAAATATCAGAATTTTTTATCTGAAAATTTTCAATATTTTTGGTGGTAAAATTTTCAGTATATTTGAATAGGCGTGTTTTCGTAATGTTATTATCGCTTGTGGCAGTGAAAGAGTTACAGGATGTCAACCTGCGCATCTAGATACGCAGACTGATAAGGACCTTCTTGGACTGTCGACATATTATACATTACGAAAACACGCCTATTCAAATACACTGAAAATTTTACCACCAAAAAATGGCAATTTTTCGGATAAAAAAATCTGATATTTTTCATATTTCTGCTCAAAACATAGATTGTGGGTACTCGTTAGAACCGCCTCGTCGAAGCGGTTCTAACGAGTACCCACAATCTATGTTTTTTGAGCAGAAATAACAAAAATAATGTATACCCCTGTAAACCCCAGTTTTACTATATAAAAGTGGGGTTTAAGGGGGTCAAAATTATATAGGTATGTTTTCGTGATGTAATATCCATTGATTATATAAGTTAGCAACGTAGGACAGTCTGATCTGGTCATTCGTTGCCCCTCCCTCCCGTCATTAATGGCTCTTGCATTGAACATCATCTACTTTACCGGTTTCGTACTTGTATGTATTCTTTTCTTCCCTTAAAGGCATGTTTCGATGTTTATTTAATGGTCCATGCCATGCGAAAACATCACGAAAACATACCTATGATATTTTGACCCCTTCAAACCCCACTTTTATATAGTAAAACTGGGGTTTACAGGGGTATACATTATTTTTCTTATTTCTGCTCGAAAACATAGATTGTGGGTACTCGTTAGAACCGCCTCATCGAGGCGGTTCTAACGAGTACCCACAATCTATGTTTTTAGCAGAAATATGAAAAAATATCAGAATTTTTTATCTGAAAATTTTCATTTTTTGATGCTAAAATTTTCAGTATATTTGAATAGGCATGTTTTCGTACATGTCGGGCATATGCGGACAGCGAAGGCCCAGATTACCCTGCGGATTTGCACAGTTTGAGCAGGGGATTCAGTGTCTACTAACAGAATTATTGGATACTATGTCATATTTCAACGGAGAGCATATACCAAGATGAGACTTTGCGCATGCGTAGGATAATCTGAATCTGCGTAGTTTGCGCATGCTCGTAGGGACTTTTTGCTTGTCGCGGCTCAAATAATATGACGTTTTTCTTTCTTATGTTACCGTATAAAGACATTTTTCTCCAGCACCACCGGGACAGTTTGCATTCGTATGCCAGGCGTTAATCTGGTCAACTAGCTTCTGTTGTACAACACTGCAGTTCATAGAAAATGTCCTGTAAATTAAATAAAACATTTAACCCTTCTTTTGCTGAACACGGCATGGCCTGTCGTAGCGAACAGTGTAGATCCAGATCAGTTGGCTTCGGAAGAAGCCAACTGATGTGGATCTGCATTGTTTGTATTTAAATACAGTCGACTCTCGTTATCTCGAACTCGCTTATCTCGAATAACCGCTTATCTCGAAGTGAAAATCTAGTCCCTGTTTTAATACAGAGATCTACTAACAGGCAACAAAATATTGTGGAAAAGAGGAGAAATTGCTCCTTAGGAGCAATTTCTCCTCTTTTCCTCAATATTTTTAATATATCTCTAATAGGAGTCAAATTACATATTCATTCTGTTAAAGGTGGTTGTTCGATTAATTGTTTTCCTTAGTTCCGCAAATCTGATATGTCGAAGTACGGATGTCTCGAAGTGTTTCATAGAGTCCCTTGGAGTTCGAAATAACGAGAGTCGACTGTATTTGAATATCTATCAAAACCCCGGATCATGTAATCTAATTGACTGGAAATTAGAGGTAGACATGGCATCTTAATTTATTCAGAAGGGAAGGGCTAATTGTATTTTAAAAAATCAAAGCACTGAGAGTGTAATGGGGCGGTTGCCCAAAAATGTTCTTTTCAGTGTCAAAAGTCATATGTAAATTTCAACATCATATTCAGAAAGTCCTTTTCGAGACCCAATAGCCTCTTTTCAGTAGGAAAGGTCCGTTTTGTGCTCCTTAGGTTCGCGGCTCGCATAGCACGTTTTACCCAATACCGTAGAGTTTGCATGTTTTACTGTAATATTCATATTCATCCGCCAGTTTTCTACAAATTATGATGAAAACTTATTTCATCAAAAGTTTGAAGTAAGTAAGCACCAAAATGTATAAGGCTAATATGCTTGAATGCAGAATGTAGCGTTATCAGCGTCAGCTGGGAACTGTTTTTTAGGTAGTCATAGCTGATAGTAAGAGGAATACGGATTGCCCAAATGAAGTATTTGTTCGTGTTGAGGTTTTATGGCCCAGTCAACCTAGTGGGGTCATGTCGAGCGCGGTCAGTTTACCTAACCACACGTTTACTGGGAAGGCTTAGTCCTCTAAGTGGTTAACCAGTATTGTGCACATTCTTTCGCCAGAAACTGACAACTGCCCTTCTTGAATCAGCGGAAGGGAGAGAATGACCGTAGAAAATATTCATGATCAATCTTCGCGAAAGAATGTTGCCGACCTCGGCGGGGGTTGGACCCGCGACCTCCTGGTCTCCAGTCGGACGGCGCAACCAACTGAGCCACCGAGGCCGGCCCCAAATGAAGTAAGTTAAATCTGGTGGTTGTTGGATAATCGCTTCCCCCAACCCCCTCCCTCACCTCAAATAAATAAATAAATAAATAAAAAGACAAAAACAAGAAGACCTTCAAATGGCATTTTCCAGTGCCATGGATGTGACCTTCATGCTTATCAATTCTTGACCTGTTATTCTGAGGACACATTCAGAAGACGACACGTATTTTTTCTCGTGAAATAAGAAAAATATACTGGCGGTATGATTAATGTGTAGGCCCTGATTGAAAGATAATGTTTGCCGTGCACTTTTATTTGTGGAAGCAATTGAACAAATGCTATGTATATTTTAGGCTCGATTAAATAACATATACACAGTCTAACTAATGGTTCGAACATCTTTGGGACTATTGAGATTTGTTCTATACATGGGTAGTTCGAGTCAATGAGGGTTAATTATAAAGCGTCAAGTCAGTGAATAATTTAGGTTTTTCGTTTCTATACATAATGATATGTTGAGTGTACTCACTAGAATCGCCTCGATGATGTGAGTGTTATGATTACGCACACTATACAATTTCATGATAAAATATGAACAATTTCCTATAATATCTCTAAAATTTTTGTTTCCTTGAGCTATCGGAAGAATTTCCTAGGGACTGAAAAATCTATAGTTCGAATCGTCCACGGTAAACGAGCCATCCATCATGAAAACATGCCTACTGAATTGCATAACGTCAAAAATTTGCGATGGTATATTCTGCGATATACTGTCGGAAATCCGACGTCATCACGTAACGTCGCTTCTCATTGGCTGGCATTTGGTTTTACGCAGTTCACACCACATGTCGCTATGTGCAAATAGCACATTTTTTTCAACAGAAACAAAAATGAATAAATGTATTAGAATGGGGATAATTGCATTCAAATTTGTCATTTGAGGAGGGAGGCTAATCGGCGGTTTACGGTCGGAAATTTCGTTTTACGGCGACACGCGTCGCCGTAAAACGAAATTTCCGACCCTGAAACCGCCGATTTACGCCCCCAAATGACAAATTTCAATGCAGTTATCCCTAAATAGTATGCGATTTACCTACCAGTCTAATTTGCATGATGCATGCAGCGGAAAAGCACACGAAATCCCAATCAAACATGAAAGTGACAGAAAAATGGATGTCTTCATCTTGCCTCCTTTAGCTGTAGTGTCATATATTTAGAGGGCTGATAAGAGGTGGGCTTGTATAACATGGAACTGATAACGCCGTTCCGAATTCCTTAGGTCTTAACGAAAACAAGGTGGTCATATCAAATCACCTGATATACACTTGGTTATCTTAGATATTAAGAAGACTTGGCACACTTCTTATATATTTCGACATTTTCGCTAAGGTAGACAACTTTTGTGACACTTTCTGTTTGCTTTACTACATATCAAGCCACTTCCCCTCAGGAAAGGGGTCTACTCAAAAAAGAATTAATTTTTCTCCCTCTATTCCTTATAGAACAGAACCCTTCTAAACAGGGGCATAAACACGTTTGGTAGAGTTGTCTCCTTTGAAAGTGTATCAGTGTCTCTTAAATGAGCCGAGTTATGAAAAAAAGTTATTGTCATATATTCCGGTCAGCGAAGATTGAGATCAGCCTGCACATTCTTGCAGACTTGACAGGGTCTACGTTCACATCACGAAAACATGCCTACATAATTTTGACCCCCTTAAACCCCACTTTTATAGAGTAAAACTGGGGTTTACAGGGGTATACATTATTTTTCTTATATCTGCTCAAAAACATAGATTGTGGGTACTCGTTAGAACCGCCTCGCCGAGGCGGTTCTAACGAGTACCCACAATCTATGTTTTGAGCAGAAATATGAAAAATATCAGAGTGTTTTATTTGAAAATTTTTAGCTTTTTGGAGGTGAAAGTTTCTATACATTTGAATAGGCGTGTTTTCGTAATGAGTCTCAACATGGTCTGTTTCCTGCTGATTGCTTGAGTGGATGCTTTAGATTATACGAAGATTCAGATCAGAGTATGCATATGAACATGCTTGTAAAGAGTTTCTCTGTTCACATATGAAATAATGATCAACTACGCATGTTGTACGTTTAAAATAAAGGAGACTGGATATATTTGGTAGACTGACCGCCATTTTTTACAAGAGAGACGACTCTTGTGACTTCCTGTTTGCTTTCTTGCACCCAGGACCCTTTCGAAAAGGGGTCTATCCTAAAAAGAACAAATGCCCGCTAAAGCTCAAAGTCTCTCCTTTTACAGCATAGCATACTGTTCGCTTTTCTAGTTGTTAAAAGATAATGCTGTTTTGACATGATTGTCTCCCCTTAAAGTGTGTTCATTGCCTTAATGAGTCTCACCATGATAAAAGTGTTTTATGGGTGTTTGTGACTAACACATTACGAAAACACGCCTATTCAAATATATTGAAAATTTTACCACCCAAAAAATGAAAATTTTCAGATAAAAATTCTGATATTTTTCATATTTCTGCTCAAAACATAGATTGTGGGTACTCGTTAGAACCGCCTCGGCGAGGCGGTTCTAACGAGTACCCACAATCTATGTTTTTGAGCAGAAATAAGAAAAATAATATATACCCCTGTTAACCCCAGTTTTACTATATAAAAGTGGGGTTTAAGGGGGTCAAAATTATATAGGCGTGTTTTCGTGATGAGAAATTCAGATCAATATCATCCGTACTATCTGATCAGCGCTTATTACATGTCGATATGATCTGCGATAGACAATTACTCTGTGAGCGGACAGCGAAGGCCCCGATCAGACTGCGCCTGCGCAGTCTGATCGGGGCCTTCGCTGTCAGCATATGCCCCGAAGGCACAATTTCTAATGCCCGGTTTGATTCATTGAAAGGTCGATTTCTGATACATTTTTAAAGCTATAGAAGGTCAATATATGCGAACATAGAACATAGTTTATATCTGTGGACTAACGGATACTCAACACAGTAAAAGGGCATTATGCCATGTGCGAATAGTGACAGGCTAGGTAAGTCTTTTGATCTGGGTCAATATAGTCCGCACAGTCCATTGTTTCTCCTTCAATGGACTGGATACACTGGGTAGATTTTTTCATCTTTTTCGCCAAGGGAGACAACATTTCTTTTTTCCTGATAGTTTTATTGCACGGTAAGACCTTTCTGAACAGGAGTTTACTCTATAAAGAAAGAATTTGCTCCCTCGGGATAGAGTATTACCATTTTTCATAAGGGAGGCTAAAGCAATTTTGAAAGAATTGTCTCCCGTGAATGTGTACTAATTCTCATTAAGTAAGCAGCATTTGCAGTGACTCGCACCGCGTATCAGTGCCTCTATTGCCGGATATAGCATTATAAGTACAGTTCTCATGACGTTCGCGTCTTTTTCCTTTTTTTTTTTTTTTTTTTTTTTTTTTTTGCGTGCTAATGGTGAGGGACAACCGCATTTTTGAACCCAAATTACTCATTATTTATCGTTTAATTAGGCTGAATTTTGGAACGTTGGTACAGCCCATCCATACCAACATGACCGCAAAATTTGGATGCGATCAGTAGAATACTATATGCGCTATGGGTAAATATTCGTTCGGGTAAAGGTGTCAAACGAAAACATGTAAGGTGCTGAAAATAGAATATTAATGTCTACAAAAGTATAGAGGTAGTAAAGGGAATCGGAGTACGGCGTCCTGGTGAAAATGGGTCGCCAAATTTACACTGCATTCCATGGGATTTTTGGCAGGAAGGCAAAAAAAAAAAAAGAAAAAACAAAAAGGGCATTATCAATACGCATCAAACACGTGTGTTTTTATTTAAAAATAAAAAAACTTTCATCACGAAAACATGTCTATATAATTTCGACCCCCTTAAACCCCACTTTTATATAGTAAAACTGGGGTTTACAGGGATATACATTATTTTTCTTATTTCTTCTCAAAAATATAGATTGTGGGTACACGTTAGAACCGCCTCGCCGAGGCGGTTCTAACGAGTACCCACAATCTATGTTTTGAGCAGAAATATAAAAAATATCAGAGTTTTTTTTTATCTGAAAATTTTCCGTTTTTGGAGGTAAACTTTTCTATATATTTGAATAGGCGTGTTTTCGTAATGATAGACCCTAGCAAGGTGCATGGTTTAGCTAAATCGTTGGTCGCTGCATGTAATACACAAGGTGATATAATGACTTGAAATGCGTATATAGATCTTGTGTGTTGTGTGGAGAACAAAGCCCTTTAATAAGGAGAGAGAGAGAGAGAGAGAGAGAGAGAGAGAGAGAGTGGATTTGGATTAAGCTGGTGTCAAACGATGTCCTTGGACCATATTGCATAGCAATACAAGTTGGGTAAAAGATCGTAAAACAACTTTCAAGGGCCAAACCTCGGAAACAAGGCGCTCGGAATTTTTGAGCACGTGGCCCCGGTGACTCATTGCTTCCCTCGTTTTCGATTTTTTGCTCTTGAAAGTTGGTTTTACGAATGTTTGACTAACAGTCATGTTGGAAATGATGGGCTCTGCCGACGTTCCAAATTTAAGCCTACTCGGGAATTGAATTCATTACGAAAACACGCCTATTCAAATAAATAGAAGATTTCAGCTCCAAAAACTGAAAATTTTCAAATGAAAAACTCTGATATTTTCTATATTTCTGCTCAAAACATAGATTGTGTGTACTCATTAGAACCGCCTCGCCGGCGGTTCTAACGAGTACCCACAATCTATGTTTTTAGCAGAAATAAGAAAAAATATTGTATACCCATGTAAACCCCAGTTTTACTATATAAACGTGGGGTTTAAGGGGGTAAAAATTATATAGGCGAGTTTTCGTGATGATTGTTTCAAAGTATTTGCTGTCCCTCATCAACTTTGGACTGCTTATCTGAGCCTAACCCGACCTTCAGCGATGTGACTGAAACTAAGTCAGATCAGAGCCCCGGAGCAGTGAGTCACTGGGGCCACGAGCTTAAACATTTGAGCGCCAAGTTTTCGAGTTGTGGCTCTTGAAAGTTGTTTGTACGAACGTGTGACTCCAAACAGTCCGAATTCTTTGAAAATCTGCATGCTAGCTATATTTTGGTTACAACCAGTTGACCAGACGTGGTCTAAATGTGAGCAAATGACATTATTTACCACTATCGAAATACAAATTTGGTTGAACAAAGTTTCTGTATGTTACGTTGGCGCTGTTATTATATTCAAAATGAATGACTCGGCCGGTTCTATATGCTTTTGTCACAGCATTGATCCGGCTCTCCCCATCGACCATGATCATATAGCTTTGCCTACCTATACATATAGACTCTTCATCCTTATAGATTGTACAGGTTCATTTTCATTTCTGATTATGGGGATGTCTGTTGTTCATTTACTCTCTCCCCCCCCCCCCTCTCTCTCTCTCTCTCTCTCTCTCTCTGTCAAAAATACCTTATTTCATGTACACATAGTAGGTCCTGATCAAATGTTTAAGGTCCTTCCTTTAGCACCTGTCGCAGAACTCGATTTCAGAACCACGCAATACTGATTCAGACAGTAGAACTATCACTTGCATTACCAAGCTAGTAAGGAAGGCTAGTAATAATAAAGAAAGAGGGAACGAAAGAAAGCATAGCAAGAAAAAGGTGGAGGGGCATATTGCTTTTGGGTCGTTCGTCCGTTCGATTGTCCGTTCGTTCGACACACCTTGCAAGGAGATTCTTTAAATCTAAAGGGCTAAGACTGCTCAGGATGTGTGAGTAAGTGATGGTGTTGACTCGACCTTAAAATCCAAAACCAAACAGACAAAGATTAAAACACACACACACACACACACACACACACACACACACACACACACACACACACACACACACACACAAGAGAGATGACTCTTGAAGAAAACAGTCATCAATCTCAAGACCTGACATTTCTATCATTTGCACAACCAAGCGTACAATAAAAAAAAAATGAAGGCAAAAGAAGCATAGCATGGAATCTGTGAAAGACTGTGTTGTACAGTACGTTCTAGAGCAAGGCGCATGAGATCAGTGTCAGTCTGACAGGTTTTACTCAATTCCATCAAGGAGTGTTTGCTAAGAGATAAAAAGGCAGGCAATTATAATGTCAATTCCGATTTAAAAAAAATTAATGCATTCAGGAGAAGTGCATAATTAAACTCCCCACTGTCAAGAGGAAAAAAAAAAACAACAAACAAACAAATATAGTCGACTTTTCTTATCTCGTCTTCGCTTATCGCGAATGACCGCTCGTCTCAAAGTGAAAATCTGGTCCTTGTTAAAGCATGAAAATCTGAAAAACAAAAACAGGTAACATATTATGAAACAGAGGAGATATTGCTCCTAAGGATTCCATAATATTTTCAATATATCCCCATATTTCAGGAGTCGAATCACCTATTCATTTTTCCAATCATTTTTTCCTCAATTCTGCAAATCTGAGGTATAGATATCTCGATGTATTTCAGAGAGTCCCTACGACTTTTTAGCTCTGATGGCCACCCTGTTCATTTTAGCAGAACTCATTACGAAAACATGCCTATTCAAATGTATTGAAAATTTTACCACCAAAAAATGAAAATTTTCAGAGAAAAAAAAACTGATATTTTTCGTATTTCCGCTCAAAACATAGATTGTGGGTACTCGTTAGAACCGCCTCGCCGAGGCGGTTCTAACAAGTACCACAATCTATGTTTTTGAGCAGAAATAAGACAAATAATGTATACCCCTGTAAACCCCAGTTTTACTATATAAAAGTGGGGTTTAAGGGGGTCAAAATTATATAGGCGTGTTTTCGTGATGGTTTTATCTACTATGGTAGAAAGTCACCTAGGAAACATTCCTGAGAAGTTTGACTGAAATTGGCACAAAGGTGTCGGAGGAAACATCTTTTGAAACCTTTCTTTTTCTATTTTAGCTCTGGCGGCCATCTCGTCCATTTAAGTAAAACCATATTAGCTATTTCGTGTTTAAGAGTCACCTAGGAAACATTCTTTTGAAGTTTGACTGAAATTGACCCAGGGTGTAAGAGGCATTTCCATTTAAAGCAAATTGTTGACGCCGCACGACCAAATACGACCAGGGCTGCAGGAGGAGTTGATATTTAAAGCTAATTGTTCACGACGTACAACGGACATTGGCTGATCACAATAGCTCATCATATGAGCTAAATATAAATTTTCTGCATAGCGCTTATTTTGAATTTCCGATCTGAACTATTTTATCTGTCTTTTATCTACAAATCACCGCCATACTTCAAATATCATTTCAAATCAACTGGCTTTTCGGTACCCAAGAAAAAGGTCGAAGTAGATTTTCAAGATGGCAGCCCTGGCGGCCATCTTTGATTTCCGATCGGAATGATTTTAGCTATTTTTGATCTACAAGTCACCCCAGTACTTCCTGTCAAATTATCAAGTTTCGAGTCGACTGGCCTTTCGGTCCAGGAGGTTTACAAAAGAGACTTTTAAGATGGGAGTCGTGACGACCATCTTTAATGTCTGATCGAAACAGTTTTAGCTACTTTTGTCAGCTAGTTTTTCTCTTCAGGAGAAGAAGCTGAAAAATATAAATATTCAAAAATGATTTTCAAGGCAAACCGGCCGTGGTAGCCGTCTTGCATTTACGATCAAAACAATTCTAGGTACTTGTGATCTACAAGTCATGTTACTCTGATCTTCCTACCACGTTTTAAGTCAACTGGCCTATCGGTTCAGGAGACGTTCAAAATAGATTTCTAATATGGCGGCCATGGCCTCCATCTTGGACTTCTGGTCGAAATTGTTTTAACTACTTTTTTTCTAAATAATGCTTTGATACTTCCAACCAAGTTTCGAGTCAATAGGCATTTCTGTTCAAGAGAAGAAACTCAAAATAGATTTTCAAGTTTACGGCCATATCGGCCATCTTCGTTTTCCGATCGGAAAGATTTTCGCTATTTTCGATCTGCAAGCCGCCCCGATACTTCCTACCAAGTTTCTAGTCTATTGGTCTTTCGGTTCAGAAGAAGAACTTCAAAATACATTTTCAAGATAGTGACCATGGCAACAAACTTGGATTTGTGATCAGAATTTTTTTAGCTATGTATGATCTATGATCATTTCGAGTCAACCGCAGTTTCGTTTCTCTTTCAGCTTTAGATTTTCAAATTGGCGACCCTGGAGACCATCTTGGATATCTGATCGAAATCATTTTAGCTTCTTTTGATTTACAAGCCGCTCTGATATTTCCTATCAAGTTTCGCCTCTATTGGCCTTTTTGTTCAGGAGAAGAAGTTCAAAATATTTTTTTTTTAAGATGGCAGCCATCTTGGATTTCCAATCAGAATGATTTTAACAACTTTTGATCTTCGTCGCCCCGACACTTCCTATCAAGTTTCGAGTCAATTAGCCATTCAGTTCAGGACAAGCAGTTCGAAATAGATGTTCAAGACGGCGGCCATGGTCATGGAGGCCATCTTATTTATTGGAGCGGAACCATTTTTTCCTGTTTTGGTAGAGAGTATCTAGGCATTCATTACGAAAACACGCCTATTCAAATATATTGAAAATTTTACCACCATAAAGATTGAAAATTTTCATATGAAAAATCCTGAAATTTTTCAAATTTCTGCTCAAAATATAGATTGTGGGTACTCGTTAGAACCGCCTCACTGAGGCGGTTCTAACAAGTACCCACAATCTATGTTTAGAACAGAAATAAGAAAAATAATGTACACCCTTGTAAACCCCAGTTTTACTATATAAAAGTGGGGTTTAAGGGGGTTAAAATTATATAGGCGTGTTTTCGTGATGATTCCTGTGAAGTTTGGTTGAGATGGGCCCAAGGGTGTTGAAGGAATTGTCATTTAAATAAAGTTTTGACAACGACGCACGACGGACGACGGACATTGCTCGATCACAATAGCTTACCATGGGCATTTCGCGCTCATGTCAGCTTAACGAAGTTGCCAAGGAAAGGTCTCAGTCATGAAGCACAGCCTTCCCGAGGTATCGAAAAAAGAAGAAATTATGAGCAAATAATTACAAGACACACCAGCACAGTTGCAATATACAGTCGAATCTCGTTATCTCGAACTCGCTTATTTCGAATTACCGCTTATCTCGAAGTGAAAATCTGGTCCCTGTTTTAACATGAAACTATGACAACAGGTAACAAAATAATGTGGAAAAGAGGAGAAATTGCTCCTCAGGAGCAATTTCTCCTCTTTTCCACATTATTTTATATTATATTTCTAACTTCAGGAGTCGAATTACATATTCATTTGTTAAATGTGGTTGTTCAATTTATTGTTTTCCTCACTCTCTCAACTCTGATATGTCGAAGTACGGATATCTCGAAGTGTTTCAGTGAGTCCCTTGGAATTCGAGAAAACGGGAGTCGACTGTAAATATACAAAAAAGAAGTAGTAACCGTCTTGGAACGGCCAGCAAAAAAAAAAAAAAAAAAAAATAAGGTAAATATCCTAATATTTCACGTGCACTTAACTTTCTGACAAAATAGCATATGCAAACGGTGCAGACCCAGATCAGACTGCTCCTGAAGGACCTGAAGGAGCAGTCTAACAAGGGTTTACACTGTTTGCAATTACACTAAATGGTTTCAGAACTAACTGCATAAGAACCAAAATTTAGGTCAAAGAATTATGGAATAAACTGTTCAAAATTTTTAGACACTGACCTTCTATATGGACATGTAGTAGTCTACTCGATCGGAACCTCTCAATGATGCAGCTCAAAATTACAAATATAAGTTCGGTCCGCGAAGTCTCATTTCTAGCTTCAAACTGATCAGTATATAGACATACAAGACAAAATATTTAGACGTACACGTCTAAGTACCGCCCAAATTTTGTTCATGTCTACATAGAGATATTGGACAACGATATACTTAATTTTAATAAATTTTCACTGTAATCGGTAAAACAAAACATACAAAAACAAAAATGTGATTCTTTAATGTTTGCTTTTATTAACCTTTTATGAAATTTCTTGGCTGAAATGAAAATAAAAGAGACATTAATCTGCTTTTAATACAGTTTCTTTTAAGAGTTTTTATATTTGCCGGGGTCGTCACAAACCGACGTCCCGGCAAATATAAAAAGTCCTTAGTGAGCTAATCGAATAGTCTACCATATGTAAAAAATCCAAAGCTATACTAAGAGACCGGCGCGATTCGCGCACCGGTTAATAATCATGTAAAACAAATGACAAACGAGCAGTTTTTGATTTTGACATTGTGAATTTTCCGTGTTTAGACGATGATTAATATGAGTAAGCGCATACAAATCCTACAAGACTTGTGCGGCCAGCGAAGACTCAGATCAGTCTGCGCATCCGCGCAGACTGATCAGAGTCGTCGCTGATCGCTTGTGTCTTCTACAGCCTCCAGGCTATCCAAAGTGGGATAAACGAGAACCGATGTCATACAGGGTGGATGTGCAGGCTGATCTTTGTTGGTCACACAGGTCTTCTTGTAGGTTTGTTGTGTACTGGCTTATCTTAGCATATCAATTTTGTCACCGTAATAAACTTTTAATAGTTACTGCAAATGGTCTAAAAAAGGCTTACTTTATCATAAAATGTTTTTTTTATACTTGGAATTACTTTCTCATTACGAAAACAAACCTATTCAAATATATAGGAAATTTAATCCAAAAAAAAAAAAATGCAAATCTTCGGACAAAAAACTTTGATATTTTAATATTTCTACTCAAAAGAAAGATTGAGGATACTCGTTAGAACCGCCTCGGCGAGGCGTTTCTAGCGAGCACCCACAATTTATGCTTTTAAGCAGAAATAAGAAAAATAATATATACCCCTGACCAGGAGGTCGCGGGTTCAATCCCCGCCGAGGTCGGCAACATTCTTTCGTGGAGATTGATCATGAAATAATTTCTACGGTCATTCTCTCCCTTCCGCTGATTCAAGAAGGGCAGTTGTCAGTTTCTGGCGAAAGAATGTACACAATACTGGTTAACCGCTTAGAGGACTAAGCCTGCCCAGTAAATGTGTGGTTAGGTAAACTGACCGCGCTCGACATGACCCCATTGGGTTGACTGGGCCGTAAAACCTCAACACAAACAAACAAACACCCCACTTTCACATATATAAAGTGGGATTTATGGGGGTCAAAATTATATAGGCATGTTTTTGTGATGGTATATAATTTTGGCTTCAAAAATATTTCTACAACAAGGCATATCGGCACTCGAGTTTTCTTGTGACTGACTGTACGAGGGCCAGAATTTAACTTGTGCATACGATGGTGCAGAAGGCCCATAAATATTGGTCAACTCGCAATGTATTTCCTGACCTGTTTTCCCTTTCAAATAAAAGTACCGAATTACAGCACGGTACTCAATTTTTGACGAAAAGCTTACTTTTGCATCCCTAGCCATGTTTGACATTCAATATCTTGTGGGTGAATGATACGATAAGTGGGCAATTTTGCCCTCAGGCCTAAAACATGTATTAAAACAAAGCATGAAAATCTTGGGTGTCTCGGTCAATTGGAAATGGGATAGGCTGGTTACTTATTGACTTGACCTCGTACAACTGAACCCATAAATGTCTACAGTCCTCCGAATTGAAAATTTGCAACAGTGTAGACCCAGATCAGACGCCACAGACCTGTTTGCATCAAAGGAAAACCGTATTAAAACAAACCAGACACCCCTTTTGTTTGAAAAAATGGACCATTTCAAAGAGTTGGGTAGAAGAGTCCACTAAGCATTAATAGGTTAAGAGAGCTGTTTGTCAGTATGATAATTTAGAACAATTTTAAAAGATTATTACATTATGTCCCTTTTAAGATGGTGAGTTTTGTTGTTGTTGTTGTTGTTGTTGTTGTTGTTGTACAGCGACAGTAAACAGGAAGTCACAAATGTCCCTTAAAGACATAATTTGGATTGCATGACACCCTAATGAATCCTCACAGATAAAAATAAGAAATTCTTGGTGACATAGGCCACCCTTAGATTTAGGGGCCTGATAAGGGGTAATTAGATTAGGTATCAGCAAAGTTTATGATGAAGACAGGGAAACTGATTAATTGGGTGATTTGGTGATAGATTAATCTGATATTTTTCTCTTTATATGTATATGGTTGCTATTCATTAGAATTGCCCCTCCAAGGCAGTTCTAATGAATAATCAAAACATGGTTTATGGAGAAATACAGATACCTATGCTTTTATGCTAATTTATTATCAAATGCCCTCTTTATCTGCTTCTTTGGGTCATATACAGAAAATTGGCAAGATGATAGGTATTAATTTATTTATTTATTGAAAAACAAAAGCTTTTTTGGCATGAAATACACATTCTAAATTGTCTAAGAACTTTCTGATATATTTCATAATATGTTGTTTCACTGAAGTTAAAATATTTAGTTTTGAGGCAGCTATGGAATAATTGCAAACTGTGCATATTTACTTAAGAAAATTAATAAATAAATAAAAAAAAATCAATTTTGTATTTCTATTTCAGTTTTGTAGTTTTTTTTCTCAGTATAAGAAAAAAGCAATTTTTTATTTTGGAAAACTATCAAATATGAATAAACGAATAAAGTAAGAGATATAATATACAATTAACAAATTAAATGCAAAATTTGCAAATGAATTTATTTAGTTCTGAAATAACATATTGAATACTTCTAAATTATACGAATACCCCTTATAGGGCCCCATCTAGGGAGCCTTAATATCCTCATAATCACTTCATAATCATTTAAGAGATAAGTAAGATATGATATGCCCTCTGTTATCAGGAATGTATATTGGGACTGATCATGAGAGGGGGTCTAGCCAAAGAAGGAAAAAAAAAACGTATATTTAAAGAGAAAAGTAAAGTTTGGTGGGGAATGAAACAGAGATGCATGATCTTGACAAACCGTGCAATTTGGTACAAATATGGTCCAAATCGGATAAAAAATAAGGAATCTATCCAGGTCAATTGCTTTTACAAGTGACGTTAGCCCAATTCCTGCTGACCCAAATATACCAAACAATGTCGATCAAGATCAACTGAAGAAGCTAACTGATCTTGATCTGCACTGTTTGTCATTAAGTATATGAATTCCTATCAACAATCTGACTGTCTGTCAATTGGTATGGTATCTTTTATTCAGCATGACAAGGTTAATGTTCAAATGGTGGCTGATTTTCAATCTCTCCTTCAACTGTTTTAACGATTCTTCTGATCACTTTTTCCGGTGAATAAGGACAAGAATGGCCAGTCTTCCATTCGATCAATTCCATCCTAACTTGAGTAAGTGCTTCTATGATTCCTGTAAGAATGACTTCCCCTTGCATAAGTGTTTCCGGACGATCATCTTCAATTAGGCTCGAATCATCTATAAATGCTTTAAGGTATCTGTCCTGATATGCAGATTTTAAGTCTTGCAAGACTTTGAGAATACATTTGCTGTAATCTCCATCATTCAGTGAACACTGTTTGTTGTGATTAAGAATAGCACACTTCACGTGGTAACCTTTAGGAATGAAGTGAAAGAATTCCTGTGAGGATTTTACTTGTGCAATAATGCACTTCATTACGACATAGCATCTCTTATGATGATCTGAAAGTTGGAAACGAACAGCGTTCACTTCACTGAGACAATTTGAACCTCGCCAGGTCTTGTATCTCTCACACAAATTACAGTTTTTCGGTACAACGAAATTGGCGTTCAAATTTCTTTTACTTCCATTTCGTCTCTTTACTTCAAAAGCCGGTAGAAAATCAACAAAAATATGTAAAAGTTGAATCGGTTCTGATCTTCTCAAAGTTTTACTGTGTGAAGCAAATAAAGAGTTCGCAGAACTTTTCCACATCAAAAGAAAAGAAAACTCTCCGGTATCTTTAGAGAGATACCTTGCCTCTTCAGTGGAACCAATACATAAACATCCAGTATTGCGATAGACAGTACATTTGTGGCATCTCTTCCTATGCATGCCATATGTCTCAGTGTACTTGTGCGTCCTTCTGTAGTCTGAATCATCCTCGTTTCCCTTTTTGACTTTATAACAGTTACAGAGTGAAGCTATCGTGGAATGCAGTTCCGAATGAAAAGATGCATCAAAACTAAAGTTGTGAAATGGATTATCGACAGCAGGACTGATAACATCATCTGATGGATAATCATCATCACTACTGTCCATCACTTGGCCATAGTTTGTCGTTATTCTCAAACAGTTGGAACAGCCTTTCTTAAACATACAATTCCATGGTTTTTCAAGCACAGCGAGGTAGTCAAACTCTAAGTAGTTTATGTCATGTTCCCTTGGACCTTGAAATACGGAACAAGATTTCCAGAGTGAGGTTTTCTCCACCATACTACCACATGGTTGTATGCGATCAATATGCAAGAAACTCGTCTTATTAAATTGTTGTACATAACGTTGAGCAAGCTCTTCAACAGCACTGCTAATGTCCTTCATTTCTGGGACACCGTAATCTACCGCAGTATTACTGATTATTTCTTTAAATATAGTTTTCAGCGGATGAGTTGGCTGATCATCTGCGTAGTTCATTCCGAACATATAGCTTATAAAACTTCCCATCTTCTCTTCATTTGAGTAAGCTATTTTCCTTCTCAAGTTTCACTAAACCACTGTGGCAGTTATAGAATGCAGATTTCTTTAACCCATTTATGCCGACTGGACTCTTCTACCATAACTCTTTAGACCGGCCCATTTCCAATAGTAGGGTGTTACTAATGTTTTATTAATGCTATGTCTTATAGAAATTCCGGCATTTAATGCAAATAGTGTAGACCATGATCAGACGCCGCAGAACGCGGCGTCTGATCTGGGTCTGCACTGTTTACTAATGTCACTTTAGTGGGACGCTAGGCATAAATGAGTTAACGCTTAGCAGACGGCAATTTTGAATATGTTACTCATTTTTCTTTGCATGAAATGCGAAAGCCTATTTCAGAAAAATAGTCGATTTGTCGTCTGCTGAATTTGCTATAAGAACTCTATAGATCGACATAATTGACCGGATTCTTTAACCTTGACATTTAAAATTCATTAGGATACATCTACTGTTTAATTTAGGCACGGGAGAAAGAAAATCCTGCATTCCACGAGAGACAGCTATTCGCACACCTGTAGGTAATACCTATTTACACAGTAAACGTGTACTCGCTAAAGGCTCCATATTCCTTAAAAATAGATATTTTTTTTATCCAAGAAATTTAATAAACTGATAATATGGTATTGATACGATCATTAAATGTGACATCTGACAGCCTGTAAAATTTCATTTAGTCTCTTGTTCTTGAAATGAAATGATTTAATTTTATCGTAAATCTGATTTAATGCTGGCAACATTAATTCTGAGATATGATAAAAAAAAAAATCATTTCATTTTTTATCCGGTTCAAAAAACGAGAGACTAACTAAAATTTTACAGGCTCTCAGCTGCCACGTTTTATTATCATATTAATACCATATATCAATTTATTAAACCTTTCCTGGATAAAAAAAAAAAATGTCTATTTTGAGGGATATGAAGCTTTAAATATGAACAAAAAGTCAAGGCGACACAATTTCCACCATTTATGAGCAAAAATGTTACACTTGCACTAAAATCCATAACCCAAATACATTTACTTAACGGATGAAAGATTTACAAAATGAAATCTACCATGTGTAGAGCCAGCTGCAGTGGTCGATAATACCTGTGTATATGTATATGTCGTCTGCTTTGGTGTCACATTGCATTGTGTTAATGCTTTGCATGCTGTGTAACAATTTCAGCAGACGACATTTTGAAATCACATTTTGCTTATTTTTTTACTTGAAACTGGTTTTGACATTTATACTTCAAATCTTCTCCTTAGACATGGTAGAAGACATTTTGAAATGTCAAAGCCTGTTTTATGGGAAAATAAAAAAATGCCAATTTGCTGTCTACTGAAATAGCCCAGATTAAATATAGTAAATACAAGTTTAAGCTTTTTAAAAAGGCTTGCCATCTTTTTATCCCTTTTTTTCATAGTATTTTATTTATTTATTTTTTTTTTATTTGCTTGGAGCTCGTTTATTGTGGGCTAATATGCCCCTGCTGCAAGCCATACATTGATGTATGCTAATCATGTACTGCAGCTAGGTAATATTTTATCGTTTGCTTATAGACCTTTTTAATGTTATTGTTTTTATCCGGGCAGCTGACCACGTGATTACAATGTTATTCCACTTGACCAAAAATTGTTGATGGCAAAAACACTTCCGGTTCCATTGATACCAACTGATTCAAGCCAAATTTTACTTGGAAAATAAATCACTTTTGGTTAATATTTAATCGTAAATTTTATCTAGTGTTTTAAGACACAGCTTTAAGAAGCAATCTGATTGCTTTTCCTAAAACAAATACAACTGTTTCAAAAATAGTAGGCACGCACGCAACCGTAATATTGCTTTATGGTCACCATTTTACGCCTAGTTTTAGCTACTATATATATAGTCAAAATATATGTTAATATTTGTGGTTATGACATTTAAATGATCACTCGATGAGAATCTATTCTGAAAAGAAACATTTGACGAATGAAACGGCTTTATTTTTCTGAATAAATTATACTGTCCGGTAAACGCAAACAACAACTTTCTGCCATCCAATAGGAACGAGGCTAGAACGTAATCTGCGTTAAAGACTGAAAGGTTTCGAATGATGTTTATCGTGTAACGTAGTGTGTAAAAATGTCTATATTTCCGTGCTGCAAGCCATGCGTTGCTGTATGCGTACCATCTACTGCAGCAAGGTATTTTTTTTTTATCGTGTTTTAATATTTCCTGCTGCAAACCATACATTGTTGTATGCTAATCACGTACCGTAGCAAGTTATTCTTTTATATGGTCCTTATATGTCCCTGCTACAAGTCATGCGTTGTTGTATTCTAATCACGTACCGTAGCAAGTTAATCTTTTATCGTGTCCTTATATGTCCCTGCTACAAGCCATGCGTTGTTGTATTCTAATCACGTACCGTAGCAAGGTAATCTTTTATCGTGTCCTTAAATGTCCCTGCTACAAGCAATGCGTTGTTGTATTCTAATCGTGTACCGCAGCAAGGTAATCGTTTATCGTGTCCTTATATGTCCCTGCTACAAACCATGCGTTGTTGTATTCTAATCATGTACCGTTGCAAGGTAATATTTTATCGTGTGCTTGTATGTCCTTACTACAAGCCATGCGTTGTTGTATTCTAATCATGTACCGTAGCAAGGTAATATTTTATCGTGTCCTTATAAGTCCCTTCTACAAGCCATGCGTTGTTGTATTCTAATCATATACCGTAGCAAGGTAATCTTTTATCGTGTACTTGTATGTCCTTGCTACAAGCCATGAGTTGTTGTATTCTAATCATGTACCGTAGCAAGGTAATCTTTTATCGTGTGCTTGTATGTCCCTGCTACAAGCCATGCGTTGTTGTATTCTAATCATGTACCGTAGCAAGGTAATATTTTATCGTGTGCTTATATGTCCCTGCTACAAGCCATGCGTTGTTGTATTCTAATCATGTATCGTAGCGAGGTAATCTTTTATCGTGTCCTTATATGTCCCTGCTACAAGCCAAGCGTTGTTGTATTCTAATCACGTACCGTAGCAAGGTAATCTTTTATCGTGTCCTTATATGTCCCTGCTACAAGCCATGCGTTGTTGTAGTCTAATCATGTACCGTAGCAAGGTAATCTTTTATCGTGTCCTTATATGTTCCTGCTACAAACCATGCGTTGTTGTATTCTAATCATGTACCGTAAAAAGGTAATCTTTTATCGTGTCTTATATGGCCCTGCTACAAGCCATGTGTTGTTGTATTCTAATCATGTACCGTAAAAAGGTAATCTTTTATCGTGTCTTACATGTCCCTGCTACAAGCCATGCGTTGTTGTATTCTAATCATGTACCGTAAAAGGGTAATCTTTTATCGTGTCTTATATGTCCCTGCTACAAGCCATGTGTTGTTGTATTCTAATCATGTCCCGTAAAAAGGTAATCTTTTATCGTGTCTTACATGTCACTGCTACAAGCCATGCGTTGTTGTATTCTAGTCATGTACCGTAAAAAGGTAATCTTTTATCGTGTCCTTATATGTCCCTTCTACAAGCCATGCGTTGTTGTATTCTAATATGTACCGTAAAAGGGTAATCTTTTATCGTGTCCTTATATGTCCCTTCTACAAACCATGCGTTGTTGTATGCTAATCATGTACCGTAGCAAGATAATCTTTTATCGTGTCCTTATATGTCCCTGCTACAAGCCATGCGTTGTTGTATTCTAATCATGTACCATAGCAAGGTAATCTTTTATCGTGTGCTTGTATGTCCCTGCTAAAAGCCATGCGTTGTTGTATTCTAATCACGTACTGTAGCAAGATAATCTTTTATCGTGTCCTTATATGTCCCTGCTACAAGCCATGCGTTGTTGTATTCTAATCACGTACCATAGCAAGGTAATCTTTTATCGTGTCCTTATATGTCCCTTCTACAAGCCATGCCTTGTTGTATTCTAATTATGTACCGTAGCTAGGTAATCTTTTATCGTGTGCTTGTACCCAGCAAACACACAGCGTTATATTAACGTTGCCTCGACGTCGCTGCGACGTCATGATGTCGCAGCGACGTCGAGACAACGTTATTACGACTGTTTGTTAGCTGTGTATGTCCCAAGCCATACGTTGCCGAATGCTAATCATGTACTGCAGCAAGATACTCCTTTTAAGTGTGCTAATATGTCTTTGCTGCGAGGCTTATGTTGTTGTATGATAATCATGTACCGTATTAAGGAAATCTTTTATCGTTTGCTAATATGCCCCTGCTGCAAGCCATACGTCGTATCCTTATCAAGTATTGCATCAAGGTAACCTGTTATCGAGTGCTTATATTTTCACGCTGCAAGCCATACGTTTTTGTGTTCTTAATATGATCCGTAACAAGGTAATTTTTTATCATCGTGTGTTACATGTAGTATGTCCTTTTTGTAAGCCATACGTTGTTCTATGCTAATCATGTACTGCTGCAAGGTAATCCTTTATTGTGTGCTAATATTTCGTGCGCTTATCTTTCCCTGCTGCAAGCCATACGCAGACGCCACCTTACCAAGTCCCCCACCCCTACCATCCCTCTCTCTCACACACACGCACGCACGCACGCACGCACACACACACACACACACACACACAACCCTCACGTCCTATGCACCAAGAACCAAATGCTATCGGCAGTTTAAATGTTTGGCCAAAAAGATCAACCAACTAATTGACCTTAGGCCGAAACGACAAAAAACTCTTTGGACATTAAACGCCAACGCAGATTCAAATAAGCGGTAAAGCCGCCTGAGTAGTCGTGCAGTCTAATCAATATCGGATGCACAGGTTGATTTGGGTTTTCTTAATGCGCACATGCCAGATAGTATTTTTTCACGTTTAGGATCATGTTTTGATGGGAATGGCATAACGAAAACACACCTATTCAATTAATAGGAAAATTTCACCTCCAAAAACTGAAAAAAATTCTGATATTTTTTTCATATTTCTGCTCAAAACATAGATTGTAGATACTTGTTAGAACCGCCTCGGCAAGGCGGTTCTAACGAGTACCCACAATCTATGTTTTTGAGCAGAAATAAGAAAATCATGTATACCCCTGTAAACCCCAGTTTTACTATATAAAAGTGGGGTTTAAGGGGTTCAAAATTATAGGCGCTGGCGTGACAAAATTGTTTTGCAACTCCACTGAAAAGTTCTATTATGAATGGTACATCGCGAAAACATTCCTATATAATTTGGCCGTACAAAATATTAACCCTTATCATGTTGAAAAAATTTAGATGCCACGCCTTCTAATTTTCAGCCAGTCAGATTACTTGATTTAGGTTGTTGATACAAATTCACATACTTAATGACAAACAGTGCAGATCCAGATCAGTTGGTTTCTTCAGAAACCAACTGATCTGGATCTGCACTGTTTTCAAGGGCAGGGTAAATCCAGATTCAGAATGACAAGGGTTAATTTTGCAAAGAAACATCCATTCGGGCCCATCTGTTGTGGTTTTCTTGCATTATGGCTTCAGATCGCTACTGAGCCCATTGAGCCCTTTGCTTTGTTTCATCATATTGTGACTATGTGTGTTTGTAGTGATTTCTTAGATGAGGTAGAGGATTGCTATGCCGACCGAACATGTTTGTATACAAATTTAGAGCTGCATCAGACCAAAAGGAGAGGTTTTGCTTATAAGACCATTGTCTTATACTGACTGTCCGTTGCAGGGCGGTTATTCTGAACCTGATCAACTTTGTTGTAATACTAGCAATGTGGTCTCCCGCTATATAGCTGCCCACTTCGATTCCTCTTTTCCACTCGTTGTGATGCTGTCTGTATGTGCCGTTCAAATGTTTGCAGCTACATCAGGTGATAAGGGTAAGCTTTTGCATTCCTAAAACTGGTCTAAGCCCCCTATCCAGCTAGCATTCTTTATAATCTATAGCGGGCCGTTATAGATCTATGTAGAATGCTACACTGGGCAGTAGTTTGTTTGTTCGTTTGTTTTCTATTTAACCGTACCAAGATGGTTCCTATGTTGCAGTTCTTCTTTGTAGGTGCATCCATGGTTTCATATTGTTGTTCCAATATTTGTTACTCCATTACGAAAACAAGCCTTATTCAAATATACTGAAAAATTTACCACCATAAAATGAAATTTTTTTCAGATAAAAAATTCGGATATTTTTCATAATTCTGCTCAAAACATAGATTGTAGGTGCTAGTTAGAACCGCCTCGTCGAGGCGGTTCTAACGAGTACCCACAATCTATGTTGTGAGCAGAAATAAGAAAAATAATGTATACCCCTGTAAACCCCAGTTTTACTATATAAAAGTGGGGTTTAAGGAGGGTCAAAAATATATATGTGTGTTTTCGTGATGATCTCCTCTTTTGGTGCTCCAGGAAGGCTATGCTTCTTGACTGTGGCATTCCCTGGGTATTTGCACTTATACTTTATCATAACCTGTTACCAACTATTAAAATTGGGTGTTAATAGGCAAAACTATACATATATACTATTGAGGGCGCTAAAATAATCATTGAATATTACAGAATGTATAAATGGAGAACGAGGGCCCGGATGATGCTTTGCTTGATGCGGCCAAAATGACATGCTGGCAATCAATTGCCCTGTATATTTTTTTTTTCTGTCCAAATAATAAATGCAGACATCATAATTATCAGTTCAGAGTTTTCCTGGAAGTGTGGTTAAGTAATTGCTTTAGTGAGTTTTCTTTTGTCCGATAAATGTTTGTTTTGCCACTAACTTAAACACGCAGTGATGTAGTTTACAACAGTTTCCTTCATAATACAATGACCCCTCTTTACAACGACAGCATTCGTTTCAAAAGATCTTGCCATTAAAATAAATTTGCTGTTGTAAAGAACCCTTAATGAGCAGAATGATACGTAAGAAAGCACACAATCGTGAAACAACCTCGATTCAACGTTCATTCAACGCGTGGACGTTTAATCAACGTTGAATCGATGTTGCTTCAACGTTTTATTCTTATTTCTTCATAGCACATATGATTTATATGGTTGCTAGAATCGCCTCACTCAGGTAATTCAAATAAACATCCAAAACATATTTCTTGAAGTTTAAAACAATGTTCCTGCATAATTTCGGATTTATACCGTCACCTCTTGAGTAAAGGTTTCGTGCCAGTTAAATCATAGTGATTTTTGTCGTTGCATCACGAAAACACGCCTATATAAATTTGACCCCCTTCACTTTTATATAGTAAAACTGGGGTTTACAGGGGTTATACATTATTTTTCTTATTTTGCTAAATAACATAGATTGTGGGTACTCGTTAGAACCGCCTCGCCGAGGCGGTTCTAACGAGTACCCACAATCTATGTTTTGAGCAGAAGCATGAAAAAATATCGGGGGTTTTGTCTGAAAATTTTTGAGTTTTTGGAGTTGAAATCTTCTATATATTTGAATAGGCATGTTTTCGTAATGAATCGAGTGTTGACTATACAATATAAAGAGGGTTGACCTAATTATACCAGAGACAAAGATACATAGGGATAGTCTAAGATTATACTTAAAGTGTTCCCAGTTAGCATTCTTCATAAATCTACAGCGGGCCGTTATCGGCCCGTCAGGGTAGCTGACGGGCCGATAACGGCCCGCTGTAGATTTATGAAGAATGCTAACTGGGTTCATGCAATCGTGTTTGGTCTACCAACAAAAATATGGTAAAATGCATTTTTATGACATTTAGGCAAGGTTTCCATCGAGTAAAACTGCAGTAAAATCAGCTATTCATTACGAAAACATGTCTATTCAAATATACTGAAACTTTCATCGCTGTAAAATGAAAATTTTCAGACAAAAAATTCTAATATTTTTCATACTTCTGCTTAAAACATAGATTGTGAGTACTCGTTGGAACCGCCTCGATGAGGCGGTTCCAACTAGTACCCACAATCTATGTTTTTGAGCAAAAATAAGAAAAATAATGTATACCCCTGTAAACCCCAGTTTTACTATATAAAAGTGGGGTTTAAGGGGTCAAAATTATATAGGCGTGTTTTCGTGATGAAGACCACTTGAAAGTAAGACCACTCCGCTATTAACCCTTCTCTTGCTGAACACGACATGCCCTGTCTTAACAAACAGTGTAGAGTCAGATCAGTTGGCTTCTGAATAAGACAACTGATCTTGATCGCACTGTTTGTCATTAAATATGTGAATTTCTATCAAAAACCCGGATCAAGTGATCTGATTGGCTGGAAATTAGAAGTGAGCGTGGCATCTTAATTTATTCAGCATGACAAGGATTAAGATAATCTTTTGCCTGTCCACATTCTTTCGTGGAGATTGATCATGAAATATTTTCTACGGTCATTCTCTCCCTTCCGCTGATTCAAGAAGGGCAGTTGTCAGTTTCTGGCGAAAGAATGTGCACAATACTGGTTAACCGCTTAGAGGACTAAGCCTGCCCAGTAAACGTGTGGTTAGGTAAACTGACCGCGCTCGACATGACCCCATAGGGTTGACTGGGCCGTAAAACCTCAACACAAACAAAAACCTGTCCCAAGTGGGGTTTTGTTTTCTTGGTATCCTACATAGGTCCAGATAAGAGGAGGTATCCTCATATTTTTTTTTCTTTTTTCTTATATCGGCACAAACATATGTTGTGGGTACTCGGCGAGGCGCTTCTAATGAGTACCACAACATATTTTGTGGAGATGTAAAGAATATCAGTACTTTTTGGTTAAAAACATTTTATCTGAGCTATGGTCTACATTCAATATTAACCCTTGTCATGCTGAATAAATTAAGATGCTGAATGAATTAAGATGCCACGCCCACTTTTGATTTCCAACCAATCTGTTTACTTGATCCAAGTTGTTGATACAAAGTCATATACTAAATAGCAAACAGTGCAGATCCGGATCATTTCAGAAGCCAACTGATCTGGATCTGTACTGTTTGCCAAGGCAGGGTATATCCGGGATCAGCAGGACTACGGTTAAGAGAGTCCCGCTAAGGCAACTTTGAGGCAGTACCCAACAGTGCTGTCACTGCTTTGATTATTAACAGTGCTGTCACTGCTTTGATTAGTCTTGTTATTGCAACCGTCCCGTTATAATTGTCATTGTTTGTTCCTCATCTTTTGCTTTTGGAGCTTCGAAAAATTGCATTTTGTGATCGTGGCCTTCCTTGCTTAACTTCATTTATATTATTACAGATTTTACGATGCTTTTCATACGTTGAACCCTTCAAATTTGGAATCAAACCAGTGGTTACGGAACTGTACATTTTACAATCCTTTAGTCCAAAACGTACCCAGTCAGCATTCTACGTAAATCTATATCGGGCCGTCATCGGGCCGTCAGGGTAGCTGACGGCCCGATGACGGCCCGATGTAGATTTACGTAGAATGCTAGCTGGGTATATAACCAGCGAGCACATGACGTTTTTACAGCAAGTGTCTAGTCATTCGGTTGACTTCAATGCTCGTAACAAAGTTTTGACTGCCAAACTTCTCCAACAGGGGTATCGGTATCATAACCTTTGGAAAGCTTTTTCGAAGTTTTATCGTCGACACTACTAATTAGTCTCTAAACACGATACCGCACTAAACCCACCTGCTACAGTATACAAAGCCTATCGGAATCTGAATTTTATGGCGACTTTGTGGAAAAGTTTAGAAAAATTGTAGGTATAGCTAAATTTTCTGATCAATTTAGTAAAGATGTCAGATGTTACGAACAAAAGAGTCAAAACATGAGTCTGCTTACTTAGCGTTGATCCAGTCACGGTTGACCACTTTGCTTGCCTCTTTAACTGCACGCCCGTGGGTCGGGGTTCAGACTCTTTGATGTTCCCGACTTAAAAACTATCCATTAGATAGTCTGGGCCGAAACTTTTCATGTCTGTTTCTCGGCGCTACGGAGTTCAACTGGTGTTTTTTTTTTTTTTTGTTTTTTTTTTTTGCTCCAGTATTCCAGTAGTGTTGTTGTTTGATACCCACTTTTGGGAAAATGTTGCAAACGCTTGCCATATATTCCTTTAGTGGCTGTTTAATTGTATATATCTGTCTTTCCCTTTGATGTTGAGAACTTGGTGTTGATCTGAATGTATCAGTTCCTGGGTTCACTTATTTACTAAATAATTTCTAATCTGTCTTCATCACGAAAACATGCCTATACAATTTTGACCCCCTTAAACCCCACTTTTATATTGTAAAACTGAGGTTTACAGGGGGTATACATTATATTTCTTATTTCTGCTCCAAACACAGATTGTGGGTACTCGTTAGAACCGCCTCATTGAGGCGGTTCTAACGAGTACCCACAATCTATATTTTCAGTAGAATTAAGAAAAAATATCAGAATTTTATATCTGAAAAAAAAAAATTCATTGTTTGGTGGTAAAATTTTCAGTATATTGAATAGGCATGTTTTCGTAATGTTGGGGCAACAATAATTCCAACTTTTCATCTTTATACACATTTTAAGCAATTCGATTGGCCGAAGGAAAAGTTTTACACTTCAGTGAAGTCCAGGGCCCAGTTGTTCGAAACTCACGATGTCGTTAGTTAACGTATCATTAAAACTTTGATCATTAAATATGGCATATATGCCAATGTTTTTGCTGAAAAAAATGTGAGTACACATTTTTTTTTCAGCAAAAATATCTGTGAATAAGATATAATTGTACTTACTAGAGCAGTTAACATTTTGACCACTAATGAGTTCGTTAAGGTAGCGATGCTTTGAACAAATGAGCCCAAAGCAGGAATCCGTCGGATTTATTTTTCTTCCGCCATCTCAAAAGACTGGCATATTTTGCCAAAAATTGTAACAGTTTGATGGCAGAGTTGGGATTATAAGGATTCAAATACGATTTTTGTGGATTTTATCACTGTGTAAATTCAGGCGAATCACTTACAAACTTAACGTAAAGACCTTCTCTATTCAGTTTATGATTCGTTGGTGTTTACACAATGAATAAATTAACAAGAATAAAATTCAATACTACAATGAAGACCGTGTTCAAGTGTTTATTGTTTATTATATACTTAAACTCTTTACAAAAATCAAGAACTGGCATCTGTTATTTCTAACACAGACTAGTATCTATATAATGCCCCAACTGACGTTTAAAAGTTATTTACATAAAGTGTCATACAGATATACATGTATATTGTCATACGTGTATGTAAATGTAACTGCATAATGCCCATAGAACTGGTTTCAAGATGTTAGATTAACCTTTACAATTCTCTGGACAAATTCAGCAGACGACAAACTGGCGATATTTTACTTACTTTTCTCAGAAAATAGGCTTTGTTGAAATGCCAAAACCTATTGCCTGGGAAAAATATTGTACAGATAATGTCGTCTGCTGATTTTTGTCCCAGCCTGCTGAGCGTTAATAAATATATAACGCTCAATAATCTGTAACATGATCAACCAAGCTGACTTCTCACTTTGACTCCATAAGGATACACCCATTGTGCAATTTAAGCTTGGCGGTCAGAAAATCCACTGTTCCACGTGAAACAAGTATTGGACCAAATTGACCTGTCGCTTTGACCTTTACATTTATTATACATTAGAATATACCAAAGGCTTATAATTCTACTGACGTTTTGTAGAATTACAGTTGACTCTCGTTACCTCGAACTCGCTTATCTCGAATAACCGCTTATCTCGAAGTGAAAATCTTGTCCCTGCCTAAACATGAAAATCTAACAACAAGTAAAAAATATTGTGGAAAAGAGGAGAAATTGCTCCTAAGGAGCAATTTCTCCTCTTTTCCACAATATTTTTAATATATCTCTAACCTCAAGAGTCCTATTACATGTATATTTGTTAAATGTGGTTGTTCGAACTATTTTTTCCTAAATTCTGCAAATATGATATGTCGAGGTGCGGATATCTCGAAGTATTTCAGAGGGTCCCTTGGAATTCGAGATAACGAGAGTCGACTGTATAAGCCGAGCTGGAGACACCAGTTGTGCAATTTGGGCATGACGGTCAGAAAACCCCGTGTTCCACGTGAAACAAGTGTTCCCTCACCTGTACAGGAAATACCTGCTTACAAATAAATGTAGACTTATAAATATCATAATCTAAAGATTAAGGCGATAGGTCAGTTTAGGGGGGCCTTTAACATACTTTTGTGTAGGCATACAATCAAAACATTTCTTACGACATGTAATCTAAACATCACGAAAACATACCTATAATATTTTGACCCCCTTAAACCCCACTTTTATATAGTAAAACTGGGGTTTACATGGTTAGACATTATTTTTCTTATTCTGCTCAAAAACATAGATTGTGGGTACTCGTTAGAACCGCCTCACCGAGGCGGTTCTAACGAGTACCCACAATCTATGTTTTGAGCAGAAATATGAAAAATATCAGAATTTTTATCTGAAAATATTTTCATTTTTTGGTGGTAAAATTTTCAGTGTATTTGAATAGGCGTGTTTTCGTAATGGTATTCAAACACACATGCCTCAGCAATTAGGGTACACCAAAATCAGAAGCACAGAACGTGACGTGGGATCAGAGAAAACACCGTTTGTCATTTTGTCCCTCACTTTTGAATAAATCACTAAGTAGCCTTGCGGGTTTGCTCATCAACTTTATAAGAAAGTTTGTAATAAAAGTATCCATACTCTCAAGGGCAATAAATGCACTTTCAGGGGAGACAACTTTGCAAATTTATTTCTGTCTTCCTTCTGAAAATGATTCTGTATCTGTGTCATATTTAAGGGAAGGGAAACGCAACTCTGTCAAAAACATGATTATACTTCCCTTCCGAAAAATATCCCAAGTGTATCCAAACCCCTTAAGAATTTTTAGGTCGATTGTTTACAATCAATCCTAAGTATAAATACACCAAAATTTCTTTCAGATTGTTGTCCACGTGATTAACATTGACCAATGAAATTAAAGCGCGCGTTTGTACAAACTCTAGATAACGGTTCTTTACAGCCGCACTGTTCTTGTCACTGTGACGTCAGAATGCCGTGTAAATAATGTTATCTGAAAAACCTGGACTGGGACATTGGCAAACAGTGCAGACTCAGATCAGACCTGGTGTCTGATCAGGGCCTGCACTGTTTGCTTAAATTGCAGGAAGTAAAGGATTACAATCTTAAATCCCCGTTCAGGACCATTTCTCCGCCTATACTCAGGGACAATCGATCCACAAGTGCTGTCAGTGCTTTGCTTATTAACTTTCCTTTCAAACGGCTTGTCATCACGAAAACATACCTATATCATTTTGACCCCCTTAAACCCCACTTTTATATAGTAAAATTGGGGTTTACAGGCGTATTTGTTTGTGTTGAGGTCAACCCAATGGGGTCATGTCGAGCGCGGTCAGTTTACCTAACCACACGTTTACTGGGCAGGCTTAGTCCTCTAAGCGGTTAACCAGTATTGTGCACATCCTTTCGCCAGAAACTGACAACTGCCCTTCTTGAATCAGCGGAAGGGAGAGAATGACCGTAGAAAATATTTCATGATCAATCTCCACGAAAGAATGTTGCCGACCTCGGCGGGATTTACAGGGGTATACAATTTCTTTCTTATTCCTGCTCAAAAAGATAGATTGTGGGTACTCGTTAGAACCGCCTCGCCAAGGCGGTACTAACGAGTACCCACAATCTAGGTTTTGAGAGGAAATTAGAAAAATCAGATTTTTTAACTGAAAACTTTCAGTTTTTGGTGGTGAAATTTTCAATATATTTGAATATGCGTGTTTTCGTAATGTTTACCAAAAGACAAAAACAAATCTTCCACTAAACTCCTGCTAAAAAGTCAGCGTTTATATTTCGGATTTGTATTGACTTTCGTAATTTGATTATGTGAAACACGGCCCCGAGGTTATAAAACTTTTTTACAAGCTCAACTCAGCTGAGCATGAGATTTGTCCTGCTAATAAATCTCAAGTTACTAACAACTGCAAATTATTTCTTGCTAAACATAGCCGGGCATGACATTTTCTCTGCTATTATTGTTAGCATTCTCCTATCTTTTAGGCGATAAAGTTTCATGCTCAGCTGAGTTGAGCATGAAAAAGTGTTGTTTTTTTTTTGTTGTTGTTGTTGTTTTTTTTAATCTCGGGGCCAGTTATGTGATGAAGTAACAGCACAATAAAGATACGTCTGACATCAGTGCCCCTTAAATTTGACACTGCTTAATCGTGTTAATGTTCAAATGGTGGCTCGTTTTTGACCTCCTCTTCAACTGTCTGTATAATTCTTCTGACCACCTTTTCCGGTGAATAAGGACAAGATCGACCATTCTTCCATTCCCTCAATTCGGTATTCAACTGGTTTAGTGCTTTCCAAATGCCGGTTAGTGTCGTATCCGCGTCCATTAGAGATTCTGGTCGATGGCCTTCGATTAGGTTCGAGTCACCAATAAATGATTTAAGAAAGTTGCCAAGAAACGCACATTTTAAATCCTGCACGACTTTGAGAACACACTTGCTGAAGTCTTCAGTGTCTCCTGAACAACGCTTGCCATGATTTAGAACCGCACATTTTACATGATATCCTTTAGGATAAAAGCTGTATAATTCTCGTGCGGATTTAACTTGTGCAAATATGCATTTAAGGACCTTATAACATTTCTTATGGTTTTCCGAGAGCTGAGAACGAACCGCACCGACTTCACTGATGCAGTTAGAAGCACGCCATGTCATATACCTGTCACACAGCTGGCAACCTTTTGGAATAGCAAAATTGGCGTTCAAATTCATCTTATTACCCCTTAAATCAAATGCGGGTAGAAAATCAACAAAAATATGCAGTAGCTGGACTGGTTCGGATCGTCGTAATGTTTTACTATGAGAAGCAATTAAAGAATTCGCAGTACTTTTCCACACCAATAAAAAGGAACAATCATTCGGATCTTTCGAGAGATATCCCGCCTCTATGGTCGTGGCAATATGCAGGCAACCAGTCTGACGGTAAACGGTGCACCTACGACACGTTCTGGTTCCCCCACTTTTCTCAAGATACTGGTACGTTTTCCTGCGAAGTGCAAGATTATTCTGGGTTCCCTTTTTGATGTTATAACAGCCGCAGAGTGAAGAAATGGTGGAATGTACTTCGGAGTGAAAACGCTCATCCAAGTTAAAAATGCTAAAGGGATCGTCTCTGCCATGATGATTCGCCCCACTTTCCATCGAGGCATCTGTTTTTCCTATTACTGTCAAACAGCTTGAACATCCTTTCTTAAGTACACAATCTCTTGGTTTTTGGAGTACAGCAAGATAGTCAAATTCTATGTAATTTATTTCGTGTTTTCTAGGACCCTCAAACACTGAGCAAGATTTCCATAACGAAGTTTTCTCAACCATGCTACCACACGGCTGTATGCATTCGATGTGAAAAGAGGAACTATTTTCATTAAATCTGTTCACATATCGCTGTGTCAGCTCTTCTACAGAACTCTCTATATCCTGTATTTCTGGATTCGTGTAGTCAATAGACACATCCTGTAGTAATTCTTCAAACAGAGTCTTCAAAGATGGATTAAACTTCATCTGAAGACGTTGATTACTTGCCATCTTTTATACTTTCACTGATCTCGCGTAATCCTATAATGCGAAGTTTTTGCATTAAAGAAAAAACATATTTACAACACACAATATTTGCGATACAACTCACATATAAACACGGCTGTCTCATGTGTACATGTAATACGCTAAAGTGTATAACTTTCCAATTATCTGATACAAATCAATAATATAGGTCGTACACGGTGGCCTATAAATGAAATACATATATAAATAGCAGTTGTACAACTACGGGTGGAACGGTAGAACAGAACAGAATTGTATTTGGAAAACCAACATACATTTGTGTCATCCACCGATTGACAAGATATCAACTCTGAAAAAGAAGCGTTGCTGAAAAAGGAGGGATTTTTTTTAAGCACACCCATGAAAAATCTTGAAAAAAATGTTTAGACTCTCTTCCAAAATGGAGGCTTCTCTTATAGGAAGGGAGCAAATTCTTTCCTTTAAGGGTAGCCCCTGTGGCACGGAAGCAAAATATTTTATGCCAATATCACTTTATTGGAAATACAGTTGACTCTCGTTATCTCGAACTCGCTTATCTCGAATAACCGCTTATCTCGAAGTGAAAATCTTGTCCCTGCCTAAACATGAAAATCTAACAAGTAAAAAATATTGTGGAAAAGAGGAGAAATTGCTGCAAAAGAGCAATTTCTCCTCTTTTCCGCAATATTTATAATATATCTCTGACTTCAAGAGTCCTATTACATGTATATTTGTTAATTATGGTTGTTCGAACTATTTTTTCCTCAATTCTGAAAATTTGATGTCGAGGTACGGATATCTCGAAGTATTTCAGAGGGTCCCTTGGAATTCGAGATAACGAGAGTCGACTGTATTTTTTCCTTACGCATATTACGCATATACATAATATGCGTAATAGTCGGTGCGCCTATGCTGACGAAATGACAGTATACTAGTAGATAATACATCTTCACAATGATCATTGTAAATAAAGCGCATTTGATAAGATAACATTGAATATAAGTTGAATATACCCAGCAAGCACATGACGTTAATACAACGTCGCCTCAACGTCGATGCAACGTCATGACGTTGCATCGACGTTGAGCCGACGTTGTATAAACGTCATGTGCCCGCTGGGTATTTTTGAGTTATAAATACGTAAAGGTGAGTAAGAAATCTGACGATGTCCGATCAAAGGAGGTCACTGGTTCCCAGCTGTATTGTAAGAAACATAAAACTGCAACCAGGTCCCCTTTCAACTAACTGGGCCATGTTTCTACCGACAGTAATTTTTATGCGAGATTTCACTACTGAATTTGTTTTTGTCCCATTCTCGTATCCCTATCGTAACCTTTTGATGGCTTTCATTTTCAAATGACAACGTCTCCACCTGCACTTTATATGCACGATCTAGCATAGCTCGAGAGCATACAAAATTGTGCACGAATCCTGTCAAAACAGATACAGTACTATATATAATATATTGTTCAATGTACCTATTTGGAATGAAGCTAGGTACAAGCCGCATATTTTGGTCTTACGTAAAGAACATCGGATGGGAATGGTCTGTTACATTCTTAAAGTTTGGGATTTGTTGCGACTCAGATACATGTAGATAATTTGATTGCAGCAGGAAGAATACAGACTTACTAACAAAATCATGTCAGTATATTGCTAAAGAATATTTCTAAGAAGAAGAAGAAGAATAGGAAGTAAAATAAAACAGTATAATATACTTGCAAAAGCGTCTGAGATAGCATTCTGCTCAAATCTGTATGAAACCGTTATCGGCCCGACAACCGATAACGGTCCGATATAAATTTAAGTAGAATGCTATCTGGGATGGGTCTAAGAAGATACATTTGACAATTCACTCTGAAAGGTCATCCGTTATCCGCACACAGTAAAACTGCATTACCTTATCAGTCGAAAATTACGGTCATAATTAGAGTGACTGCTGGAGGGCCGTTATGGGCACTGGACTAACGCATGGGGCAGTCTACTGGTTTTCTTATGCCCATTCTCAAACAATGTTAATTCTTTGACAAAACGTTTACAATTTATTAGCATCGTTTTCCATTTGTTTTTACCAGATAGATATGATAAGAGAGAGGGAAGCGCATGGGGTTGGTTAGACGGGTCCACACGAACACCATTAATAATTCTACTGATCTGACACGACTGACAATGCTACTGAGTTGACAGATATTGTACATAATATGATTTCTTATTGTACTTTTATGCGAAAGGAAAATATGAAAAGCAATTAATAACATTTCCAGTCACAACGAACGGTACAAAATATGAAAAGCAATTAATAACATTTCCAATCACAACGAACGGTACAAAATATGAAAAGCAATTAATAACATTTCCAATCACAACAAATAATACAAAATATGAAAAGCAATTAATAACATTTCCAATCCCAACGAACGGTATAAATATGAAAAGCAATTAGTAACATTTCCAGTTGCAACGAACGGTACAAAATATAAAAACCACATACATGTATGCGTTTTGCATTCCATAGGCGTAGGCTCATTACGCATATTACGCATGTACGTAACATGCATTAGAAAAAAAAATATTTTTCTGAGCGTGCTACGCCAGCACCCATTCGAATTTGCTCGCTGTTTTTCGACACGAATATAATAATGCTCTGTTGACTAGTATTAGGGTGTGGATGGAGTTTATTGCTTAGAGAATAATGGCCATTTTTTTTATATCGATTAGAGAAAATTAGTGAAAAAGAAATACTGATTAGAGAAAAATGAAGCTTAAAATGTAAAGAATAATCTGAAAAATTTACAGAATAGCAGATTAAAAAATCGAGAAAACTGATTAAAGAAATATTAGAATATAAAGAATAAGCCTAAAAAAGATACAATTGTGTTGGATGATACATTTCCTTTCTCCTGCATTCTAGAAATTCAAATTTTCCGGGGGATAACCCCCGAACCCTACTTGACAAGAGCATACAATCCTCAGTCAAAACCAGTCCCCATAAACACTCGAAAAGGGCATTCATGAATTTTATCCTCGGTTCACAAAACCATACACCACCTCACCACAACTTGAGCCAGGGCGCAAGCTCTAATGTTTAAAGAACTGGAGAGAACTGTAAAAAATGCATTTGGCTTCTAGTAGGATGCAGAGTGTAATGGCAAAACCCCACAGACTCACAGCCACAGCCCCTTCCGGCACCATTTGAAACAATCTTTAAGATTTTCATCTGTATTTCAAAGATAAATTGAAAACAAGGATAAGGAAGTGGATGGGGCAAGATCGTTTTTCTGTGGGCACGTATGTTACTGAACGTTTTTAATTTTAACTTGTACAAAAGCAGAAAATAAGTCTTGCCACCTATGACAGCCATATGGCCTGTCATTTGTGATCGGCAAATTAAAATCCCCTGTATTTATTGTGCAAGTCAGAAAATCTGTGAGATTCTCTGTGATCTGTGCCAAACAGATTTTAAGAAGAGAGCCATCATGTTTAAATGCACTAAGTTAGTGACTTTTTCCTTTTTCTTTTGAATCATATGCAAACTGAATAATCTAAAACGTCAGTTAATGTTTAAAATTGTGTTTAATGCTTCTCTGGCATTCTAGATATTTAAATATTTCCCGGGGGAGGACCCGCGGACTCCCCTTGAAAGAGTTACGCATGCCGTGAACCCTCAAGCCCACCCACATCCCTACGGCACAAGACAAAAACAAAACATTTAGCCCATTACCACCGTCTGTCCCCTCCCCCAACCCACCCGCCGAGCACACCATGCACACACCATGCACAAATCTTTATTAGGCTGCATTAGCGTGATGCTGCATGAATATAGTGAAAGACATACATGTATATGCCATTAAAGCCATAGAAATTTTTCAAGAATAATTGATTTTTAAAGAATAAGCTAGAAATTTACAGCGAAGAGTTGGCTGATAGGAGAATTCCAGACCCCACCCCCGCACCCCCCCCCCCCCCGTATCCCACTTCCCCCATTCCCCGATCCGCCCATTCAAGACCTTCTAGTATAACTGGCCATATTTTGAACTATATTCGCGAATGCTTCGTAAAGCTATTTTAAGTCATTTTTACCTAAAACGAATTTCGGATGGACTCGTCCAACCTTTGTCACGACAGTAAACATGGCTTTGATCAAAAGATCAATGCTTTGATAAATATATACTTATTACTTTTATTATTATTATTATTATTATTATTATTATTATTATTATTATTACTATTATTATTATTATTATTTTTATTATTCATAGAAATAAGACTAGACAGATGATTCATATGAAATGTCAAGCCTTAGTTTTTCTGAAAATTACAACAAAGTAAATGTCTGCTGCAGTTGTGTGTGTGTGTGTGTGTGTGTGTGTGTGCGTGCGTGCGTGCGTGCGTGCGTGCGTGTGTGTGTGTGTATGTTTCTGATAACATTAACATTACGAATTTAATTCTTTGTTGACTATTTGTTGAACGCCTCTCGTAACTATTTTGTTGGGTATTTTTATACAATTTCAATCAATACCATATACGTTAAAATTAGACACACTTCTCCATTCATGTTCGGTAGTCGGAAAAGGAGCACCACTACAGGGTTCATGAATATTTAAGAGGTCCGCCCTTCTTCATTCGGATATGTTCGGTCTACGAGGAGCTCTTTTACAGGTTGAAGAGCACCGTTAGGAGTATATCTTGTCTTTTACTATAAAACAGCACTTCAGAGTAGCTCTTTTACAGGAGGAAAAGCATCAGTAGGGGTACATCTTGAATTTTATTATTAAACAGCACTTCAGAGGAGCTCTTTTAGAGGTTGAAGAGCATCAGTAGGGGTACATCTTTACTATATAATAGCACTTCAGGGAAGCTTTTACAGGTTGAAGAGCACAGGTAGGGGTAGTAGCATCTTCTATACGACAAGGAGCACCAGTAGGAGTATATCTACCCTCTTGTGTGTGTTAATACTGCACAGGAGCTCTTCTACAAGACAAGGAGCACCAGTGGGAGTATACCTGTTAATATAGCAGAGGAGCTCTTCTGCAAGACAAGGAGCACCAGTAGGAGTATACCTGTTAATATAGCAGAGGAGCTCTTCTGCAAGACAAGGAGCACCAGTAGGAGTATACCAGTTAATATAGCAGAGGAGCTCTTCTGCAAGACAAGGAGCACCAGTAGGAGAATATCTACCTTGTTGGGTGTGGTAATAATGCAGAGGAGCTCTTCTACAGAACAAGGAGTACCAGTAGTAGTATACCTAGCCTGTTGTGTGTATAAATACTGTAGAGGAGCTCTTCTACACGACAGGGAGCGTCAGCAGTAGTATATCTACCCTGTTATATACAAGACAAGGAGCACCAGTGGTATATCTATCTTGTTGTGTCTTTTAATACTTCAGAGGCGCTCTTCTACACGACAAGGAGCACCAGTGGGAGTATACCTACCCTGTTGTGTGTGTTAATAAAACAGAGGAACTCTTCTACAAGACAAGGACCACCAGTAGGAGTATATCTACCCTGTTGGGTGTGTTAATACTGCAGAGGAGCTCTTCTACACGACAAGAAGCACCAGTAGGAGTATACCTACCCTGTTGTGTGTGTTAATAAAGCAGAGGAAGTCTTCTACACGACAGGGAGCACCTGTAGGAGTATATCCACCCTGTTGGGTGTGGTAATACTGCAGAGGAGCTCTTCTACACGACAAGGAGCACAAGTAGGAGTATACCTACCTTGTTGTGTGAGTAGATACTACAGAGGAGCACTTCTATACGGCAAGGAGCACCAGTAGGGGTATATCTACCCTGTTGTGTGTGTTTATACTGCAGACGAGACATTCTACAAGACAAGGAGTACCAGTAGGAGGATACCGACCCTGTTGTGTGTGTTAATACTGCAGAGGAGCTCTTCTACAAGACAAGGAGCACCAGTAGGAGTATACCTACCCTGTTGTGTTTGTAAATACTGCAGAGGAGCTCTTCTACAAAACAAACAGCACCAGTAGGGGTATATCTACTTTGTTGTGTGTGTTAATACTGCAGAGGAGCTTTTCTACAAGACAAGGAGCACCAGTAGGAGTATACCTACCATGTTGTGTGTCTAAATACTGCAGAGGAGCTCATCTACAAGCCAAGGAGCACCAGTAGAGGTATACCTACCCTGTTGTGTGTGTTAATACTGTAGAGGAGCTCTTCTACAAAACAAGGAGCACCAGTAGGGGTATACCTTTCCTGTTGTGTGTGTTAATACTGCAGAGGAGCCCTTCTACAAGACAAGGAGCACCAGCAGGAGTATATCTACCATGTTGTGTGTGGTAATACTGCAGAGGAGCTCTTCTACAAGACAAGGAGCACCAGTAGGGGTATACCTACCCTGTTGTGTGTGTCAATACTGCAGAGGAGCTCTTCTACAAGACAAGGAGCACTAGTGGGAGTATATCTACCCTGTTGTGTGTGTTAATACTGCAGAGGAGATCTTCTACAAGGCAAGGGGCACCAGTGGGAGTATATCTACCCTGTTGTAAGTGTTAATACTGCATAGGAGCTCTTCTACAACACAAGGAGCACTAGTGGGAGTATACCTACCCTGTTGTGTGCTGGTAATACTGCAGAGGAGCTCTTCTACAAGACAAGGAGCACCGGTGGGAGTATATCTACCCTGTTGTGTGTGGTAATACTGCAGAGGAGCTCCTCTACAAGACAAGGAGCACCAGTAGGGGTATACCTACCCTGTTTTGTGTGTTAATACTGCAGAGGAGCTCTTCTACAAGACAAGGAGCACCAGTGGGAGTATATCTACCCTGTTGTGTGTGTTAATACTGCAGAGGAGCTCTTCTACAAGCCAAGGAGAACCAGTGTGAGTATATCTACCCTGTTGTGTGTGTTAGTACTGCAAAGGAGCTCTTCTACAAGAGAAGGAGCACCAGTAGGGGTATACAACTGTTGTGTGTGTTTATACTGCAGAGGAGACCTTCTACAAGACAAGGAGCACAAGTAGGAGAATATCTACCCTGCTGTGTGGTAAAAACTTCTACAAGACAAGGAGCAACAGTGGGAGTATATCTACAATGTTGTGTGTGGTAATACTGCAGAGTAGCTCTTCTACAATACAACGAGCACCAGTGGGAGTATATCTACCCTGTTGTGTGTGTTAATACTGCAGAGGTGCCCTTCTACAAGACAAGGAGCACCAGCAGGAGTATATCTACCCTGTTCTGTGTGGTAATACTGCAGAGGAGCTCTTCTACAAGACAAGGAGCACCAGTAGGGGTATACCTACCCTGTTGTGTGTGTTCATACTGCAGAGGAGCTCTTCTACAAGACAAGGAGCACCAGTGGGAGTATATCTACCCTGTTGGGTGTGTTAATACTGCAGAGGAGCTCTTCTACAAGACAAGGAGTACCAGTGGGAGTATATCTACCCTGTTGTGTGTGTTAATACTGCATAGGAGCTCTTCTACAAGACAAGGAGCACTAGTGGGAGTATACCTACCCTGTTGTGTGTGGTAATACTGCAGAGGAGCTCTTCCACAAGACAAGGAGCACCAGAGGGAATATATCTACCCTGTTGTGTGTGGTAATACTGCAGAGGAGCTCCTCTACAAGACAAAGAGCACCAGTAGGGGTATACCTACCCTGTTGCGTGTGTTAGTACTGCAGAGGAGCTCTTCTACAAGACAAGGAGCAACAGTGGGAGTATATCTACCCTGTTGTGTGTGTTAATACTGCAGAGGAGCTCTTCTACAAGACAAGGAACACGAGTGGGAGTATATCTACCCTGTTGTGTGTGTTAATACTGCAAAGGAGCTCTTCTACAAGACAAGGAGCACCAGTGGGAGTATACATACCCTGTTGTGTGTGGTAATACAGCAGAGGAGCTCTTCTTCAAGACAAGGAGCACCAGTGGGAGTATACCTACCCTGTTGTGTGTGGTAATACAGCAGAGCAGCTCTTCTACAAGACAAGGAGCACCAGTGGGAGTATATTTACCCTGTTGTGTGTGGTAATACTGCAGAGGAGCTCTTCTAGAAGACAAGGAGCACCAGTAGGGGTATACTTACACTGTTGTGTGTTAATACTGCAGAGGAGCTCTTCTACAAGACAAGGAACACCAGTGGGAGGATACCTACCCTGTTGTGTGTGTTAATACTGCAGAGGAGCTCTTCTATAAGACAAGGAGCACCAGTAGGAGTATACCTACCCTGTTGTGTGTGTAAATACTGCAGAGGAGCTATTCTACAAGACAAGGAGCACCAGTAGGTGTATACCTACCCTGTTGTGTTAGTTAATACTGCAGAGGAGCCCTTCTACAAGACAAGGAGCACCAGTAGGGGTATACCTACCCTGTTGTGTGTGTGTTAATACTGCAGAGGAGATCTTCTACAAGACAAGGAGCACAAGTAGGAGAATAACTACCCTGCTGTGTAGTAATACTGCAGAGGAGCTCTTCTACAATACAACGAGCACCAGTGGGAGTATATCTACCCTGTTGTGTGTGGTAATACTGCAGAGGAGCTCTTCTACAAGCCAAGGAGCACCAGTAGCAGTATATCTACCCTGTTGTGTGTTGTAATACTGCAGATGAGCTCTTCTACAAGACAAGGAGCACCAGTGGGAGTATATCTACCCTGTTGTGTGTGACAGTACTGCAGAGGAGCTCTTCTACAAGACAAGGAGCACCAGTAGGGGTATACATACCCTGTTGTGTGTGTTAATACTGCAGAGGAGCTCTTCTACAAGACAAGGAGCACCAGTGGGAGAATACCGTGTTAATACTCCAGAGGAGCTCTTCTACAAGACAAGGAGCACCAGTAGGAGTATACCTACCCTGTTGTGTGTGTAAATACTGCAGAGGAGCTATTCTACAAGACAAGGAGCACCAGTAGGGGTATACCTACACTGTTGTGTGAGTTAATGCTGCAGAGGAGCCCTTCTACAATACAACGAGCACAAGTAGGAGAATATCTACCCTGCTGTGTGGTAATACTGCAGAGGAGCTCTTCTACAAGACAAGGAGCACCAGTGGGAGTATATCTACCCTGTTGTGTGTGTTAATACTGCAGAGGAGCTCTTCTACAAGACAAGGAGCACCAGCGGGATTATATCTACCCTGTTGTGTGCGGTAATACTGCAGAGGAGCTCTTCTACAAGACAAGGAGTACCAGTAGGAGGATACCGACCCTGTTGTGTGTGTTAATACTGCAGAGGAGCCCTTCTACAAGACAAGGAGTATCAGTAGGAGGATACCGACCCTGTTGTGTGTGTTAATACTGCAGAGGAGCCCTTCTACAAGACAAGGAGTATCAGTAGGAGGACACCGACCCTGTTGTGTGTGTTAATACTGCAGAGGAGCTCTTCTACAAGACAAGGTCCTCCAGTAGGAGTATACCTACCCTGTTGTGTGTGTAGATACTGCAGAGGAGCTCTTCTAGAAGACAAGGAGCACCAGTAGGGGTATATCTACTCAGTTGTGTGTGTTAATACTGCAGAGGAGCTTTTCTACAAGACCAGGAGCACCAGTAGGAGTATACCTACCCTGTTGTATGTGTAAATACTGCAGAGGAGCTCTTCTACAAGCCAAGGAGCACCAGTAGAGGTATACCTACCCTGTTGTGTGTGTTAATACTACAGAGGAGCTCTTCTACAAGCCAAGGAGCACCAGTAGGGGTATACCTACCCTGTTGGGTGTGTTAATACTGCAGAGGAGCCTTTCTACAGGACAAGGAGCACCAGTAGGAGTATATCTACACTGTTGTGTGTGGTAATACTGCATAGGAGCTCTTCTACAAGACAAGAAGCTCCAGTAGGGGTATACGTATCCTGCTGTGTGTGTTAATACTGCAGAGGAGCTCTTCTACAAGACAAGGAGCACCAGTGGGAGTATATCTACCCTGTTGTGTGTGTTAATACTGCACAGGAGCTCTTCTACAAGACAAGGAGCACCAGTGGGAGTATATCTACCCTGTTGTGTGTGCTAATACTGCAAAGGAGCTCTTCTACAAGACAAGGAGCACCAGTGGGAGTATACCTACACTGTTGTGTGTGGTTATACTGCAGAGAAGCTCTTCTACAAGACAAGGAGCACCAGTGGGAGTATATCTACCCTGTTGTTTGTGGCTATACTGCAGAGGAGCCCTTCTACGAGACAAGGAGCACCAGTATGGGTATACCTACCCTGTTGTGTGTGTTAATACTGCAGAAGAGCTCTTCTACAAGACAAGGAGCACCAGTGGGAGTATATCTACCCTGTTGTGTGTGGTAATACTGCAGAGTAGCTCTTCTACAATACAACGAGCACCTGTGGGAGTATATCTACCCTGTTGTGTGTGGTAATACTGCAGAGCTCTTCTACAAGCCAAGGAGCACCAGTAGGAGTATATCTACCCTGCTGTGTGTGTAAATACTGCAGAGGAGCTATTCTACAAGACAAGGAGCACCAGTAGGGGTATACCTACACTGTTGTGTGAGTTAATGCTGCAGAGGAGCCCTTCTACAATACAAGGAGCACAAGTAGGAGAATATCTACCCTGCTGTGTGGTAATACTGCAGAGGAGCTCTTCTACAAGACAAGGAGCACCAGTGGGAGTATATCTACCCTGTTGTGTGTGTTAATACTGCATAGGAGCTCTTCTACAAGACAAGGAGCACTAGTGGGAGTATACCTACCCTGTTGTGTGTGGTAATACTGCAGAGGAGCTCTTCTACAAGACAAGGAGCACCAGCGGGATTATATCTACCCTGTTGTGTGCGGTAATACTGCAGAGGAGCTCTTCTACAAGACAAGGAGTACCAGTAGGAGGATACCGACCCTGTTGTGTGTGTTAATACTGCAGAGGAGCCCTTCTACAAGACAAGGAGTACCAGTAGGAGGACACCGACCTTGTTGTGTGTGTTAATACTGCAGAGGAGCTCTTCTACAAGACAAGGAGCTCCAGCAGGAGTATACCTACCCTGTTGTGTGTGTAGATACTGCAGAGGAGCTCTTCTAGAAGACAAGGAGCACCAGTAGGGGTATATCTACTCAGTTGTGTGTGTTAATACTGCAGAGGAGCTTTTCTACAAGACTAGGAGCACCAGTAGGAGTATACCTACCCTGTTGTGTGTGTAAATACTGCAGAGGAGCTCTTCTACAAGCCAAGGAGCACCAGTAGAGGTATACCTACCCTGTTGTGTGTGTTAATACTACAGAGGAGCTCTTCTACAAGCCAAGGAGCACCAGTTGGGGTATACCAACCCTGTTGGGTGTGTTAATACTGCAGAGGAGCCTTTCTACAGGACAAGGAGCACCAGTAGGAGTATATCTACCCTGTTGTGTGTGGTAATACTGCATAGGAGCTCTTCTACAAGACAAGGAGCACCAGTGGGAGTATACCTACACTGTTGTGTGTGGTTATACTGCAGAGAAGCTCTTCTACAAGACAAGGAGCACCAGTGGGAGTATATCTACCCTGTTGTTTGTGGCTATACTGCATAGGAGCCCTTCTACAAGACAAGGAGCACCAGTATGGGTATACCTACCCTGTTGTGTGTGTTAATACTGCAGAAGAGCTCTTCTACAAGACAAGGAGCACCAGTGGGAGTATATCTACCCTGTTGTGTGTGGTAATACTGCAGAGTAGCTCTTCTACAATACAACGAGCACCAGTGGGAGTATATCTACCCTGTTGTGTGTGGTAATACTGCAGAGGAGCTCTTCTACAAGCCAAGGAGCACCAGTAGGAGTATATCTACCCTGTTGTGTGTGTAAATACTGCAGAGGGGCTATTCTACAAGACAAGGAGCACCAGTAGGGGTATACCTACACTGTTGTGTGAGTTAATGCTGCAGAGGAGCCCTTCTACAAGACAAGGAGCACAAGTAGGAGAATATCTACCCTGCTGTGTGGTAATACTGCAGAGGAGCTCTTCTACAAGACAAGGAGCACCAGTGGGAGTATATCTACCCTGTTGTGTGTGGTAATACTGCAGAGGAGCTCTTCTACAAGACAAGGAGTACCAGTAGGAGGATACCGACCCTGTCGGATGTGTTAATACTGCAGAGGAGCCCTTCTACAAGACAAGGAGTACCAGTAGGAGGACACTGACCCTGTTGTGTGTGTTAATACTGCAGAGGAGCTCTTCTACAAGACAAGGAGCTCCAGTAGGAGTATACCTACCCTGCAGAGGAGCCTTTCTACAGGACAAGGAGCAACAGTGGGAGTATATCTACCCTGTTGTGTGTGTTAATACTGCGGAGGAGCTCTTCTACAAGACAAGGAACACGAGTGGGAGTATATCTACCCTGTGTGTGTTAATACTGCAAAGGAGCTCTTCTACAAGACAATGAGCACCAGTGGGAGTATACCTACCCTGTTGTGTGTGGTAATACAGCAGAGGAGCTCTTCTACAAGACAAGGAGCACCAGTGGGAGTATACCTACCCTGTTGTGTGTTGTAATACAGCCGAGCAGCTCTTCTACAAGACAAGGAGCACCAGTGGGAGTATACCTACCCTGTTGTGTGTGGTAATACAGCCGAGCAGCTCTTTTACAAGACAAGGAGCACCAGTGGAAGTATATCTACCCTGTTGTGTGTGTTAATACTGCAGAGGAGCCCTTCTACAAGACAAGGAGTACCAGTAGGAGGATGACGACCCTGTTGTGTGTGTTAATACTGCAGAGACTCTCCTTCAAGACAAGGAGCACCAGTGGAAGTATATCTACCCTGTTGTGTGTGTTAATACTGCAGAGGACCTCTTCTACACGACAAGGAGCACCAGTAGTAGTATACCTACCCTGTTGTGTGTTGATACTGCAGAGGAGCTCTTCTACAAGACAAGGAGCACCAGTGGAAGTATATCTACCCTGTTGTGTGTGTACATACTGCAGAGGAGCTCTCCTACAAGACAAGGAGCACCAGTGGAAGAATATCTACCCTGTTGTGTGTGTAAATACTGCAGAGGAACTCTCTTACAAGACAAGGAGCACCAGTGGAAGTATATCTACCCTGTTGTGTGTGTTAATACTGCAGAGGAGCCCTTCTACAAGACAAGGAGTACCAGTAGGAGGATGACGACGACCCTGTTGTGTGTGTTAATACTGCAGAGGAGCTCTCCTACAAGACAAGGAGCACCAGTGGAGGTATATCTACCAAGTGTGTGTGTGTAAATACTGCAGAGGAGCTCTTCTACAACACAATGAGCACCAGTAGGAGTATATCTATCTTGTGTGTGTTAATACTGCAGAGGAGCTCTTCTACAAGACGAGGAGCACCAGTGGAAGTATATCTACCCTGTTGTGTGTGTTAATACTGCAGAGGAGCTCTCCTACAAGACAAGGAGCACCAGTGGAAGTATATCTACCCTGTTGTGTGTGTTAATACTGCAGATGAGCTCTTCTACAAGACAAGGAACACCAGTGGGAGTATATCTACCCTGTCGTGTGTGGTAGTACTACAAAGGAGCTCTTCTACAAGACAACGAGCACCAGTGGGAGTATACCTATCCTGCTGTGTGTGGTAATAGTACAGAGGAGCTCTCTACAAGACAAGGAGCACCAGTTGGAGTATATGTACCCTGTTGTTTGTGGTAATACTGCAGAGGAGCTCTTCTACAAGACAAGGAGCACCAGTAGGGGTATACCTACCCTGCTGTGTGTGTTAATAATGCAGAGGACCTTTTCTACAAGACAAGGAGCACCAGTAGGATGATACCTACCCTGTTGTGTGTGACAGTACTGCAGAGGAGCTCTTCTACAAGAAAAGGAGCACCAGGAGTATACCTACCCTGTTGTGTGTGTAAATAGTGCAGAGGAGCTATTCTACAAGACAAGGAGCACCAGTAGGGTAATACTTACCCTGTTGTGTGTGTTAATACTGCAGAGGAGCCCTTCTACAAGACAAGGAGCACCAGTAGGGGTATACGTACCCTGTTGTATTAATACTGCAGAGGAGCTCTTCTACAAGACAAGAAGCAACAGTAGGAGAATATCTACCCTGCTGTGTGGTAATACTGCAGAGGAGCTCTTCTACAAGACAAGAAGCAACAGTGGGAGTATATCTACCCTGTTGTGTGTGGTAATACTGCAGAGGAGCTCTTCTACCAGACAAAGAGCACCGGTGGGAGTATACCTACCCTGTTTTGTGTAGTAATGTTCAGAGGACCTCTTCTACAAGACAAGGAGCACCAGCAGGAGTATACCTACCCTGTTGTGTGTAGCAGTACTGCTGAGGGGCTCTTCTAGTATTGCTTAGGGGCTTTCCTATACGACATGGAGCATCATAGGAGTATATCTAATCTGTTGTGTGTGGTAATACTGCAGAGGAGCTCTACCATACGACATGGAGACTCATAGTATTATATCTTGTCTGTTACGCGTGGTAGTACTGCACATGAGCTCTTCTATACAACATGGAGCACCAGTAGGAGTATATTTTGTCTGTTGTGTTTGGTAGTACTACAGAGGAGCTCTTCTATACGACAAGGAGCACAAGTAAGAGAAAATCTTGTCTCTTGTGTTTGGTAGTACTACAGAGGAGCTCTTGTATACGACAAGGAGCACAAGTAGGAGTATAACATGTCAGTTGTGTGTGGTAGTACTGCAGAGGAGTTCTTCTATACAAGGAGCACCAGTAGGAGTATATCTTGTCTGTTACGTGTCGTAGTAGTGCAAAGAAGCTCTACGATACGACAAGGAGCACCATACGAGTATATCTTGTCTGTTACGTGTTGTAGTGCTGCACAGGAGCTCTGCCATAGGACACGGAGCACCATAGGAGTATATCTTGTCTGTTACGTGTGGTAGTACTGCAGAGGAGCTCTTCTATACAATATGGAGCATCAGTAGGAGTATATCTTGTCTGTTACGTGTGGTAGTAGTGCAGAGTTGCTCTACCTTATGACATGGAGTATAGGAGTATATTTTGTCTGTTGTTTGTTACATGTGGTAGTACTGCAGAGGAGCTCTTATATACAACATGGAGCACCAGTAAGAGTATATCTTTGTTGTGTGTGCAATTACTGCAAGGGAGCTCTGCTATATGACAAGGAGCACCATAGGAATAGATATATCTTGTTGTGCGTGGAAGTGCTGCAGAGGAGCTCTTCCATATGAAGGAACATCAGTAGGAGTTTATCTACGCTTTTGTGTTTGGATATACTGCAGAGGAGCTCCACTATCTCTAAGGTCTTTATGAAGTGCTCAGGTTTATGAAATACTCAGGCTGAGTCCTTTTAGCATTATGATTATCTTTCTCGGGGAAGACAGGGCTAATCTTAGTGCTTTTCGTACGTTTGTTTGATTTGTGCTTGTTTGGTTTTGTTAGTTTCCTCTTCCTCTTGGTGTCTGGGAAAGGCCTCGGTTTGTGATTGTTACACTCCCCACTATCTTGACTTTTCTCTTATTTTTTTTACATCCAGCGGAATGTGTTTGTTATTTTAGGTTAACTGGGTGTTCTAAAATAATAAACAAATTAAGTGTTATGGAAGTTTTTTATATTTCTCAAAAATAGACATATCTATATCTGTGGGTCGTTGGATAAGTTTGTAGATTTTTCCTGTAACTGTCAATTTTCATGCAAACAACGCAAATGGTTGTACAAATGCAGTGGAGCCTTTAGGTAGCACAGTCAATAGCAAAACAATGTAACGGAAATTCATATAATCAAGTAAATACCTTGCTATCAGATAATAATTTCAGGAAGATCCAGTCAAAACTCAAGGACTTAGGAGAAAAAGGTCATAAATAGGTATTTTTAGCTCACCCGAGGCAAAGCCTTATTAGTGAGCTTATGGTAGGGCAAGGCTGGTTTTGTCTGTTGTCTGTCTGTCCTCAACATTTTCAAACAGCTCCTCCGAAACTACTGGGCCAATTTAACTCAAATTTCATATGAAGCCTCCATGGGATTGGTGAACGAAGTTTGCTAATCCAGCTCACATGATAAAGATGGCCGCCATGCCCATATATGATAAAAACCCTTCAAAATCTTCTTCTCCGGACCGCTAGGCCGATTCACACGGTACTTGGTATGTAGCATGGTGGATTTGAGCCCATAATGAACTGTTAAAATGGTGACCCTGGGATGACCCTGACCTTTTTAACCCTAGGTCAATTTCGGTAACATAGGCATTTGTATGGGAGTCAAAATGTCTAATATCTTACAAACAGTTCAAATTACCAACCCTAAACAATATATATTCTTGTTCCTTATGAAAAGACAGACTTAAAGTCCCACCAGACTCCCCCGGGGGCTTGCTCCACTCCATTAACTTCAGTAAAGGCCTAATATATCAGAAACCCTTCAGATCCCAACCCCTAAACCATATATATTCTTGTTTCTTATTTTAAGACACATTCAGTGACACTGACCTTAAATCCCTCCAGACTATCCCCGGGACTTGCCCCACCCGCTTCACTTCATAAAAGGCCTAATATCTCGGAAATTGGTCAGATCCCCACTCTAAACCTTATATTTTCTTGTTCAGAAAGTACTGCACAATATTGTTTCAAAGTTTGTGGATGCTGTGTTACAAATCATTGATATTTCAAACATTTAAGCTTTTCCAAAGTTCTTCAGCTGTCATGTGATCGGTTCAGGTCAGATGGTCCTCTGGTTCAGCAATTACATCAGACAGGTCGACCTCACCAGTTTTCGAACTTCATCACAGCTTTTATCCTGACCTCTATATATGTAAATTTCACGAAGATGTGATAAAAGGTTAAGGACTTATGGTGATGGCAATGTCATAAATAGACATTTTCAGCAATCAAGGAGCAAAACTCCATGACAGATAGGTCGGCCTTATCAGTTTTCAAATCTATCTGAGCCTTTATCCCCAGCCTACTTATATGAGTTATCAGAAGACACTCAAAATTGAAGAATCTATGACACTGACATGTGATTTACAACTGTAAATAAAGGATGCTGCAGATAAAATTTGGGCTCAATCCGCCCAGTGCCAGTGGCTTCAGAGATGTCATTTGATAGTGTGAACGACGACGATTGACGCCAAAGCATGGACACTCACTGGAGTCTTCGGCTCAGCTAAGCTAATAAATGCCAACTTGCCACTTTATTTCCTGCACTGGAGACTTTGAGCATATAAATTAGGGTATAACTCTCTTCAAATTTCTCAATTTGGGAGATATATCAGCGTTTTATTGTCGCAAATTCCGTTTACGATGACAAGTTAGCGTAGTTGTAAAACATAATTTGTTTCCATAAAAATGCTGATATACCTCACCCAATGACAAATTTCAACACAGTTATCACCATTCTGATATTCATTTATTTCTCTTCTATAGACATATACACATTTTGATTATTTTCGCACAACAAGCAAGTGTTGTCAAAAGTGTAAAACCTAATTGCATCCAATGAAAACCAACCTATAATAATGACGTCTGGCTTCCTGTAGAATAATGCAGGATATACTGTCGCATATGCTATAAGTCGTCAAATCAGACATTGTTATATTTCCAAGTGCATTAGAATTTAACATATACATGTATTATTATGAACTACACAACGTTGTCAGGAAGATCAGAATTTTAAATACATTCATGCAATGCTGCTGTAATTTTTTTTTATGCACTTAGCCCTCTGGCATTACGTGTTATTCAAGTAATATTATGTTATTAATCAAGAAATTACTTACTGGTCCAGTTACAAGTTTAAGGTCTGCTGTACCGAGGACATGCAAATGGGCCAATAAGAAATTACTTGATTTATGACAATTTTATAAATCAACTTGTGAAAATATAACGTGTTTTAGAAACCACATGTAATGTGAGACTACCTCTAATATGAGACCGCCTATATAAACCATAGGTGTACAGAAACCATCCATCTATGTTAGGATACAACCAAGAAGAAAGAGACAATCAGTGTTAAGGGACCAAATGCATTAAACGGTCAACAATATTAACAGGCCAATATTTATAAAGACACAGCATGTATTAAAAGACCACATGTATTAAGATACCACTTGTACAAAAAGAGTACCTATATCAAAAGACCACTTTCATTTGGTGACTTCCTGTATATGTGTAAAGAAACTGTCTGTGTTATAAGCACCGACCACCTACATTAAGAGAACACCTTTGCAAAAGTAACATATTCTAAGTTACCAACTGAAATAAGAGAACACCTTTGTTAACATGTATTGAAGTCACACGTATTAAGGTACCACTTGGAATATGAAACTATCTGTGAAAAAAAAAAAAACATGTATTAAGAGACTGCTTGTATATAGGCTACCTGTAAAAAAAAGACCACTTCCTTTATGAGACCACCTTCAATAAGAGACCACCATGTTAAGAAGTCACCTGTTTCTAGTTACCTACTTTAGAGACCAATTCTATAAAGAGCCCTTATGGTAAGCTACCACATTTGTACTCTTTTAATACAGTGGTCATTTAAAACACATATTTTTATAATACAGGTGGCATTAGAATGCAGTTGATCTCTGGATAAGTCATTTAATACAGGCTGATTCTTAGTACAAGTTTTCTCTTAATACAGGTGGTTTTGTCATACATGTGGTTTTGTCATACAGGCTGTCCCTAAATACTGGTGTACTTTTCTGCGAGTGTTCTCTTCATACAAATGGTCTCTTGTGGTCTGTTAATTTAACTGGTATCTGAACAAATGCGGTTCCTAAATGCTAGTTGCCTCAATACAGTTGGTCTTTTATTCATATAGAACGTCTCAGTATAGGCCCCTTATTGCTCTCTCTGTAAAGGTGGTCTCTTCATACAGGTTTGTTAACAAAGATGGTCTCTTAACAATTGATCTTTTAATGCAGAGGATCTCTTACTAACATCATATGGTCTGGGTTTTTTAAGGCAGTCTCTTTACACAGCTGATCTCTTAATGCAAGTGGCTTCTTACTCTATGCTGTCTGTTATATCTCTTACTACATGTTTCAAGTGGTCTCTAAATATAAGTGGTCTCTAAATACAGTTGGCTTTTAACGCCTATTTTAAGGGACCACAAGTCCTGTATTATGTTAATTACTCTACCTTAAGGTTACATCTGTTGAGTATTGATGCAGAACTTACATTATATAACAGATTACAAACAGGGAAAATTCATAACAAGAGCCTCAAGGAGCCTATTCACTGTAACCACTCACCTGAACAACTTACAAGATCAAATGTGGAGTTTTCTAGTACTCAAGGACAAATAATCCATTATGTAATGCCGAATATTGCTGAATGTCAAACTCCAAAAGCCAATAATCTATGCCTGTCACAGTTATCAGTAAGTTTGATCCACTTCCGATAAAAAAGTTATTAATAAGACAACATTCCCCCCATTTTTCAGTCTTCAAAGGGCCGTAATTCGAAGTTAATATTCCAACCTGGTCCAAATTCTAACTACTTCGAGATTGTATGTCTGTCCTAGTTACCTGCAAATTTAATGACACTCCGATGAAAAATTAAACAAGGTATTCGGCGAACACTGTTTCCACCATTTTAATTGAAAGGAAGCTTTCAGTTGCTATGGAAACCAGAATTTTGATCAAATCTGCCCCAAAACGGTATCCAGTCTTCCCCCTTGCCCAATGATGCTACACATGAATTTTGATCAAGATTGGCCCACTGGCTTCTGCGATATACTTTATCAAAAGTGTAATGGATGATGGACGGACGACGTAGAATTAGTATACTAATAAATCACTTGAGCCTTAGTGGATTTTCTTTTGCAAACTTTTGTTGGGCATTTTGGCAACAAGGCCCTTCCATCTTAACTTGTCTACAAATTGAAAGCGTTGCCCTTTCAGAGTTAATCAACATATGGTCTTGGTAGCCGCTTATAGAACAGGACATAGGCCTGTTCCAGTTCTCTGGAGATGTCTCCTCTGATTTCTGTTATCTGAAAAAATTAATAGTAAATATCTGTTAGAGTTTTGTATTTTAGTAATACAAACGTCAAAAAGATTGCCTTTGGAAACAAAGAACACACTACAGACAGAAAATGGGAGTCTCTGTTTTATTGAGCCTCTTCATAAGCAATGAGTTTTATTTTTGTGAATTGTAAACTGACCAATTACTCAAAAATTAAATGCCAAAGTTAAATGATTTACCAAAATTAACATGTATGTGGGACCAATAAATGTGAAAACCTTCCTCATAGAAACCTCCACTGTGCAGTGGTCCTCCAACGTGCAGTGGTTAAGCTGCTTGCCTTTTTAACCAGGGGCAATGAGTTTGATTGCTAGCTTCTCTGATTTTTGTGTGAGACTTTAAACTGAAGTAATTTACATCAGTGCAAAATTCAATGTCAGAAAATTCTATGTTCCCTAACATTAAAATATATATTCACATTTAGCTTCACAATCAGCTATATCTGTTTTCATTTGTACAGTGAAACTCTTACAACATATATGGAGCCTTTTTACATGTGTAGTAAACAGTTTTATCATATGACGTCGTTGATATGCATTGGAAAACAGTGTGTAAGAGAAAGTATTTTACCCACCGCAATATCGTCAATTCTAAACCATTTCATGCCGATTTCAACGTAGCCAATGTAATGGCCTTGGCCGAGTTGTGTCCCGAAATGTCGAACAAATCCATAAAGTCGAAGCTTGTCTTCAAGTATCTGTGAATAAAAGGTACATATATGTAAACCTATTACTAATTAGACCTAAATCAAAGCATCTTTATATCTTTGCAAAAAATGTTTTATGCAGCTCTAGTCCCAATGAAAAATGAAAAAAGCGAATAAGCACTGCTTATTAGATACGCCTCCCCCACTCCCGCCATCCCTCAAGGTAACTGTCAATACAAAGTGCTTATCTGGGAAGAAAAATAAAGTGCAGATCTGAGAATAAAATGGCTAAGTTCCAAAAGCCTTTTTGTCAGGAAATATTGTTTCATGATGAAACTTCTTCATGCACATGTGACGTACGTCTTTAATGAGTATGCAAACTGTCAGCTTGCAGCACTCTTCATGCACATGTTCAAAAGGTCTGTAATGTGCATACCAAGTATCAGAATGGTTCATCAAAAACTGAAACAAGCTGATTTCATTGAGCTTGTATCAACTAAGAGCAAACCAAATCCAGATACCAAAAATTACATAAAAAATTGTCTGTTCAAAAGGTGGTCCAAAGTATTTTTCAGCATGAAACTTCTTCATGCATTTGTGCAGTATGTCTGCAATGTGTATGAAAAATATCAGATTGCTGCATCAAATACCAGAATTAAGGTTCATCTGTTATGCACATCGTATCATTTTACTATACATTTGTGTGAAATTTCATGAAAATATCTCAAATGTGTTTCAAGTTATGGAGTGGACACAATTTTGTGACACAGATAAACAGACAGACAGATGAATAGATTTTAACACTGACAGATGAATGCAGGAAAACAATATGGCTCCAAACCCTAAAAGGGGGAGACATAATGATAATTTTTGTGCTCGTGTGTCTTGTAATAGAACGTTTTAAGAGAATAGGGATGTGTAACGAAACATTCCCCTTTCAAATTTTCAAACCATGGTGACTTACCTTTGAGGAAACAACATGCTCCCGTACCTTCAGGATGAGTGGAATTTTTAGGGGATTGGGTATTTTCATACCATTCTGTGTAAACCTAGAATGAAACATTTATTCTTTATTCTGGACTTAAAGTATATATGTATATATATAGAAGTCATTCAGTTTTAATGAAGACAGCATCATAAATGCAACTGTCACAAGAAGTTTCAGATAAAATAACTCCACACTTGCATGTTCATATTTTGTGTGATTCTTTCCTCCAAAGAATCTTCTTTTAAAGGTGTATTTAAAACTTATGCAGACTCACTGGAGCATGAAATTTAGGCTACTATGCCTTGACATTATGCCAATATTTAAGTATCTGTGTCTTTGAAGTAACACTGCCGTAGCAGATGTGAAAGGACAGAATCACAGACGGATGGACTTAGGAGCAGAACTGAGAAAAACTATACATCCACTGGCATTTTTTCTTAAACAGGACTAATACACAGCAATGCTATAGCTCTTGATGGCTTTAAGTCACCATTTTCTGTTTTACTGAATTTCTTTACCTTTTGTCTGCAGCTTTAAGTCACCATTTTCTGTTTTACTGAATTTCTTTACCTTTTGTCTGCAGCTACAACCAAGTGCAAATACAAATTACCTGTTCAGTGTAATGATCAGATTCTTAGGTAGTGTGGAGATCTTGCTGGCTTTAAGGGCAGTACTGTTTTTCTTACACCTGTAAGTAACAGAAAGAATTGATAAAGTGAGATAATTGAGAAGTGTGTCTAGTTTGGGCTTAGCATTGCTTGTAACACTCTGACATATCGAAGAGTATCTACATTTGAGATGAAGCTTAATGCTAACTTGAATAGTACTGTCTCACCTGATTATAATACAACAGGCAATTGATATAATAATCCACCCAGTTACATCATACTGACACCCAGTCAACCAATCACACACGTTGCCGAGGGAGAAGCAAAAGTTTCAATATAATACCTACTGTAGCAATTTTAACGACTGTGGCATGTCAGTGTAAGGTTAAACCAACAATCTTCTGTTTCTCACACACTCTACCCATTGAGCTACTGTGCTGGACGATTAAAAAAAACTTACTGAACATCTCTACGATTCTTTAACTCATGAGATACTCATTTGATTTGTGCTTTGGTTTGTAATATTTTAGTATAAATGCTGTTTGATGAAAAGACAATCACAAACTTTTATTGAATGCACATAAATCTTTTCACTGTGACCAAACCAGTGACAAAACCTTAGTCTCAGTCACATTTACATTTAATAGATACCGTAATTTTCCTAAATATTTGGACACCTAAAATGTTGCTGTAATCATCATAAAATTGGAGTAGATCTTTTTTTACTGTAGCTTAATATGTCCAAAGGATGTGACTAGAATGGCAAACAGTGAAGAACTTGATCAGGAGCAGTCTGATCAGGATCTGCACTGTTTGTATATGCCCGTCTGTCCAAAAACTTAGGAACATTACAGTATATTACCTTCTACACCGATAAGTGTCAATCATCTCAGTCGCAAAATAATTTGTCATGGCATCATCAAGTCTATCTACCTACAAAAGAATTAGATAAAACGTATTAAGTCTGAGTATATCTGCCAATAATGAGCTCTAATAAAGGTTTTCAATAGGTTCTGTCATTAAAAATTCCTTTTGTTTTTTAATCAGTTATCAAAAATAATATGTTTATCAAACGGTATCGCCTCTGAGAGTGTCATAACATTATAAATTTCTTGGTCCACAAGTGGATTTTATATATAAATTGGCTGGTTACATTGGTAAACAGTAGTAAGCGACAACTGCCACAAAACCGTCGTTTTTTTTTTAAGGTGAGATGACAATTTTGTCATATTATAAACAGAATTTTACATGGCACTGTATATTATTAATGAATTTATTGAGGAAAAAACAACAATAAAATACTCAAAATTACATGTCAGAGCACTTATGTAAGATCCTCTAGACTGCTACACTAAGATTTTGCAAGTTTCTAAAAAGAACGTTGCTTCACATTTTTTTTAATACAAAAGCCTTTGTAACAAAAAGTAAACATTGCTTTCAAAGGGTCAAGGTCAATCCAGGTTTACCATAAGAACAGATTTAAATCGGCCTTTATCCCAAAACTACACACCAGATTTCAATGCAATTTGTCAATCTGTTCCTGAGGTTTGGAAATTTTACCATGTAGTGACATGGTGGCCATTTTGGACTTGTGACCACTCATACAAATACATTTTAATTAAAATACATCCAGCAAACCATATAGGCAGATAGACAGCAGATGCCTGCCTATCTATACTATTAGCTCACCAATTACCCTGCAGCTTAGGGGTCGGAGTTTATGACCGGCAAAGCACCAATTACAATAACATAGTAACAACTTACAGCTTTCATCGACAAACTAAGAGTACTGTAGTTGTCTGTGGTCTTCGATTCACTTTCACAGGTACAACAAGTAACTGGAAACACAAAAAAAGCAACAACATATGCAGACACCCCCCCCCCCCGCCCCACCACACATACACACACGCTTTTGAAGTCATGACAACAAACAAACATGAATCTCATGACATCGATGTTCAGTGCTTACCATGTGAAGCACTAGAGACACCAAAGCAATCGTGAAATCAAAATAATTTGTTCCCAAAATTTCCCTTACAGCTCAAAGAGCCTGTACTGCTCACTTAATCTATGCCTTATCTGCCTATTAGCAAATCTGATCAACTTCCGATGAAAAATGGTTGTTATCAATCAGACATGTCCTGCGCTTTCAAGTCAAAGGGCAAGTTTTTTTTTTATTTTGAACTTCTAGTGGATGTAATTCAAAAGAGAACATTCCAACCTGGCTCAAATTCAAACTCCTTGAAGTAAGACATATTTGAACCACAATTTTATGGCGATGTCATGTACAATTAAGAAAAATTAAAAATAGTACTACTTTTCAGAACAGTTTAGGAAATTAATGCTCCATTACAAACGCATGGATTACAATATAAATGCAGTGAAACAGTCTGCATGCATTGTGTTTGACCCAGTCACAGTCAGATGCTAAGCTTCTCTCTTAATTTCACGCTATTTGGTCGGAGTTCAGACTCCATGAAGACTTCGATACTGAGCTAATTATTCATTTAGTGAGTCGAAGCTGTTTTGGTCTATGGCTAGGTCCATCGGGGTTAAGCTAGTAGTTATATGTTGCTCCAGTTGTCAAGTGGTGTTGCGTGACAATCTAGATGTCGCAGCACATTTTTGCTGTTCAGTCCTTATCAAGCATAATCTTTATCTGTGATTTATTTGTAGTCTGTGTTAATTTACTGATGAGTAAAAATCCTCCACACTAATCGCACAATTAAATGTTTTGAACCACAACCAAACCATAGCCTTATGGAAAACTACCTGTTCTTTCCAGTGTTCCTTTAAACACTTCCGAAGCCTCATTTTGACATCTCAAGCCTCTGTTTAATAGAAAAAGCAACATTTTCTTACAAATAAGTATAAAAGGCATACTAGAATTAACATCCATTATTTTAAAACACTTGAGCATGTTTAAATAAAATCTCGACCGAGAAGAAATGTTCATGTACTAGGCATAAAACCATCTCCTTTCAAGTGTTTATGCCCTGACTGTGCCCTGATTTTATCGTCCATATTCATTATTTCAACTTGTTATCAGACAACCTGTCTATATTTCATGTCTTGTACAATGTGCAACAAAAACTGATATACAAATCAAGCAATGATAAAAAAAAAAGAAGGTATGTATGTGATAAATAATTTTACGCCCTTGTCCAGACAAGCTAATCTGTAATGTCAGGGTTTTATACTTGGTGAAAAATAAAATTTCGTTTCAATTAATGGAAAAATAATTGTACTTACTCATAGATCTGTTCCAGGACTTTAATCAAAAACTCGTGGCAATCTTCCTGTTGCCCAACTTTGTAGCCATCCCATATTTCTGCATTGAAAAAAAAAATAAAATTAATGGAACCAATACTTTTTGGTTAATTATACTATATACCATAGCCTTAGATATAACAAAATTTAAAAAAAAAATGTTCAGAATAGTAGATTTTTTCACTGGTGCAAGGTATGGATAGAAGTTGTACAAAGGACAGAGAATCATGACGCCATAAAGTGATACAAAGAGTGATTTTTTTTCTCTATCAATTTATGTATTGTGGAAAGTAAACATTAATAATTTCAAACCTTAGAAACTGCTGCTCAGTGAGACAAAGCCAATGTGAAAAGTTTGAGGAATGACAATTCTGCAACTTCATTCATGGAATACCCAGGTTGTCTATTTCATGCTGTCTTCTTTAAAAGCTGATGTCGCTTTTTCCAAAATTATATTGAAGCATACTAAACAGCAGTGACAAAAAATAATGGAACCTGTCATCGACCTTATTAGCTAAATAAAGCTATTGGATTTTTGCTATACCCAACAGAACAGGGTTGAACTAGACAGAGGCCTTGCTCAGCAGTTTTATATACAGCACGTCATTTCATACAAATTTCACAAAACAAGCCTTAACATGACCATGATTGGACTTTATTGCCTATAATTTTGACAAATGCTTCATCGAGTGTGCAAGTGTCACATAGACTTTGTCATAACGTTACTGTCTCCTGACAAAGTGTTATCAAACTTATGGTCATAAAATTTCTATGACACAATCTTAGCCACTGCAGATCAACAACATTATATGATAAAATTTAATCATATAACAATGTATTTTTTTTTCTAAATAAATTACTACAGATGGTCAGATGGACATAACACAAAAAGTAAAAGGACAAATACAATTCAGAACTGGTATAATTCAAAGTTTTTAACTTACTCTCCATTTCTGTACAAAGCCTCTCTGCAGATGGTTCTTTGTTTTGAAAGAAATTTCTGAGGGCAGTCACAAAGCTACTTTCTGAAGAAAAGACAACAACAAACTTTTGAAATTTGACCAATCGTATGTGCCTTTTGTTTACTGACGGAAGTTTGTATATTATCTTCTTTCCCTTTTGTCAGTTTACCTAACCACACGTTTACTATGCAGCTTAGTCCTCCAAGCTGTTAACCAGTATTGTGCACATTCTTTCGCCAGAAACTGACAACTGCCCTTCTTCAATCAGTGGAAGGGAGAGAATGACCGTAGAAAATATTTCATGACCAATCTCCACAAAAGAATGTTGCCGACCTTGGCGGGGGTTGAACCTGCGACCTCCTGGTCTCCAGTCGGACGCACATCCAACTGAGCCACCGAGACCGGCTTCTTTCCCTTTTGATGTTGAGGGATTGTTTAGGGTCTAATTGCATCCATTCTAGTCTTTGCTTTGATTATTACTTTATGCCATATTGTTCTATATTGTGAAGTGAAAAATATTTCACACGTTTTAAGTTCATTGATGAAATGTAAGTCACTCTCAAGACAAAAGTTTCAATATAATACCTCCTGTTTCAAATGTTTTTGTTTTAAATGTCCATGGGTTTCATCGCTAAGTATAAAACAAGAGGCCCGTGTGCGATGGTTCGCTCATCTGAATGACACAGCCACTGCAGATATGTAGATGTTATATGACATTTTTCCACTCCCTATAACTGCAGCTAATGAAAAGATTATCATTTGAGCAGTTCTTGGTTTTGAAGAAGAATACATGGACAGGATAGTCAATGGGGCATGATGATTTGAATAAACTCTCAATCACATTTCATCAGAAGGATCAATGTGAACTTTGATGGAAATTGGCCAAATGGTTTCTCATCAGAAGGATCAATGTGAAATTTGGTGGAAATTGGCCAAGTGATTTCTGAAGAGTTGTTTATCAATATCATGATTTTATCATGTAAACAGCACAGGGTCAGGAAAATATAGTAAACATAAAAAAGATTGCCTGAAAAACAACAGATTAGAAAGAAAGTTTAGTCTCAGTTTTATTGATTCCAAATAAGCAGTGATGAAATTTGCAACACTGCTTACTGTGGTTTTGGTGGAGCTGTCATATTGTTTTTTTTGTAATTTATGGTTGCCATGGCAACCAAACAAAATCACCATTAGTCATAAAACACATAAACTGGGTAGACAATCAATAATCATAACTGCTAAATATATGATTCACATTACTTTACTTGTTATGGAAAAGATGCAATTTAACCATTTTCTCATATAAGTTCCTATGGAAGTTTTCTGTTTTCATGGCAACCAAACCAAGAGGCAGATTGGCAGACATAGCTTTTTTTAACTGCTCTTTCCCCTTGTAACATTTGTACCAAATCAGTCCTACTAATTCAGTGGTTTTGGAGGAGCAGTCATTAAAAAAATCCTTGTTTTTTTCACTATTAATGTTGCCATGGTAGCCTACCAAAATACCATGAAATGCACAATCTGGGAAGAAAATCATCCAATGATCATAAATACCAAATAGGGTTCACATCATTTCACTGGTTATGGAAAAAATACAATTTAACCATTTTTACATTATGTCTATGGGAGCTTTCTATTTCCATGGCAACCAAACCAAGAAGCTTTTCACCATAATTTTAGCTATTTTGAATTGTCCTTACCCAAGCAACATTTGTACCAAATAAAAGTGCTTCAGTGGTTTTGGAGGAAACGTCATTTAAAAAATTCCTTTTTTTAAATTTAATGTTGCCATGGCAATCAAATAAAATGGTCATTGGTCATAAAACATAGCCACTGGGTAGACAATCAACCAATTATTATACCTGCCAAATATGGTTTACATCACTTCAGTGGTTACATAGAAAAAGCAATTTAATCTTTTTCCCATTATAAGTCTATGGGAGCTTTCTGTTGCCATGGCAACCAAACCAAAAGGCAGATCACAATAATTTTTGGTAATTTTAAAGGCCCCTACCCAAGCAACATTCTTGCCAATTTAGGTACAAATCACTTCAATGGCTTTGGAGGAGTTGTCGTTTGAAAGTGTTAACGGACAACAGGAAAGACGGACGACGGACAAAAAGTGATCACTATAGCTCATCCTGACCATAGCTCAGGTGAGCTAAAAACAGAAAACAAACCTCTGCGTCGATCATGCTCAAGAATCTTTCCAATATCTGTAAGCCGCAAGCACTGTAGGGTGGAATTGGCAAAACATAGATTCTTCCCTGCTTGGTTTATGAGACCCCCATAAGGACGCATTTCTGCAACAACTATTAAACAAAAAATAAGCCTTTAGGATATGACATTAATAAAATAAATGTACTTTTCCTTTAAGTAAACAACGAGCTGTTTACTGACATGTTATACGCAAAACCTTTTCATTGAGACAACTGTGACAAAGTGATGGCAGTGAGCACTACTAGAGATACTTTGTCTGCAGTGTATACTATACATACTCATGAGCTCTTTGGTAGAACCATGAGCACTACTAGAGAGATGAATTGTCTGCATTGTATACTATACCTACTCATAAGCTCTTTGGTAGAACCAGGAGCACTTCTAGAGAGATAATATGTCTGGAGTGTATAATATACCTACGCATGAGCTCTTTGGTACAACCAGGAGCACTGCTAGAGAGATTATTTGTCTGCAGTGTATACTATACATTCTTAGGAGCTCTTTGGTAGAACCATGAGCACTCCTAGCTATAATCTGTCTGCAGTGTATATTATGCCTACTCAGGAGCTCTTTTGTAGAACCAGGAGCACTACTAGGGAGATACTTTGCTTGCATTGTGTACTATACCTACTTAGGAGCTCTTTTGTAGAACCAGGAGCACTACTACAGAGATATTTTGTCTACAGTGTACACTATACCTACTCAGCTCTTTTGGTAGAACCAGGAGCACTACTAGAGATAATTTGTCTGTTAATGAGCATTTAGTATCTAGGGAGATACTTTGTGTGCAGTGTACACTATACCTACTCAAGAGCTCTTTGGTACTACTAAGGAGATACTTTGTCTGCAGTGTATACTATACCTACTTAAGAGCTCTTTGGTTGAACCAGGAGCACTTCTAGAGAGATAGTTGTCTGCGGTAATACTATACATACTTAGGAGCTCTTTGGTAGAACCAGGAGCACTACTAGGGAGATACTTTGTCTGCAGTGTATACTATACTTACTCTGGAGCTCTTTGGTAGAACCATGAGCATTACTAGGTAGATACACTGTCTGCAGTGTATACTATACCTACTTAGGAGCTCTTTGGTAGAACCAGGAGCACTACTAGGGAGATACTTTGTCTACAGTGTATACTATATCTACTCTGGAGCTTTTTCGTAAAACCAGGAGCACTACTAGAGATAATTTGTCTGTATATACTATACCTACTCAGGGGCTCTTTTGTGAACCACTTTTAGGGAGATAACTTGTCTGTTAAGTAGCATTTACCTAGTCATTGGTTTCTAGAGCTAGCATTTCTAGAGGATCATTCGTGTGCTGTGTATAGTATACTACACCTGCAGATTTCTTTGGTCTCTTGATTGATCCAGTCATGTTCTCCATTTTCATACGCTTTCTGTCTGCAGGTTTCTTGGGTCTTTTGGTGGGTCCAGCCATGTTATGCATTTTCACACGCTTCCCATATCTTGTGTTGACTGAAAAAAATGTCAGGCATCCTTAAAAGAATATAATCATTTTCCAATACAATGGCTTCTAGTTTGTTATTCTGTCTGCTGTCTGTACTGTTCCTGTGTAGGATCTCAATGTATAACATATTCATATAAAATTGATATAAGTAGCAAAATATTATGATTTGTATGCCGTCCAGACGGATGTCTTTAACCATTGAGGGACCTGGTGAATGTTAATTCATTAAGAAACAGTCTCCCTCGCTGTGATTGCATAACATTATGGAAAGATCATAAAGATAATAAAACCCTGGGAAAAAGTAGTAAAAACACTGATAAATACTGGGTGTGCAATACTTATTTGTCAAGAGAAAGTCAACTCACCTGCAAGTGTGCATGGCATAAGATTGGTATTATGTTCTGGTGTTTCCTACTTTGCACTATTCTGGTGCTTCATAAAAGTGCCAAACCCCATTTTATAAAATTAGATGAATTTTTTTGTTCAGACATTCATTTCTGACTGTTAAAACATGGCTGATTATTATGTGAGTCTACTTTTTAAGCAATCATATCTAATGTTAGCACAGATGGCATTTCTATTGACATGAAGGAGCTTAATAAGGACGAGGAGTAGATTTTAAGTAAAAAATGTGTTTATTAGGTGTCTTTTTGACTATTGCCGACTTCGATTTTATAAGAGATTCAGCCATTGCCTCAATTTCTCCATCCTTCAGTGCTGCTGTTTTGACAAAAAATAAACATTCTGTAGGGCTTGGAGCACATCTAGAAAATTATAAGTCTGGGTGTATACTAAGACGCTGTTCTGTAGGGTTAAGAGCACTTCTAGAGGAATATAAGTCTGAATGTATATCATACTAACAAAAGAGCTCCCCTGTAGGGTTAAGAGCACTCCTAGAGGAATATGTCTAGATGTTATACGTACTAAGGAGCTCCCCTGTAGGGTTGAGCACTCCTAGAGGAATGTAAGTGGATGTATATTATACCTACCCAGGAGCTCCCCATTAGGATTAAGAGCACTTCTAGAGGAATATAAGTCTGGGTGTATATTATACCTACTTAGGAGCTCTTCTGTAGAATTAAGAGCACTTCTAGAGGAATATAAGTCTGGGTGTATATTAGACCTACCCAGGAGCTCTTCAGAAGGAGTAAGAGCACCTATAGAGGAATATGTCTGGGTGTACATTATACCTACCCAGGAGCTCTTCTGTAGGGTTAAGAGCATTTCTAGAGGACTATAAGTCTGAGAGTACATTAAACCTACTAAGGAGCTCTTCTGTAGCATTAGGAGCACTTCTAGAGGAATACAAGTCTGGGTGTATATTATACCTACTAAGGAGCCCTTCTGTGGGGTTAAGAACACTTCTTTAGGAAGATTATGTCTGGGTGTATATTATACCTACTAAGGAGCTCCTACTAAGGAGCTCCTCTTTACGGTTAAGAGCACCTCTGTGCATGTCTATGGTGTATATTAATTACACCTACATAAAACACCCGTAGGAATATTATGTCTGTTTTGTTTACTATACCTAATTAGAAGTTTTTTCTATCAGTATACCTACCAGATTTCTTTTCAACTGTTGCAGTCACGGACTTATATGTTTCCTTAGATTTAGTTTTCTTCTTGGTGTCATTTTCTTCTCCCCTCAAGGCTCCTGGGTTGACTGAAAAGAATATAAGATCATTTTAAAAAATAAGAATAAAGAATAAAAGAAGCTCAGAGAGCCTATATTCCTCACCTGATGAACAAGATTTATTGACAAAAAGTCAAAAGTAAGTATGCAAAGCATATAATGTCTGCCTATGTGTGTGTGTTGGGGATTACTATTAAAAGGTACATTACTATGAAAATTTTGTTATAATATCTGCAATAGTTTTGCTGTAAGTGCCATTCTCAATAGTTTCCATTGAAAGTATATAGAAACTCTTAGTTTCCATAGCAACCAATATGCTTTAAAATAATACTGAATGATCAAATTAACAACAGAAATGCACTTCAACATGTTGACATCGCCACCTGACATTGTTAACATTTCTGATGTCAATGAAATTATTGGACGTTTACAGCACAGACTCCTGGCATTCTTTAGGGCCAAGGAGCCTTTTTAAACAATTGTTAATATTTCCCAATCAAATAAAATCGAAATCGTTGCATAAAAATCTATTTACGTCCTTTTTAAGATCCGAACTACGTTTAAACCAGTTTTTAGACAGCTGAAAAATCGGATGTGAACTTCATTTTGTAATCAGACCAATAGATAAAATTCTAGTTTTTGTCACGAAAACTGTTAACCTCGAAAATCCTTCAAACCGTCATGAAGTTGGGGATAAAAGGTATCCATCATTATGTATTCTTGTATGATAAAGAAATTCCACCCTCGGGCCAAAATAATTTCGTGGGAAACTCGACAAAGCCTCATTTCTGACGAATTATTCTTGTCCTCAGGTCAAATTTCCTTGTCCCACACTAATATATATATATATATATATATATATATATATATATATATATATAGGCCATTCTTATTCCTATCATCACTAACACTATCAAAGTTCTACTATATTCCTGAATAGGAGACATCACTAATCAAAATTCTACAATATTCTTGAAAATGAGACAAAGTTTACAAATCAAGAAACCTAATAAGCTTTTTGTGTCTGTCCTGAAAACTTGTTAAGAATCTATAAACGCATTTAAGAAATGTATTGCATACAAGGAATTACAAGTTGTATTTGCTTTAAAGTTGACCCTATAGGTTCACTGTGACATTAAAAAATAGTAAGTGCTCCAGATTTAGGCAGTGAAAATATCAAATAAACTCAATGAAACATTCTATTAGAGCATATTTCACCAATTTTGATGTTAAAGCAAAGTGCAATTATACAGCTATAATAATATTATGTTGGTTGTGTGTACTACTAAAAAGCTCTTTTTCAGGACAAGAAAAAAGCACTCTGTATTTGATATAGTGAAGAGGTATTTACCAGCTCCCTCTGTCGTTGTTGCTGGCTTGGAATGTTGGTTTACCTGTTCAACATTCAATGCTTTTGTGTTGACTGAAAAGAATGTTAGACATAGTAGAAACAAGAAATCCGTGGAAAGCGATGTTGCACCTGCGGGGATTAAGTCGTACAAGTTCCTATTTGTATTGAAAAAAATCTATTTTGCAGTATTCAAGAAATTGATGGGTTATTTTGTAAGAAAAATGGACAAAGAAGAAAATTGGGAATATTGGCTTGCAAAATTTGATCTAAACCTGTCCATTATTTCACAAGATATTGATATTGAGCGGATATCATTTTTGCCCACTAATCAAGGCCAGTAACTCAGCTGAAAATTGACGAAAAATGTCATGTGACAATCCCAAGCTAGGTACTGTAAACAATAATATGTATGCAAAATATGATTCTAATCCATCAATTCTTTCACAAGATATTGAGCGGAAACCAATTTTGGTCATAAATCAAGGGCCCATAACTCTGTTGAAATAAACTTGAGATTTATGTGCAAACAATATGCAAATTTTCAGACCCTGACCTAATCATCTGTGAAGTTTCAAAACTATTGGCCTAAAACTGCAGGAGGAGTTGTGCTCACGAGACACCCACTGACTATAAGGGTTTTAGGTAAAAACTGACTAAGTTAACAAAGCGAAAAAAAGTTAAAAAAAATCTGAGAATTATGAGCAAACAATAGGCACATCTAAACGCCATGGCGAAAACATCTGTGAAGTTTCAAAATGATTGGCCAAAAACTGTAGGAGGAGTTGCGCTCACAAGTCTATTGTTGACGAACGGATGAGCGGACGGGTCATAACACGCCTATATCGCATCTGCATGCTAAGGCAGATGCAACAAAAAATTAATACAACCACTCAAGTTGCTGAAAAGAATACAGAATTGAACACTTCATTGTCGTTAAAAGCAAACTTTAAAAAAAAATGTTTTTCTTTATATTTTTGATATTACCATAAAATGAATTACCCTTGGTTTTGTAATACGGTGTTTACTTGATCAACTAAGGAGTGCTTTTATAGGACCATAAACACAATTATTTTGCAAATGCAGCACTGCAGTATACACTATAGGTACTATAGACGTTATTTGATTTTTTTTTCAGTTTAAGGAAATACCTGTTTTGGTGTTCAGGAGTGAACAAATATGTAATGTATTTACCAGCTTCCTCTATGGTTGCTGCTGGCTCTTCACATTCTTCAAGATTCAATTTCAATGCCCCTGTGTTGACTGAAAAGAATGTTAGACATTTAAAACAGGTGGACCATTGGCCCTGAAACACTCACCTGACTGCTGAAGCAATGTTAAATAAAACCCCATAATAGGGGCACATAACACCTGTGGCAGAATTTTGATGTCAGATAATTCCTTTTGTCAATGTGACCCACTGCTGCAGGTTAATACAATATCTCTGAACTGTGAGTTGCTACATATTTTTCAATATTTTATACATGTATTAAACAGCCCTTAACAAAGGCACATAACTTCTAGGGTAGAATTTGGACGTCAACATAAACCTTTTGTCATTGTGGGCAATTATTGCAAGTTTCCGAAAATTTCTCATTCAACTTTGATTTTCTCCATTCTTGTCCTTATTTCATACATTTATTAAACCCCGAGGCCGGTGCACATAGCTCAAAGCAGAATTTTATGTCAATAGTCAACACATACATTCTGTCATCGTGACTCACTGTCACAAGTAAAAAACAACTCTTTGAACTTGCGTTGGGTAAACAATATGTGAACAGTAAACTTTGGTCTTAGTGGCCTTTTGTTGCAAGTATAGTAAACATTCTTTGCAGGTCTCTGTGTAAACTATTCTTGCTATATGGATCTGCTGTTAGAAAACTGATTTTTTATTGATACCAAAACAGAAGAACCACAAATACTTTTTAATCATGCAATATATTGATATTCTAACATGACATTAATGTTTCTCCACAGAACCCAATTGAAATGCCACCATGTGAAAATAAACATTACAGCAGGTAACCATTGGTTTGTTTGTTTTTTGCTAATAGGCAGGAGGGGTCATGTCGAGCGCGGTCAGTTTACCTAACCACACGTTTACTGGGCAGGCTTAGTCCTCTAAGCGGTTAACCAGTATTGTGTACATCCTGATCTCCAGTCGGACGGCGCATCCAACTGAGCCACCAAGGCTGGCAGGTAACCATTGGTAATGCGTGCAAAAAAGCGCAGTCATGACGTCGCACGTAAACTTCTGTCAAAGTCCGATGCAAAATAGTCCTTTTAAAAACGCTGTTTTTATGTCATATGTCTGATCCGTATCGTGTTAGAATAGAAATAATTTGCTCTGTACCCTGTATTATCATAATAACACATGGTGTTGACGGGCAGGAGGCCATATTAAAACAATCAAGCTTTGCCGTCGTGAATTAATAGTTCACATTCTGTCGTCCAACACCATGTGTTATTCCCGATAAGAGACAGTATGCATGTCTATTATTTGGTTAGGTTCTGACAAATGAGTCCTCACCTTTTTTTGGAATAAAGAGGTTGACTAGGTTCATCATTCATTTTATGTTTTTGTAATGCTGTCAATTCATTTATTTCCTTTCCTTTCCCTTTTGATGTTGAACGCAAGGTTTGGAATCTAATTTGTCAGTTTCTGACATTAGCAGTTTTTTTTCATTTCTGTTAATTAAAGACATCCCAAGCTCATATAGTATAAGCTGTGACAATCTAAATCCGACATCTGTTGATGTCACAACACCATCTCCCAGGGCAGCTAAAGCAGCAGTGACTTCAACCCGCTCTTCTGATGATAGCCTGTTCAGAACTATATAAGCAGTTTCTGCAGCAGCGTCCACCTTCAGGCAAGCTGTCATCTTCGCCTTTAAGCTGAATTGTTTCAAAACAGCTTCCGTTTGGGCTGCTCTCCATTCTAAAAATTAGAGTGCCATATGCCATATCACGTTGAAATTATCATATACACTTGACCATAATTTGGTATAAAATGAAAAAAAAAAGTGAATAAGGGACATAACTCCAATAGTTACACGCACTTGATCCCTATATTACTACTACACCTTGCTCATCTCAAGACCAAGTGTGATATAAGTTTCACTGGAGTGGAACAATTAATATTTCAGAAGCCACAGAGCAAAATACTTAATAAAATGTCAGAGACAAAACGTATAGTGGACAACTTTTTGAGAATTAGACAGGGGAATTACTTTAACGGTATTAAGCCCTGGATCCTTATTTTTATATAGTAGCAACATCTCATCTGGTAGCAACATCTATGTGAAACATTATAAGAAACATTATAAGATTTCTAAAATAATCAAGCAAGATATGCAAAAAAAACAAAACAAAACAAAACAAAACAAAAAAAAACTGCACAGAGAAACGGATGAACGGACAGACAGACAGACGTGAAAATAGAATAGCCCTCTAAACTTTGTTTGTGGGGGAATAACCAGAGTTTCGTATGTAACAGTAGTTCCACCAAACTCTTTTCTTTTACTTACACCTGAAGAAGCAGTGAAAGGAAAGGTTTGGTTTAATACTAAACGGTAAACATGTTTTAAGTGGACTTCCTCTTTTTTTAATGCTCTGTTTCATTCTGTTGCTAATCTTCCTTCCCTTCTACTGTCCCAACCTAAGATAAGGAAGGAGTTGAACTTAAAGCCTTGGGTAGAGTAGTGAATGTAGCGATTAAGAAATGGATTATTGGTTCCAGTGATTAGTTGTTCAGTATATTACTGGTTGGTGGTCAGTCATCAAGTGGATATATCACGAGTGCAAAGCACTGAATACATACATGTTTACACCACAAGGGCAGGTGTATATTATCCTGGAACATAATTTTAATACCAAAAGGTACCTTTTATCATTATGGTACACTCTCTATGAAATGTTATTATTTATACAATTATCAAATCATTTTATTGTCTCTAGGCAGTCGGTATGTGTCTGTGTGTGTGTGTGGTGGTGGTGGTGGTGTGTGTGTGTGTGTGTGTTGGGGGGGGGGGGGATCAGAATTTCATATTTTTATACATGTGTGTAGCCTAAGAACCAAATTCCGAATTAACTATGGTCGTTATATACTTTTGTTTGACGGGGAGGTGTACTGAATTTCAAATTTTTTAATGGCCAAATTATAAGTACTTTGGTACCAACTCCTAAATTTGTCCATCTCTGTCTAAATTTATCACAAGTTATCCCTGAATTAATATGAGAGGACATCATTAAAATGCTCTTACCTTTGGCCTTTTGGAGTATATGCATAGAGTACTCTGTCTGATCTTCAGTGGTAACATCATCATGAGTGTTTCCATCTTCTGATATTTCTGTACTAAATTGTTCCTCTTTGTGAGAAGGAATCCCATACTTGTATTTCTCTTCTCTTGTCTTCACACCAACCCTTTTACTTGGCTTATTTCTTTTTATTTTCAGGGACTTCATCTTTGTTTTTTTCGCCTGTGTTGATGCTTTAGGTCTCTTTTTCTGCTTCGGTTCTTGCTCAAGAACGATCCCACTTTGTATTTCGAGTTTTGTCGAGATAAAGTCAAGTGCTTCTTTTACAATGTCTGTGGTCTTTGTTAGGGCATTGACATCTTGACATAAGTATGAATTGGTGCGCAGGAGGGCAAGTTTTTCCCTTAACAGCACAGCCGTTTGTCTTACAGTATGTTTTGGACCAATGCGACTAGAGGGCAAGCATTCATCCAGAGAGTCCAAATTGTTGAAGTCCATTACAAATTCATCATCATCATCATCTACCATTGTTTTGGTTTCTCTTGTGAGACACACAAAGTTGTTAACTTCTTTATCTAAACAAAAGTATGGGTTTGTCGATAAATGTCCAGGAAGTTCCCTCCAAAGTTTGTGGTGCATCATTATAGCAAACATATGTTTGCATGGGAGATGGTTCCACCTCCAGTAGGGGCACTCACATGTCGGAGGGTCAACATCTCTTATTCGAACCAGATACTGTTTGTGCCCATCTGACTGACTTTTCACCTGCAAATAAAAAAACATTAAAACTCACCAATCAGACAAACAAAACATAAGGGTTCCAAGCAAATATATAGTTAATCGCATATGCAAACTGCCATCAACGAAGATTCAGGCGAGGCACATCCACTCAGTCTCACCAGAGCCTTCTTTATTCGCTCATACAAGCGTGGAACCTAACGCAATCATAAATCCATTGTTAATGCAGACGTTTTCATGACAGTTTCGCTATTTACCTTTAATACAAAGAGATAAATACATCTTTAGTTTAAAAACCATGAACTATTTCTCAAGAGATTTGCAAACCAAATATACAATAAGTTTGTTTATCAGCTTTGCGACTCTAGTATTTCCTGTAATTTAGACGATAGATGTATTAGTTTATTTAGTGTAATATATTTTCCTAATATGTCTGCAAGTTCTGCTGAATTTGCATCTTTTCTTACAAAACTATGGAACTTTGTCATGATATTTTGGGGCAACCCTCGTACATCATAATGCCCCAGTGACCTTCATATATGATCAAATCAATCTGGTTGTCACAAGGAATCTTGATCCATACATATAGGTAAAGGTGACCAGTATTTATTATAATGTCAATCTAGATAACCCAGGGAATTCATCAAATAGTCATGTGCAAGGTTTATGATCTCATTGCATCAGCACCTGATTGATCTTCCTTTAATTAAGGAATGATTTTCACGTACCATGAGTTATCTTGAATAACACATAAATATTAATCCAAGATAACTGAATGAATTAATATTCACATCTGCGCTTAAACCATGTGTATTGACCATAATACACGGTACGGAACAATTTTATTCTAATATGATAAGAAACTTAATTGCGACATTTTCCACGGAACTAGTTTGCAACAGACCACGACACAACTGTTTACATGTGACGTAATGTGCCTTATCATTATATTCATCCGGTGGCATTTCTGTTAGGCTGTATTGGAAAACACGGTAACATCATGTTAGAATCCGTAATAACATTTCTCTGTATGAACACATATAAACCCAAACAGTTTTTTTTCTTCAAAAGATTACCATGAAAAGGTCATTTATCTCTTCAATCTCTTCCTTCTCAATCAGTTCTGCTAGCTCCATTTTGTCCATGCAGTGGCGGACAAACCAAGCAGGCCTGTTCCACAAGAATTCAGGTATGTCTGTTGAGTAGACCCGCCCCAACTCGTCCGATGAGCAGACATTGTCTTTTATATACCTGTGGGTAATTATATAACAGTAAAAACAAATTTGTGATTAAAACAATTTTTTTCTACTTTATTTAACTACCTTAAAGAGGAAGGCAATATAAATGTCAGTGTACTTAAGATACTGAAAAGACCTTTGAGTTCTGATGCAAATTTTATCAAAATTGGTTAGAAAATAAGAAAGCTACAGTGATCAGATGATATTTACAACTGGCTGTCTTGAGCGCTGCCATTTTCTTGATATTGTTACATCAAAAAGCCCAAATTAATAATAGAAAGTCGAAATGTATTGGGTTTGCACAGGTATTTTTTCTGCAGTTTTCTATGGCAGTCTAAAGCATTTGATAAACAATTATTTTCCACAAAAATGTGCTATGTTTATACGACGAAATACCTTATAATTTGTAAAATCTAATTAAATATTCAAAATGGCCAGGTCCATGTCAGCCATTTTTAAATCTTTCAATGTGCATAACGCACTTCCCGAAAAACTTCTAAAATTTAGGACACCATAAAAAGTTTCTGTAAATATACTATAATCTGAACAGATTGATGTCACAATACGGACATGTGTTCAAAAGATGTAGAGGTAACAGCAAACAGTGAAGACCATGATCTGACTGTTCCTCTAAACTGGTCTGCACTGTTTGCATATGTCTGTCTGTCCGAAAACATAGGATCAATACCATAATTCTTGATGGATTTCGAACAAATTCGTATCAAAATAAATGTTTTGCAATGTTCTTTGTTATAAAACATAAACTCTACTTGGGTTGTGTTCTCCTTTAGAGCCAGCTTTAAATAAAAATTGGTGAGTGAAAATTATTTCTTAATTAAAACAAGACAAAAGGTACACATGGTTATTATGAAAAATACAAAAGGGAATAACTCTAGTGGCTAAACAAATGTTGCTTTCATGCCTACTAAATACTACAAGCAAACCAGAAAAAAGAAAATTAGATAGTGACAAGAAATAGCTGAATAGTTACCACACTGAAAAATAATGCATTATGTTAGTATTTTCTTTAGCCCGTTCCCAAACAAGAATTCTGATATTGACTTGGAAATTACTGTTGCATTATGTTTTTTTTTTTATTTTTGTTTTTCTTTATGCTTTTCTTTTCCTCACACCATAACATAATAAGGCAGTCATTTTGAAAGCCGTCTTGTTTTGTAATACCTCTTACAGTCCTCTTAACTTTAAAGATATACTGGTAATGATTTTCAGCCATGCTCCAAAGAGCAATCTTGAACAACTTAAAACAGACACCACACTAAAACATTATAAAACACTAACTTCCAAGTTCGCATGACGGTTTCCTGACTGTGTGTTTTAGAAAACAACAAATTTTGAAAACCAGGACACCTAACAAATGTTGTTTTGTGTTTAGATAAGTAATCATAGGCAAACTTGTGTTTGAGCATTTCAAAAATTTAGGCATCACAAACATAATCTTTTCTAGCATTAAATCTACTTTTACAAACATTTTGACAAATTTGATGAGTGATTTTATACAGGGTAATGGAAAAACAACACACAATAGAAAACTACAAGGAAAATACACATATACGATAATTAAATACAGAAAGATGTCCTAGTTATTAAGAAGATTAGTATAAGACTACAATCCTTTGCACCCATCACACATATCAGGATTAAGTAGGGATTATACTTACCCAAGGATTCCAATTTCTAAAAGTTTGAAAATAAAAAGTCTTACACGCTTGAATTACTTTTCTGGGTTTGTCAAAAAAAAAAGACTGGTTAGAAACTCTGTGCTAAAAAAACACAAAATATATGTTTGATTTTAAAGTGTCTGACATTTTAGAATTTTTATGATACACATGATGTTCTTTTAGTATAGACAGTTGGCTTCTGTAGAAGCAGAAACTGTTTAGCTAAGCTGAAATAATTAGCATGATGTCTTTCTCCAGTTAGTAAGACTTGTGTAATTAAGAATATGGCAGAAGAAACTGATCTTTCCGATATGGGATTATGGGAAAGGTTCTACATTAGATTTATCAGTTCATGATCATTGCTCTTCTCAATTATCTACCTTGCCTAAATCATGGTAAATAAATTGGCGATTCATATGAGCCATTTTAATTAATATATATATAAGCGTATCTATACCTAATTAAATGTGACATATGCACATTTCTGGTCTCACCTTCTTCAGTGTCGCTAAACACCAAAAGATGGAAAACAAAACAGGTGGTGGGCAAGACTCAGCAAGATAACTAGAATCTATCAACAATGTTCACTGGTGACAGGAAAATCCCAACCCGAGGGTCAAACTTTCAAGCGTGAAACAAGGCTTTAGAAGTTTCCCACCAAGATTAAACCCGATGGCTGTGATTTTCCTGTTATCACTGAAGATCTATATGATGGATTCTTTTTCTCACATAGCCTTTTTTTTCATTGCACTGAACACTGTGTACCATGCCAGAGAAAAATGGTGTAATATGGAAATTTCAACAAACCTAAGTAATAGTGCTACCAGAATGTTATTTTTGTTCTGACTAATAAAATGCATAGCCACACTCGATGCTTAAATTCAAAAATAAAGAAGTTACAAGTGTTTAAAATTTTGAATCACTGTTTCACAACCTAACATTGCCAACGTAGAAGACTGCTGTATAAGAAATTTTGGAATCTCATGACGTCTAACGTCCCGTGTGAGCTATTCCACATGGAAACCCATGTGACCTATTTATTCGCTGCCAAGTAAACACAATGATGCCTGTATCTCATATGAAATGGTATGCGAAAAAAACACATCCCACTATGAGCACTCATAAGCTCATGCACTTAGCCGTGAGACACACTCTATGTAAAACAAAGTATATGAAACAGGAATACATTTACATCAACTTACCTTAGCATCATTGCAGGCAGATACTCAGTTATCAAGATAGTTATCATTCTAGACAAACTGGAGCTCTTTTGCTGCTCTAGGTAATTATACTTGAACAGCTTATTCTGTCTTTCCAACCCATTGTTTGTGTTGATAACTGTAGCCATCTCAGCACGGTAGGCCCAAACCCAGCGCTGCAAAGATATTTGCTTTAATCAGCAAACAATATCTGCTGTGTATCTCATCATTCCTGTTGGTTGGTAATTTTTAACAAGATGCTCAATCAGCCTATACCTGAGTAAAGTGACCATTAACAATTCAGCGATTTTATATTGGCAGGTTTTTATACTCAATGGAAAGAAATTCTTAAATATATCATTACCTATCTTAGTTAACTGCAAGTCTGAAGCCGATCTGTAAAGATTGAAGTCTCTATCATCAGTACAACATAAATAAGATTTCATTATGCTCTATATAAGCTAACAATGCAGATATCGAAAAAGGGGCATAACTCTAGAAACAAGCGGCTTAATGAGCTTATACTGCTCACCTGAACAACATAACCATTAACAAGATTTAATTATGCTGTGTTGAGGTTTTACGGCCGAGTCAACCCAATGGTGTCATGTCCTGCGCGGTCAATTTACTCAACCACACGTTTACTGAACCCTAGCTGAAGTACTTTTTGAGATATCCTGCAAACAAGCTGCTATATAATTAGAATGTAAAAATCGAGAAAGAGCATTACTATGGAACCATGTTTGATTTTATTTTCAAGTGTTAATCAGGTAATCTGCTTACCATCCCATATAAGCTAACCAAGTATCATGTCCGTAGAAGTATTTTTTCAGGTATCTTGCTAACAAGATTTCATCCCATAGACCATAATGAAAAGTGGACAAGGAGACATATAACACTATGATGAATAGACTGACATTGCCAGTTTTCAAACTCATCAGAGCTTTTACCCTGACCTACATATATGTAAGTATCCCTGACCTACATATATGTAAGTTTCCCATGTTAAATCTATGGGAGCTGTATGTTGCCATGGCAACCAGAGTTTTATTGTGTTAGGGTCAAAATTAAGAAGAGCAACAGTAAGGATATGATACAATCCGATTCAGATCCCAAAACCTGCCCATAACATCAAAAGGGAAAATTTAAAAACAAAGAGTTTTCATTACCTTGTACTCTGGCAGCCAGGTCCTGGTGAACCACGCACGCAACCTTGCGTTATCCATCCACAACATGGAACTCCGAAGTTTGTCAAGAGCTTCAGAATAGGCATCTGCAGTCCCGGCACGGGCACAGTTTCGAAGCAACATCAGTACACTCTCCTTTTTGTAGGACACCCCATTATCGAGCTTTGATACCCATCGAGTCCAACTCTGTTCCCGATGGAAATCGCAGATATAGACGAATGTACCTGTCAAAAGTCAGATAAAAAACAAGTTCAAAATCTGAACATTATTTGATACTCAATGTATGTTTTTATATCAGTTGACTGAAATTGTCAAATTAGGAAGAAGAGAAACGACAGAGAACTAAGCCATATTGGGTAGTACAGCTTATGTAAGCAAATTACTATTAAAGTAACAAAAATTAAAATGAAAGACCCAGGGAGTCCCAAAATCATAAGACGCAGCCAACCAAAGGCACCAGGAGAAAGAGCAATCTCCACGGAACGTACAGCAACAAGTACTTAACAAGCAGAGCATTTTAGTTTAGACTTACCAGGAAATGTTTCCTCAATTGCGGAGATTTCTCTCTCACAGAAATCTGTCATAAACTGTGCTGGTTTCCAGTTCCAGCCATCCTCCTCCATCCATTTCTTTATGGTATTTAGACCCTGACTGATTGCTGCTCTGGTTTCATTCTGAATGACAAACTCTCCCACAACGCTGTACCCAACATTTGTCTTCACAGCCAGGAAAAACAGCGGAAGAGCATACTTGGTTGTTCGGTACGTTGCGTCTAACAGACATATCTGATTACCATACCTGTAATGTATAATGTTAGTGATTAAAAAGAAGTAATCTATAGTCTTTTGGAAAGAATGCAGCCAATGTTTTGTTTTAACATTTTTTTATCTCAATCCTTAAAGAAAAAATAATTCAAACCTCATAATTAATTTCCATTCTGAACAATTTGAGAGGTTGTTGATTATCAGTCCAGTAAACAGCAAAGATGATGTTATGCCAGTCGATTGATTATTACCTATAGATCTTCCTAAACACTACTTCACACGATAAAAATCATCCGGAACCTCTTGTTCTAGGCTCGTACCTATTGGATGGCAGAAAGTTGTTGTTTACGTCTATCGCGCAGTAAAATTGCCAATTTCTTTTCATAAAAATAAAGCATTTTTATTTGTCAAAAATTTCTTTTCAGAAAAGATTCACATCGAGTGATCATTCAAATGTCATAACCACCAATATTTACACATACTATGACTATATACTAGCTAAAACTAGACGTTAAAATGATCACCATAAAGAAAAAATATGGTTGCACGCATGCCTGCTGATATTGGAAAAATATCATTGAAACAGTTGTATTTGTCTTAGCAAAAGCAGTCAGATTGCTTCCTAAAGCTGTATTTTTAAACTCTAGATAAAATTTACAAGTGAATATTGACCAAAAGAATATATTATCCAATTAAAGTTTGGCTAGAATCAATTAGAATCAGTAGAAACGGAAATGTTTTTGCCATCCACAATTATTGGTCATGTGACATAATATTGTTATCACGTGGTTAGTAGTCTGGATGAAAACAATAAAATTAAAAAGGTCTACATACTGCCTCTTGGCGCTTTTAGTATTTTACAAGTACTTATTATACTCACAACCAGAATCACCATTTCATTCAGGATGCCACACACCAAATCCCAATATTTACGTTATTTACAAGCCCATGTTCTTCAAACTTTCAAAGGCCAAGCTCAAATGTCAGGGGCCATAGGCCCTACTAGTTTTTATTCCTGTAATACATGAATCATTCTGAGACCAAGCATGGAAATGATGACAGGTCACCACAATTTGTCACGGATAGCTTAACCTACCGTAGTGAACTGGGTTAATACGTGGAAAAAAGCTTGAATCTTATAGTGAGCCTACTAATGCGTACAGCTGTACAATGGTCTCATATGACTTCAATATGGTTTCGCTATGGATTCTGTTGGGAATCAAGGCTAAGGGAAGGCCAACAGGCACAATGAAATTACTAACTAGAGCTGGTGTTTGTAAAACACTATGCCCACAACTGCCTGACACTAACACTGCTTGACTCCAACATTGCTTGCCCATGACGATAAGAACAATACAAATATACGAGATTTCAATGTTATTTTATTAAAAGGGAAATAACTCTAAAATGGGAGATAATTTGGATAGGAAAAAAAATATGGGTCACCTACTTTTTCATGAGGAATCCATATATGAAATTTCAAACTAGCATGCACAGTTCAAAACTTATGCTATGCATCAAAAAGTGTGCAATGTAAAAATGCCCAAAATGACAAAGGGCCATAACTCAAGAAGTAATTTTCAGAATTTATTCAAAAGTTAATCAGGTCATCTACTCATCAATACCAATCTATTCACCAGGTTTCAAGGCTCTAGCTTCAATAACTTTTGAGATATTTTGCTGACAAGATTTCATCTATATTTTTTCAAAGGGCCATAACTCAGGAAAGGGGCATAATCCTGATGGGAAAAAAAATACGGGTCAGCTATTTTTTCATGAGGAATCCATATATGAAATTTCAAAACCCTAGCCCGCACAGTTCAAAACTTATGCTATGCATCAAAAAATGTGCAACGTAAAAAAGCCCAAAGTTATAAAGGGCCATAACTCATGAAGTAATTTTCAGAATTTATTCAAAAGTTAATCAGGTCATCTACTCATCAATACCAATCTATTCACCAAGTTTCAAGGCTCTAGCTTCAATAGCTTTTGAGATATTTTGCTGACAAGAATTCATCCATATTTTTTCAAAGGGCCATAACTCAGGAAAGGGGCATAATCCTGATAAGAAAAAAAATATGTCAGCTATTTTTTCATGAGGAATCCATATATGAAATTTCAAAACCCTAGCATGCACAGTTCAAAACTTATGCTATGCATCAAAAAGTGTGCAATTGTAAAAATGCCCAAAGTTATAAAGGGCCATAACTCATGAAGTAATTTTCAGAATTTATTCAAAAGTTAATCAGGTCATCTACTCATCAATACCAATCTATTCACCAGGTTTCAAGGCTCTAGCTTCAATAGCTTTTGAGATATTTTGCTGACAAGATTTCATCTATATTTTTTCAAAGGGCCATAACTCAAGAAAAGGGGCATAATCCTGATGGGAAAAAAAATACGGGTCAGTTATTTTTTCATGAAGAATCCATATATGAAATTTCAAAACCCTAGCATGTATGGTTTAGAAGTTATGCTATGCATCAAAAAGCGTAACGGACGGACGCACAGACGGACGGACGACGGACGCACGCACGCACAAACGTCCCAGAAGCAATATGCCCCTCCAACTTCTTCGAAGTTGGGGGCATAATGAAATGCTTAGGGATCATAAGTACCTCTTCAGCAAGTGACGCTGGTATTTGGACTGATGGCAGAAGAAAAAGGATGTTTGGATTTGGCTGGTGGCAACAAACTCATCGTCATCATCCTGCTCAACTGTGGAGACAATTTCATCTGTTGGTGCTTCTGCTGCTGGTACACAGTCAAACCTGTCTTCTGGGTTCTCAAGAGACCACTGAGTAATAAGATGAATCAAATTCTCCTGATCTAACTGGCTGTACCTGCAACAGACTAACTCCTTTTATAAAATATAATTCAGAGTTCCAACAATAAATACCTGACAGGATAACTTACTTCATCCATGATGAACAGTAGCTCTGCAAAGGTTGGTGTCGCGGCTTCCAAGGTCAAGATGTGATTTAAATGAGAATCTCGAAAGTGCATATGGTACCTTTTTATTGGTTAAGACTCCTATATATAATGAAATAATTTCTATCATATAACATCAATGATTTGCAGTGGCTAACATTGTGTCATAAAAATTCTATGACCAAACAAGAGGCTCACCTGAACAACTTCTAAAGTTTATCAGGTCGTCTACCCATCCTCCCCAATAAACTGACTAAGTTTCAAGGCATCAGCTCAAGCAGTTTTGGAGACATTTTGTTCGCAAGATTTCACTAAGTTTAATTGCAAGTAGTATAACTCAGAAATTAAAATCCAGATTTTTTAAAAAGATCATCAGCTTGTCTATTCACCATCTCCAATAAGCTGACCACATATCGACTACTTTTTGAAATACCCTGCTATATCAACTACTTTTTGAGATATCCTGCTAACAACTTCCTTTTACTCAAATGCAAAAATCCTGTAAGTCTCTAAGAGCTATAGCAACAAGAGTTCCTAAAACCTCATGCAGCCTTTCCTTTTACCTGATAATGCTTCACATAAACTTTTATCTAGATTGACCAACCGGCTTCCAAGTTATTTAAATGACAAGCTCCCGTAGACTTACAATGCATATCCATACAATGGGACATAATTTGATAATAAACTGACATCGCCAGATTTTGAACTGATCTGAGCTTTAATTCTTCAGTTACATATATGTAAATTTGCAAGTCTGAAGCTGATCTGAATAAAAATAAAGCAGTGATCACGACATTTTGCCCATGTTATGTCGACAGGCATATTTTCAAACATTCTAAGATTTCTTGCCTCTCCTGGTTCCCTGCAAGTTTGAAGCCGATCTGAAAAAAAATTAAGTAGTTATCGTGGTCACAACATTTTCCAATATTAAGTCTATGGGAGATGTATGTTGCCATGGGCAACCCGAGTTCCAATCCGATCTGCCAAAAAAAACTTATGAAGCTTTCCTCCTGCCCAAATGATGCTACACATGATATTTGATCAAGATTAGCAAACTGGCTCCAGAGATATATATCTCTGATATTATTAGCTTTGTGGCGAAGCGACACTGAATTCACAAAATATGACAATAAACTGACTTGATAAAATTTGTATGTCATGTTAACTGGATAACCGCACTTTCAATTTCAAAACGCCTGAAAATATAAATCAATGTTCTAACAGTGGTTCTCAGTTTCTACAGCGACTATTTTTTATAAATCTGTTGCTATTAACATGATTAAAAAGATATACCATTTACTACACTGGCCAAAGGTTTTTTCAATGTCCTTGTGCTTCTTGAAATATATTATAAAGATAGCATGGCATAATGAATGGGTTTATGATAGAATAAGAAAAACGTCTGAAAATAGAATGTCTGTTAAAATACTGAAACATTGACATTACTAATATGCAGTGGATAACATTGCGGCATAAAAATCCGATGACCACAAAAGTAATTTGAATTTGGAAAGTTAAAAGTGAAAAGTTACATCAAGACAACCTTCATGTCAACCAAATTTAAAATGGTTCTATCATGAACAATTTTTTATACTTATGGTAATGTTTTTATCTCATGGTCATTTCATATGGAAATTTATATTTTAAAGGGATGGGGGCATCGTTGAATGCTCATTTCATAATTTTCATATGAAATGACCACTCATTTGGATCCAATATTATAATTACCTTAGTCTTTGTTGGCACAAATAGATGTGTTTTTTAAGGGTCTCATCTAGTGGATGGTAGGCCAGGTCTGTCAAAGGTGGGGGGTTGTTTGGAAACAGAGACCCAACATGGTGCTTCAGATGTCTCCTCATTTCGTTGACACTGGTTACACCAGCAGCCACAAGTTCATGTATCTTCTCCCTGATTTCCTTTGCTACTGGGTTCAAGAAACCAGTCAACTATAGTGAATGAGTAAAACCATGAGTTTGTTACACAACTTGCATTATAAAGCATGTGCAATCATCAGTGCACCAGCTAGCCTTATAAAGAGGGGTAGGCCTCTTGCCCATTTCTGCCGCTCCTCTGCCCTTTTAAAGCTGCCTACTGGATTCTTTCAACTTCAGACATCAACCCGACATTTTGGTGAAAATTTCATTCATCCTGGACCAGTTAAAAAATTAACAATATTTAATGTAAACCACTCTTTGAGCTGATTCAGCAGATTTCAAATTGATGATATTTTAAAACAGCATGACATTTCATGCAAAATGTCAAATCGTGTTTTCTGGGAAAAAAAAGAAAAACAGTATGTCATCTGATGAAAATTTCACCCAGAGTTGATACTGAGCGCATCACATGACACATGGTGTCCTCATTCTTGTATGACTGCGCAAAAAGTGCCCTATCTAGCACCCTCTGCCCTAAAATCCTAGCTGGAGCACTGATCAATATAACAAAGTGAATCAGTATAAGCCTTTGGGTTTATATTACTACTGCCTACTGGTCTTAGAGGCAAAGCTAAACGTATATCTCTAATTTATGGATGTTTAATAAAACTTATGTACATTCTGATTACTCAGCAATGTCTAATTGGGACAAAATGAAAACTTAAGATTGTAAGGTAAATCAGGGCATTTGAGCTTAAGCGGCTCTAAATAACACAAAATGTAATAAGATGACTTATTATATACCTGACACAAAAACTCCTATTATTTGCTAATGCGTTTTTGTATCTGGCAAAAGTGACGCTGGTGACTATATCAAAATTTTATATTTCACTAGTGATAATATGACTTTGAGACTACTATTTTATATTCACGATGTTTGCATTATCTGCTGGTTTCCAGTATAAACACAATCAATACTGGCAAAACAGATAGCCAGACCCCCTGATCTTTAAAGTTCCGTGGGGTCTGACAATCTGTTTTTTTCCAGTACTGGTTACCTTCAGACTGTGAACCAGCAGATAATGCAAAAAAGGTGATTAGGAACAAACTTACCAGTCTGAAGCGTTTCGTTTTCGATGGAAATGTCTGGATCTGATGTTTTAGCAGCCTTTGACATAAAAATGGGCAGAGTCGGTCCTTTCGCTTTAACAGGGAACCAGACACTGACCAATTATACATAAAAGCCGCTTTTTTGGTGATTCCTCTGTCAGCTGGGCTGGTCTTTTTTTTTCAATTCTAAGCAAATTTCCCATACACTACAGGTTTTTTCTCCAAGAATACGATAATTACTTCTTGATCAAAATGATTATGCCAAAGCCAGTCTAATGCAATAATACAGCTGACTAAGACTAAAAACTTTGAACAAGGCTAAGTCTTTGTCAAGATGGTGAATTGAGCTCTTCAAAATGCTCTCCCTTGAATGGTTAGCGTTTTTTTTTTTGTTTTTTTTTCCTAGCATAATACTTAGAGTTTCTGTTAGTTCATCAATCACAAAATATATTCCACTAAAATGACATCTTCAATAGCTCATATGAGCACTAGAAAAAATAAACATTCCTTCGTCAAGCAATGACACAAAGAGAAGTAGCCATCACATTTTTCATTGCCCTGCGAAATGAAGTAAGTTGCCATGGTCATGTCTGTAAATGTATGCTGTTACACTAATCAAACTACCTCTACCACGCGCTGTTTTCTGCTCAATTATTCTGATTGCCCTATCAGTACTTGCTCTTACGATGTAGAAAATTTTTCGGTGGATGAAGCTCATAAACCTTTTTTATGAAACTGGTCGCCACAAGATATAACCAGGTATATTTTTTTTTTCTTTTTCACTGTAACTTTTTTACGTTGAATAGCGTTGAAAGTGAGGGCGAAAGTTAAAACTTTCCGCCGTCATGTGATGTCTAGGAGAATCATTATTGGTTTGTGTTGAGGTTTTACGGCCCAGTCAACCCAATGCGGTCATGTCGAGCGTGGTCAGTTTACCTAACCACATGTTTACTGGGCAGGCTTAGTCCTCTAAGCGGTTAACCAGTATTGTGCACATTCTTTCGCCAGAAACTGACAACTGCCCTTCTTGAATCAGCGGATGGGAGAGAATGACCGTAGAAAATATTTCATAATCAATCTCCACGAAAGAATGTTGCCGACCTCGGCGGGGGTTGAACCCGCGACCTCTTGGTCTCCAGTTGGACGGCGCATCCAACTGAGCCACCGAGGCCGGCTGGAGAATCATTAGACTACCAGTCCTGAATTACTACATGTCAACAGTTAATCACCAATTTTCAATAATATTATTAATAATTTATCGTTATTTTATTATAATCAAACAAAATAGGTATATAATATACAAAATATTAAATCATGTTTTCGGGATATGAATAATATGTCACTCAGACTTGTCTAAATGGGCATAAACAACTTTTGCTTCGCACTCGTTTATACGCATTCAGACAAGCTTTTGTGGAATATTTTTCATATTCAGAAACATGATTTAATATTCTCTTTCTTTTCATAAAGAATAACTGAAGAACGCCTTTGTTACCTGTGAAACAGGATGAACATCTCCATGTTTAGCTGGGTCAGGTAGGCTTATGTAAAATCGCCTTTCACTCCTCACACTGTCTTTATTGAACTTTAAGCTTTGCCTGACCAAGCGACTTGCTTTCTTCTGCTGGGCTATTGATGCGGTTTGGGTCTCTGGAATCTAAAACAGCTCATCTGTAGCGCAATCATGCAGCAAAGACGGGACACACCAATAGTGGTGCTCTTCAACTAGTTTACTTTGATCAGGTTCAACATCTCTTTCAAAACATTTGTCGCTTGGGAGACATTGCTTCTGATTTCCTTCAACCACAAAAAGAGCTCATCTGTAAAGCTTTCTGACATACGCACGTATGGACATAACATCACGGTGAAATGCTATATGCCCCACTCCTGCCTCACTGCCTTTAACAGAAGGATCCAGGGAATGCTAGTCATTTGACGTAGCCTACCGAAGGAACCTGGAGCAATACAACATGTGATTCTAAAGTGCAAACCCTGTTAAGCATAATTACTCAAGAACAAAACAGATTTTCAGTCATTATCTCTTGTAGTTTTCCTTTTTCACAGATAATATCCTTGACTGATTGACATTGCGTTGCTCTTCATCACACATGCAATGTGTGACGG
>OZ024830.1:28850271-29123250 GCA_964016985.1 Anodontia alba | reverse complement strand
TTGTAAGCTTTTAGTGGTCGATTGGTCAATTATCTGCACCTAAAACTTCGTTTTTCTTCATAATCAAGGTTGATATAGGGTCTTCTGGGATCATTGCAAAATTTAGTTGCGGGCAAGTGGTGAGGCCATATTGATCGAAACTAGCTAGTATGTCCTATGAAACGTTGGCACCATTTTCCTAATTTCTGTGTGTGATTATTGCCCTCAAGGGCCATTCCTTTTAAATTCCTTTTAAAATCGGTATATTCTTCCTCGATCTGTTCCAGAATGTTGGCATCTTATGCCTGTTGTCAGGTCCACCATGAATCTTCTTACGCTCTGGGTTTCCTTTAGGATCATTGGGCCCATCGTGGTATGTTTGAAAATGCAGTTCTGTTCATGTATACTCTAGAGGGCGTAAGGAGTGTTGCAAACTTCATTACTGCTTATGAAGAGCTCAATAAAACCGAGACTCCCATTTTCTTATCAGTAGTGTGTTCTTTGTTTCCAAAGGCAATCTTTTTTACCTTTAGTTTAGATCGATAGCCATATAGCCCTTTATCATGTTTATGTGATAGTTCATCACGAACACATACCTAAATAATAAGACTCCCTTAAACCCCACTTTTATAAAGTAAAACTGAAGTTTACAGGGGTATACATTATTTTTCTTATTTCTGTTCAAAAACATAGATTGTAGGTACTCGTAAAAAATAATATATACCCCTGTAAACCCCAGTTTTACTATATAAAAGTGGGGTTTAAAGGGGTCACAATTATATAGGCAGGTTTTTGTGATGCAATATATATAAAGTAAATATTCCACAGGTCAAAATGAGGCGATCATTACATGGTATGAGGAGAAAGACCATCTTTTTGTTGAGACTAAGGCATTCCATCAGCTGAAATCCATACTTGAAGATAAATACTGGGCTACTATTGTTGGGAAACCAGGAGATGGTAAATCTGCCATGGCAGGGTATCTCGCGACCAAGTACAGAAATGAAGGATATGAGCCAATATTCATCACGTCAGCTGAAGACTGGAAAAGGTCAGTTTCATGTCGAGGCGTAAACGATCAAATCGATAAACAATTGATTGTTATAGACGACATGTTTGGATCTTCTGTTCTCGACCAAAAAAAGGTAAATGAATGGTTAGCATTAATAGGATACATGGAAAAGACTGTGGAAATAAGCAAGGGTAATATACGTGTTATCTGTACTAGCAGAAGATATATCTTTACAGACGTGCAATTAATTTTAGCTGATAGCAAGGTCTGTAAGCCCGGTTACGTAGTTGATACAACGGGAGAGGAGTATTGTTTATCGTCTCAAGAGAAAACGGAAATATTTAAAAGATTTGCCAAAGAAAATAATGTCACAGATTTTACTGCTGAGTCGGTGCGTTTTATTGACCCGCCACACGGATTTCCACATTGTGTTGAAATGTTTTGCACAAATCCTTTCTTACGTGAAAATGGGATTTCTTTTTTCAAAAACCCTGAAGAATGCATTCAGAGACAAATATCGATTTTCAGAGAAAATGATCCAGCGAAATACATTTTGTTGCTTCTTATGTTGATACGTCAAGACACATTTGACTATGCTTCCTTTGATAGCTTAATTGACAGTCCCAGTGAAACCGAGAAAAAACTGTTTAGAGCTGTTGGATTGTCATTAGATACGGCTATACCCGGCTTACGAAAGGCACTACCTTCACTAAAAAATACATATCTCCGGCAAGCATATGACGGTTCTTTTAGCTTTACCCACGAGTCACTGAAAGAGAATGTAGCATTTGAATTCTTTCGTGCCAGCCCTTCGCTAGCCGCTCAAACATTAGATTTGAAGTTCATCCTTTCCGTCCCTGGGAGATTTTATAATGCTGATGAAGGCAAGGCGAGTAATTTCAGGGACATCAAACCGCTATTTTTGCGTCTGGTGGAAGAAATAAAAAGTGGAAACGTCTTCGAAATATACAGCAGTAAAATATGGGACAACCAAACGTTTGTAAACCATTGGATAACGTACATAACAACGGACATGAGAGGTGAAATGAAAACAGTACTTTGTGCAGTTGACAAAGATAAATTCCCAACGCTTCGTTCGTTTGATTACACGTTACAGGTATGTGACCCATTCCGTAGCGCTCACTCTGTACTGAGCTCGCTCATGTACTATAACAGAGACTATGCAGCTTGTGGTATACTCCAAAATCCAAAAATACAAGAGGAAATGGAAAAGATCAGTGATTGGATCATATTGCTGCATCAGGGACTTGAATTCGCCTGCACAAAAAATAATAATTGTGACGTTATAACAGCTTTCTTATCATTAAAACCATGTGGCAACAAACTCGATGGAACAAAAGCTTTACTGGCTGCTTTATCATTTTCGAAAATTGACTATGCAGAAATGGTTTTGCAAAAAACTCAAGTAGCTCCTAACTACCAGGAAAATAGTAGAGGATTTTTTTATTATCTCGCAACTTCTAACGTAGATGTCGGTAAAATGGACACAGTCTGTGAAAGACTTCTTGAAATCGGCGAAGACATAAATGTGAAGGACGCAGGTGGAATCGTTCCTTTGTTTGCCTTGGTCCATAAAATAATCAGAAAAGGTTTTGATTTTGATAGGATTAGTTATTTCGTGAATAAAGGAGCAGACATTAATGTACGCAATACGGCAGGGCAAAATATTGTTTTATATACTTTAAAACACTATGACGCAGAAAAATGTGTAAAATTTCTACAGAAGCTGCTCAGAGACTTTAACTGCATTGATGAGTGTAGGAAGAATGCAATGCTTTACGTATTTGATTATCGCACAAAAGACAAAGCCTTTTTGGAGCTTTTTCGTTATTTGAATAGTATGAATGTAGACCTTTGTCACCAAGACGAAAAAGGAAGGAATTCTTTGATGTTAGCCTTAGAACATGGATGTGATTTAGATATCATAAAACAACTAATGCTAAACAGCCCACAAAAACATACCGATGCAGATGGACAAGGTTATTATCATTACTTGTGTAAATCAAGTCTTGGCGCCGATACTTTTTCTAAATACTGTACAGTTCTTAGCGATAATGGGGAGGATGTGAACCTTATCGACTCTAAAGGAGACTCTCCTTTGACTGTACGTATCAAGCATGAGCTTGACAGCAGCATTATTACCTTGGTTGAGCATGGTGCAGAACTAAACGCAAAAGACAAATTTGGTCGAAATCTTATCATGCATATGTTACTCTGGGGACGTTACGCAAGTGACATTTTGCCGTCCCTGCTGACACAGATCGTTCAAGCAGGTGCTGAGTTACACATTCTCGACAATGATGGTAGAAACGCAATGCATTACCTATTTTGTGACGGATACGATTATTGTTCTTGGACATACAAAAACACTGAGGAGGATTACTTTTTGGAAAATAACAGCATTTATGCATGGGAATCACACCAACTTGAAAAACAAACAGACTTATGTGTGTACTTGAAAAAAGAAGGTGTAAACCCCTTTCAAAATGACTGTGACGATGTTAATCCTGTGATGTTAGCTTTAAGGAATTATCCTAACTTAGAGTGTGTGAAAGATCTCCTAAACAATATTCAGTGGGAGGTGGATAAAGAAGGAAAAACTTATTTTCATTATTTAGCTGAATCGCTTGCTTCTGATGACAAGTTTAAGGAGATATGTTCAGAACTGAAATGCCGCGGGGACATTAATTCTAAGGACTTTTCTGGAAAATCTCCACTATATGCTTGTTTTACTTCCTTTGGGTACAGTACGTTCAATAACTTTGCAGCGAAGAAACTTAAGAAATTGGAAATACTAGTGGAATGTGGTGCAAGAGCTGATACGAAAGAAAAATGGGAGGAATGTCCTGTTCCCAAATATGACTTGCCCGCAGTTAGAATCATTTTACAAAATGCAGGCCTCAGATTTCATGATGAAGACCTAGTGTGTGGGTGGAGTAGCATTTATAAGTATTTACATGTTCTGCCGTAAGATTAGCGCCCGCTAATACCCAAATCCACGTCGGCTTAGCTTAGTTTTTTTTTTCTGTCAGGTTTTAAATGTACAGTGAACCCTCGTTACAACGACAGCATTTGTTCCCAAAGATGTTGCCATTAAAATGAATCTGCTGTTATAAAGAATCCTTAATGGACAGATTGATATGCAAAAGAAGACTCTGTTTTATTAACATTTCCTCACAGAACATATGTTTTGGATATTTGATAGAATCGCCTCTATGAGGCGATTCTAACAAATATCCAAAACATATGTTTCTTTAAAGTATTAAATACAATATTCTTGCGTAATTGGCGACTAATTGTTGCCTCTTATACGAAGGTTTTGTGACAGTCAAATTGTCATTATAACGAATTTTGTAGTCGTATCGAGTGTCGCTATAAAGAGGGTTGTCTGTAATAGTTATTCCTATCTTAACAGTAATGCCAAGATGCTAACAGCAACTGAATGAACTGTAATATGACAAACACTCAAAGGAGCCTAGCATCCGGGCTCTCAGATCAGAGCCTTCGTTTTCCACATGAAGAAACTTTGAATCATTGGCTATCTAAAATGTGCACCCCAGTGAAAATTCTGATCAGACTGCATGTACGCGCAGGCTGATCTGAATTTTCGCAGGACACGCATGTCCCAAGGCACCCTTTCTGATGTTGCGGCTCAAAAGTTGATGGTCTCTAATACAGTCGACTCTCGTTATCTCGAAGTCCAAGGTATCCGTATCTCGGCATATCAGATTTGCAGAATTGAGGAAAAAAGATAAATCAAACATCCACATTTCACAAATGAATATGTAATTTGACTCATGAAAATAGAGATATGCTGAAAATATTGTGGAAAAGAGGAGAAATTGCTCCTTAGGAGCAATTTCTCCTCTTTTCCACATTATTTTGTTACCTGTTGTCATAGTTTCATGTTAAAACAGGGACAAGATTTTCACTTCCAGATAAGCGGTAATTCGAAATAAGCGAGTTCGAGATAACGAGGTTCGACTGTATATATGAAGAAACATGAGAACGAGGCTTATTCAATAAATTCTGATCAAGGTACTACGGTACACTTAAAGAGGGAATCAAAGTTATTGACCTTGATTATGCTAAACACATCACATCTGCATTATACCATGTCCTTTAATATAAATTGATATGTTTATCATGAGCTAATTAGAAGAGAGTAACCAACTCGTATAGTATCTCCATACTCACATATGTTTTCGCCGATTTCATTTGATTGGTCTGAAGGTGTTGTTTGACGGCCCAGGATTCTCCAGGTGTCTCAACAAGCTTTTTTCTGTTAAGTCCTCATCTTTGCTTCATTATAGGCTTTACTGCGATTAGTTTGTTGTCCGAAATGATTCATTGATGAGAAAGACCTCCACACGGAAGGAACAAATATATGTTTTTTACCACTGTGGAAGCTAAGGGCGAAGGGTTGGGATCCCGTGAAGCTAGGTTAAACAAATATATGTTTTACCACTATGGAAGTTAAGGGCGAGGGTTGGGATCCCGTGAAGCTAGCTTAAGCCTCCCCCCACCCACACAGCCTCACCCCACCCCAGGAATTCATTGCTGACCGCTCAAAGGCGGTTACTTCCTTTGTTGTACTTTTTGTTCATTACGAAAACACGCCTATATAATTTTGACCCCCTTAAATCCCACTTTTATATAGTAAAACTGGGGTTTACTGGGGTATACATTATTTTTCTTATTTCTGCCTAAAAACATAGATTGTGGGTACTCGTTAGAACCGTCTCGTCGAGGCGGTTCTAACGAGTACCCACAATCTATGTTTCGAGCAGAAATATGAAAAATATCAGAATTTTTTATTTGAAAATTTTCATTTTTTGATAGTAAAATTTTCAGTATATTTTAATAGGCGTGTTTTCGTAATGTACTTGTTTTGTACATGTAGTGTTTTTGTACATGTAGGGTTTCACTTGTTAATGTTTTTATGTAACAATTATGTAAGTTTAAGAATATTCAGTTAAGCTTGTGTAACATAGTTGCCACCTTTTTGGGAAAGAGTTGGCAATTCTGTTTACCATCTGTTCATTTTGTTGCTGCTTAATCGTATTTGTCTGTCTTTCCCTTTGGTGTTGGGGGTTGGGGGTTCGATGCGGATCTGATTGTATCAGTTCCTGATTCCACTTGTTTACTGTTACTTTTAAATTCTTCCCAAGGGCCAGATCATTACGAAAACACGCCTATACAAATATAGACGACTCTCGTTATCTCGACATCGCTTATCTCGAATAACCGCTTATCTCGAAGTGAAAATCTGGCCCCTGTTTTAACTTGGAAATCTAACATCAGATAAAAAAACATTGTGGAAGAGAGGAGAAATTGATTCTCAGGAGCAACCTCATCTTTTCCAAAATATTTCAATATATCTCTAACTTCAGGAGACAAATTACATACTTATTTGTTAAATGTTGTTATATTTATTTTTTCCCAAAGTCTGCAAATCTGATGTCGAAGTACGGATAACTCGAAGGATTTCAGAGAGTCCCTTGGGCTTCGAGATAACGAGGGTCGACTATATATAGAAAATTTTACCTCCAAAAAATGAAAATTTTCAGATAAAAAGAACATATTTTTCATATTTCTGCTCCAAAACATAGATTGTGGGTACTCGTTAGAACCGCCTCGCCGAGGCCGTTCTAACCAGTATCGTCAATCTATGTTTTGAGCATAAGAAAAATAATGTATACCCCTCTAAAACCCATTTACTATATAAAAATGGGGTTTAAGGGGGTCAAAATTATATAGCATGTTTTCGTGATGTGCTGAACCATAAACGTCATGTCGATATGCTTGTGTCAATTCCTGAGTTCTGTTATTTATATCTCAGTAATCTTAATCGACACAGTCAATTTTCTAAATGTCTAGTGACTCTGATGATAACCTGTATATTACACATTCGCAGTATGACCAGTTTCTTTGAATGTGCTCTAGTTTTCATTCAATAAATGATACATTCTTGGAGTATATATACTTTTGTGAGAAATGAATCACAATTTTAAAGACGTCTTTTAGCTCACTTTAAAATGTGTACACTTAAGAAAATGGTGCTTGTACAAATCGTCGTTTCAAATGAATGAATAAGAATTTTGCACTTTCATTAACAGCGAGATGTTATTATAGCAATTAACCTGACAATTCGGCCTCACCAAAATGTTTTGATATGCAGTCGACACTCGTTATCTCGACATCGCTTATCTCGAATAATCGCTTATCTCGAAGTGAAAATCTCATCCCTGTTTTAACTTGGAAATCTAACATCAGATAACAAAACATTGCGGAAAAAAGGAGAAATTGATTCTAAGGAGCAATTTCTCATCTTTTCAAAAATATTTCAATATATCTCTAACTTCATACTTACATAACTTATTTGTAAAATGTAGTTGTTCCATTTATTTTTCCCAAAGTCTGCAAATCTGATATGTCGAAATACGTATATTTCGAAGTATTACAGAGAGTCCCTTGGGCTTCGAGATAGCGAGAGTCGACTTGATAAGATAAGAACTGAACTATCTTGTCCGAACATAACGAAAACAAGCCTATTCAAATATACTGAAAATTCTACCACCAAAAAATGAAATTTTGATATTTTTTTTTTATTTCTGCTCAAAACATAGATTGTGGGTACTCGTTAGAACCGCCTCGGCAAAGGCGGTTCTAACGAGTACCCACAATTTAAGTTTTTGGAAAAAAAAAGAAAAATAATGTATACCTTTTACTATATAAAAGTGGGATTTAAGGGGATCAACATTACATAGGCATGTTTTCGTGATGACAAACCAATTAGATGATTGTTTGCGAAAACAGCCGTCTGTGGAGTTATGGCCCACCTATTGTGCCTCTTGACCGTTACGAAAACACGCCTATTCAAATATATAGAAACTTTTACAACCAAAAACTTAAATTTTTTAGATAAAAAACTCTGATAGTTTTCATATTTTACTCAAAACATAGATTGTGTTTATTCGTTGGTACCGCTTCCATTACGAAAACACGCCTATTCAAATATACTGAAAATTTTACCACCAAAAAATGAAAAATTTCAGATAAAAAATCCTGATATTTTTCATATTTCTGCTCAAAACATAGATTGTGGGTACTCGTTAGAACCGCTTCGTCGAGGCGGTTCTAACGAGTACCCACAATATATGTTTTGAGCAGAAATAAGAAAAATTATGCATACCCCTGTAAACCCCAGTTTTACTATATAAAAGTGGGGTTTAAGGGGGTCAAAATTTTATAGGCATGTTTTCGTGTTGGCCGCGGTTCTAAAGAGTACCCACAATCTATGTTTTTGAGCAAAATAAGAAAAATAATGTATATAATGTATACCCCCTGTGAACCCCTCAACACACTCAGTCTGTTAAGGGGATCAAAATTATATAGGTGTGTTTTCGTGATGTTTTTGAATTGTTAGGAAGTACATGTATTAGACTTGCCAACAATTCTTCTCAGTTTGTATATAGTAGGATACAATAAAAATTGGTCCGATAGGACTTGTTGAAGATGATTGTTTTATCAAACCAACATGATATATACAAATAAATTCAGAGTGTTGACGATCATTACGAAAACATGCCTATTCAAATATATTGAAAATTTTACCACCAGAAAATGAAAATTTTCAGAAAAAATTTTTTGATATTTTTCATATTTCTGCTCAAAACATAGATTGTGGGTACTCGTTAGAACCGCCTCGGTGAGGCGGTTCTAACGAGTACCCACAATCTATGTTTTGAGCAGAAATAAGAAATATAATGTATACCCCTGTAAACCCCAGTTTTACTATATAAAAGTGGGGTTTAAGGGGGTCAAATTATATAGGCGTGTTTTCGTGATGAAATTTAAGAAGTGTTTTCTGAAATGTATGACGCCGATAGCCCTTTTTTTCTTTTTTCGTTTTTTTTTTTTTTTTTTTTTTTTTTTGAAAACTGTATTCAAAGGATGCATGTGCAAAACAATGAAGGAATACATATTAAACGGGATTCCATGATGCAGCGTAAAGGATTCAACATCGCTTGCTGACTGGGATACAATCAACAGTTACTATAATATCATGCAAGTCTTACTCATCAACCAAATTGTGTCATATGCGGCTATAGAAGTGTGTCAATGTGTCACTGTTTTTTCTAGTTTTTTTTTTAATTTTCGTCATTTACTCGGACCCTTTCTGCCACTTAAGGGAATGGATACACCTTCAGGAGAGGCAATTATGTCAATATAGTTTCCCCCTTTTCAAAGGGTCTACTAAAAAGGAAAGAATATGCTCCTCCTAGGAGCAAACACTTTCGTTTCAGAGAAAATCACTTTTCAGAGGCTTATTGTGCAGGTAAGCAAACGAGAAGTCACAAACTATCGGCTCAGTTGGATGCGCGTCTGACTGGTGATCAGGAGGTTGCAGGTTCGACACCATTCTGGGTCGGCAACAGTCTTTCGCGGAGATTGATCATGAAATGTTTTCTATGGTTATTCTCTTCCTTCCGCTGATTCAAGAAGGGCAGTTGTCAGTTTCTGGCGAAAGAATGTGCACAATACTGGTTAACCGCTTAGAGAGCTAAGCCCGACCAGTAAAAGTGTGGTTAGGTAAACTGACCGCGCTCGACATGACCCATTGAGTTGACTGGGCCGTAAAACCTCAACACAAACAAACTTGTAAAAACTGGCGAAAAATCTACCAATTTTGTCCAGTCCCGGTTTGTGAACATGTGCCAACCAGTGGGCCAGGATTCTTTTACAGGGGGTTCAACATTTCTGAGGGGGTTCGATTTGAACAGACTACCGTACTTACACTAAATGCTTGGACAGACAGGTTTAACCAAACAGTGTAGGCCTAGATCAGACACCGCAGAACGCGGCGTCAAATCAGGGTCTTCACTGTTTGCCACTTATCCAGCAATTCTCGACACATTCACAGGTAGAAACATGAACTAGTCAATTTCATTAGAAGCACAAGCTAAAGAGTCTAAATACAATATAATTACGAACACACGCCAATTCAAATATATAGAAAACTTCACCTTCAAAAACTTAAAAAAACATCGGATAAAAAAACTCTGATATTTTTATCATATTTCTGCTCAAAATATAGATTCTGGTACTCGTTAGAACCGCCTCGGCAAACACGTGGTGTCACATGTATGGGTATTACATTACCTTAGGCGGTTTATTTATATTGAATATTACTTTATCCATTATATTTATTTGCAAAACTACTTAATTTATTTCATATACATTACGAAAACACGCCTATTCAAATATTCTGAAAATTTTTCCACCAAAAACTGAAATTTTTCAGATAAAAATTTTGATATTTTTCATATTTCAGCTGAAAACATAGATTGTGAGTACTCGTTAGAACCGCCCCGACAAGGCGGTTCTAACGAGTACCCACAAACTATTTTTTTGAGCAGAAATAAGAAAAAATAATGTATACCCCTGTAAACCCCAGATTTACTTTATAAAAGGTGGGGTTTACGGGGGTCAAAAATATATAGGCATGTTTTCGTGATGATAGGAGTTAATGACTACCGGTATTTGGACGATTTACAGAAACATCTGTACACTGGTTTTCAGGTATCAGACACATATTAATGATACAGAGTTCTCGTGAAGTATGCATCAAAGATCATTTTGTGTCTACATAGCATGTACAGTCCAGGACAAAGAATACGAGGGTCCTGCAAAAAGTTTTGTCACCGGGTTCGGATTACTTCAGTGCTACGTTTTATCAAATATATTTTTATTACAAACCTTCAAAGTATTCCCCCTTTACCGAAACACATTTTTGTAACCTTTTTACCCAGTCGCGAAAAGCAGATAAATAGGGACTCAGGTCAGGTGAATAAGGTGGATGATTTCAAACTTTCACTTTTTCAGAAGCCAAAAAAGACTTAACAACCTCACACTTATGAGAGGAGGCATTGTCATGTAAAAGGTGGACTCCTGACCATCCTTTGCTTGGCCGTTTCTTATTGTAAAACTCCTTCACTTTCTTCAGTACAAAATTCTTGTAGAATCGGCCAGTGACTGTATGACCAGATACATGGGCGTTTTTGATCTTTTCGCTTCCATTGCTTATTATCAGCCCTTCTTTGCGACTGAAACATGTGCACACAGGTTTCATCACCTGTTAGAAAGTCAGAAATAACCCGACTATTACAGTCTTTGTATGGTTTCAAAAGTTCCCGGGCACATTTAAGGCGTTGTGTGTTTTGCTCCTCAGTGAGCAAATGAGGTACCCACCTAGCGCAAACCTTCCTCATGTCCAAACGCTTTTTCAAAATTGTTTGCACACTGCCTTCTGATATGCCAGTACAACTAGCTATATATCTGACAGACAATCGCGCATCATGTTCGACCACAACCTTTACAGCAGCGATGTTAGCCTTGGTAACAGAGGTTTAAGGCCTTCCAGGACGGGTATCATCTTCAACAGAAAATTTCACAGCTTTAAAAGCTTTAACCCACCTAAAACTGTGCGCATTGAAATGGTCTGAGGTCCATACATACAACACAATTCATTAAATATCTGCTTTGAATCTATATTAAGCCTAATGCGGCATTTAATATAGCTACGAATTTCAGTCTTCTGGTTCATGTTCCAATGTAACAAGTAAATTGGTCAGTGTATATATGACTGCATCTATTTCAATTTGAAATAACTCGGTCAGTTTGAAAGCAATTTGCACGAAATAAACGGATATCGTTAGCTATTCAACACATCATTTAAGTGCAGTGAAGCATTTTAAAATATACCTGGGATAAAACTAAGGAAGCCTATTAGTGACAGAACTTTTTTGCACGACTCTCGTACACTACAGTCGAACTTCAATGGCTCGAACATCTTTGGGACTACGGAAATTTGTTCCAGACACGGGTAGTTCGAGCCACTGAGGGTTTATCATAGCGCAAGGTAAGAAGGTAAATGCGAATAATCTAGGAATGTCTTTTCCATCATCTATAAAATAATGGTATGTTGATTGTACTCATTAGAATCGCCTCATTGAGGCGACTCTAATGAGTACACACAACATACATTTTCACGATAAAATAAGAAAATTTCCCTTAAAATCCCACACTTTTTGTTTTCTTGAGCTATCAGACGAATTTCCTAGGGACTGAAAAACGAGTTCGAATCATCCAAGGTAAACGAGCCATCCATGTTCGAGCCATCGAGGTTATACTGTATAAAGCTATAAAGAACATCACAAGTACTTTTGGCACCATCCCTAGGCCCCATTACTTAAAGGGCTCCAAGCAGACAGTAATCCTTTCTCAAAGTGGGGTACTCTTAATGATTTGAGCCACCTTCTGACAAAACTAACAAAATGGCATGTACGCCCAACGAAGACTCAGATCAGCCTGGGCATCCGCCCAGTCTGATCAGAGTCTTCGTTGTCCGCATGAAGATACCTTAAGCCCATAACTACGCATTGAGTGCACAGGGAAGACTGATCAGACTGGGCAAATTCCAAGGCTGATATGTGTCTTTCCTGGGCGCACATCCATTTTGTTGGTTTTGTCATGATGTGGCTTATTCAATTCTTAATTGGCTCCGCTCAGTGGGAAACTGTTGCCTTCAAGGGAAATGGATACACTTTCTGGAGAACTGGTGTACAGGAAAGTAAACAGGAAGTCACAGAAGTTGTCTCCCTTGTCAAAAGTGACAGAAAAAATTTAACAAGTGTATTCATTCATCATAAACTGAATACCCTTCCATGCACTGTAATTGGAACGGTCTTAAATGCTTTACTAACACAAAAATGCAATGATGACTTGATGGATTTATGAAGGTGAGTTAGACTAGGATACATTTGAGGCAGTTATTTAAAGCATGGACATAGTTCAGGACGCCTTCTTCTAAAGAAAAGCAGTCCATTAAAAATCGCATTTAGACTGTTAAATGTGGTATCTGACGGACAGGCAGCAGATACTTAACATTCCTCCTGCGTCTATTTAATTAAATAATATTTATATTGCACCGAGCACGTGTCCGAGCCTAAGACAGGAAACTACAAAGATTTTAGCCAGCCTGGTATACAGTGAGAGGAATCCGAATCTTCATGCAGAAGGGTACCAAAGTACCGAATCAGCATGTTTATTCTTACTGTCAAACTTAATGGCACTGTCTAATTAGGATTTTTCTTGCACAGTCATTGGCTTCTTTATATTTTAAACCCTTGTCCTGCTAGCCCGGTTATACTCTGCCTTTGCAAACAGTGTAGATTCAGATCAGTTGGCTTCTGAAGAAGCCAACTGATCTGGATCATTACTGTTTGCCATTAAGTATGTGAATTTATATCAACAATCTTGATTAAGTAATCTGATTGGCTGAAAATTAGAAATGGATGTGGCTTCTTAATTTATTCAGCAGGACAAGGGTTTTAAAATATTTTGAAAATAATTGATCAAGCTGATCATACTACTGAAATTAACAGGCTGCCCAAAAGCTATCGCTTTTCCAATACGCATCTTCCTGTGTGGTGTGGTTCACACACTGTGTAGACGAGTCTTTTCAGATAGCCAGTAGATTTTCGAATGGTACAAAACCTACATCTCCGTTATCTTCCCGTTGGACTTTAACCATACCACTTTTAGCCTCGGGTCCAGCCAACTTTACGATATCACCCCGTCGTACAAGCATTCCATTGTTACCCTGTGAACACATAATACATGCCATAAACATGTGATGGTACAATTTGCCATAACAAACCTTAGCTACATTCCAATCAGGGTCCACATCATTTTACTTATTGTATTTGCGGATGGCATATTATCACAGAAGTTTATTCACACATGATACATGGCTGCAGAAATCTCACGATTCACGTCACGTTTTGCATGACACACATGCATGTCATAAATTAATGCTGACGGACTCATTCAGCTATTCAGGACATTTTGAAAAGTATTTTAAGTTCTGTTTGTTTATGTTCTTGATTTTCTTTCCATTTCAGACATACAGTACGGAAGCGGAGACAGAAGATAAAATAACATCACGAAAACATACCTATACAGTTTTGACCCCCTTAAACCCCACTTTTATATAGTAAAACTGGGGTTGACAGGGGTATATATTATTTTTCTTATTTCTGCTCAAAAACATAGATTGTGGGTACTTGTTAGAACCGCCTCGCCGAGGCGGTTCTAACGAGTACCCACAATCTATGTTTTGAGCAGAAATATGAAAAATGAAAAATATCAGAGTTTTTTATCTGAAAAAAAAAAAGAATTCAGTTTTTGGAGATGAAATTTCCTATATATTTGAATAGGCGTGTTCTCGTAATGAACATTAAAATTATAGAACTTTTCGTAATTGCTTTTATTTGCATTTGAACAATAATTTCTTGTTTTTTATATTTTATATTTTAACAATATTCTATAACACTTTTCACGTTCTGAATAAAAATTAAATTAGCTTGGTTGCTGACAACAGTTAAAGAAGTTCTTTAGCTTTTTTTAGTGGTGGTTTCAATAAGATGTGGGTCTGAAAATAATTTAAATAAATTCTAAATAATCTTGATGTCTTTTTTCTAAAGTTCAAACCCTAAAGCATTTAACCTTTCATGCGTGGAGTCCACATGATAAACCTAAACTCCGATGCTACCCAGCGGGCACATGACGTAAATATAACGTCGCCTCAACGTCGATGCAACGTCATGACGTTGCATCGACGTTGAGGCGACGTTATATTTACGTCATGTGCCTGCCGGGTAAACTACGCTTCACGAACGTCAGTGTCCGCCTTGCGTTTTTACTGATCCTTGCTTTTGACGTTAGACCATTCTTGGGGTTTGGGGTGGGCGGAAGATAAACTCTATATATAGCATAGTACATATTTTGATCCGCTTTTGTAATGGGTCCCTTTTTTCAGGTTTGTAAATGTACTTAGCCGACGCACAAAGTTGAAACAATGTCGTTTCAACGTAAATACAACGCCGAGTATCTTGTAGTTTTGATTCCCAATTTTCAGATTAAAAGTAATATGAATTGCCTATTTTCTTTGAAAGAGGTTATAGAAAGCCTACTACCAGGAAAACTATTAGGAAATATTTATTAGAAATCCTTATGTCGTGTGTAAACGGGTACGTTAACGTTGAACATCTGGAATAAACAATTCAGCAGACGACAAAGATTTGAGTTTTCATGCGAATTGTCTCGTTATTAGTAAAAGGGAATAAATTGCATGAAATGTTAAGTCCACTGGAAAAAAACAAAACAAAAAAAAAAAAAACAAGAAATATATCAATTTATCGAATTAGCCTTTGCTAGTTTTTCATCTTTCTAAAGAATGTGGTAGGCCGTATATTGACTTTGAGGCCCTGCCAATGGGGGAGTGGGTACCTGTTCCCTTGTTCCCCTGAAATATTTCAGCATTTGCCCTTGTTCCCCAAAATCAAAATCATAAATTTCTATGTTCCCTCCTCCCCCAAATTACCTTTGTTCCGCTGTTCCCTTCATTTTCTATTTGTGTTCCCCTGTTCCTCTGAAATAAATGACATTATTCCCCTGTTCGCCATAACCCCTGGGAGGGTCTCGACTTTGACCTACCTACCTATTATTCGATGAATGTTTACTATCATGTCAATGTACTTTTAATATTGGACTAATCCAGGGTCAATGTGAAGTAGATAGTTGCGGGAATATAATTATGCCACTCAGTACTTTCCGGTTCACCGACCGCTTTCTGAAAGTACCGACCATTACAAAAACATGCCTATTCAAATATACTGAAAACTTTACCACTAAAAAATGAAAATTTTCAGATAAAAAATTCTGATATTCTTCATACTTCTGCTCAAAACATAGATATAAGAAAAATAATGTATACCGCTGTAAACCCCAGTTCTACCATATAAAGCCGACCTCGGTGGCTCAGTTGGATGCGCCGTCCGACTGGAGACCAGGAGGTCGCGGGTTCAACCCCCGCCGAGGTCGGCAACATTCTTTCGTGGAGATTGACCATGAAATATTTTCTACGGTCATTCTCTCCCTTCCGCTGATTCAAGAAGGGCAGTTGTCAGTTTCTGGCGAAAGAATGTGCACAATACTGGTTAACCGCTTAGAGGACTAAGCCTGCCCAGTAAATGTGTGGTTAGGTAAACTGACCGCGCTCGACATGACCCCATTGGGTTGATTGGGCCGTAAAACCTCAACACAATTATCTACCATATAAAAGTGGGGTTTAAGGGGGTCAAAATTATATAGGCATGTTTTCGTGATGGTCGGAAGTTTTAACCCTGTAATGACCTTTTTTTTTTACTCAAAATAATATTTCATCTCTCTCTCTCTCTCTCTCTCTCTCTCTCTCTCTCTCTCTCTCTCTCTGTGTGTATGTGTGTGTTTTCATCTCCATGGTTATCCGATCTTATTTTGCGGCAAAAGCTTAGTGGAGTTTTCATCGAAATCACCGCCATCACGAAAACATATCTATATAATTCTGACCCCCCTTAAACCCCACTTTTTTATAGTAAAACTGGGGTTTACAGGAGTATACATTATTTTTCTTATTTTTGCTCAAAAACATAGATTGTGGGTACTTGTTAGAATCGCCTTGGCGAGGCGGTTCTAACGAGTACCCACAATCTATGTTTTGAGCAGAAAATGAAAATTATCAGAATTTTTAGTCTGAAAACTTAGTTTTTGGTGGTGAAATTTTCAATATATTTGAATAGGCGTGTTTTCGTAATGAATGTGAAAATTCTTGTTTTATTTAAAACACTTAGAACGCAGAAACAGCAGACGACAAGCGGATGAGATTGTTCTTATTATGTCCAGAAAATAGGATAGGCCCCCGCAATTTGAAGAAGACACTTAACATGAAATGTCAAATCTTATTTTCTGGGAAAAATAAAGAAAATATTTCAAAAAATATTGTCTGCGGAAATTTTTACCCAGCACTTTATTAGAAAAAAAGAGCTCGAAAAGCGAATGTCAAGCTCAAGCTCTGCATCCGCACAGTCTCATCTGGAGCTGCTCTGGATCGTATTCTGTAGTGTATCCATTAATTGTGTACATTACGAAAACACGTCTATTCATATATACTGAAAATTTTACCACCAAAAAATGAAAATTTTCAGATAAAAAATTCTGGTATTTTTCTTATTTCTGCTCGAAACATAGATTGTGGGTACTCGTTAGAACCGCCACAACGAGGCGGTTCTAACGAGTACCCACAATCTATATTTTTGAGCAGAAACAAGAGAAATAATGTATACCCCTGTATACCCCAGTTTTACTATATAAAAGTGGGGTTTAAGGGGCTCAAAATTATACAGGCGTGTTTTCGTGATGTCGGGCAAAAATCCTAATTGGACTGAATGGCATTCAGTAACGACCCTACGTTTACACTGTTTGCTCAGACTTCGGGTAAATACAGTAAGTCCCAAGTAACCAGGGTCCTAAAAGTAGCGTATGAAAAGCAAATGCAATAATCCGCATTTCATTACGAAAACACGTCTATTCAAATATATAGAAAATTTTACCACCAAAAAAAAATGAAAATTTTCAGATAAAAAAATCTGATATTTTTCTTATTTCTGCACAAAACATAGATTGGGGGTACTCGTTAGAACCGCCTCGACGAGGCGGTTCTAACGAGTACCCGCAATCTGTTTAGAGCAGAAATAGGACAAATAATGTTTACCCCTGTAAACACCAGTTTTACCGACACAGTGGCTCAGTGGTAGAGCGTCCGCTTTGTGACCGGGAGGTTACGGGTTCGATCCCCGGCCGGGTCATACCAAAGACTTTAAAAATGGTACTAGCTGCTCTTTCGCTTGGCGCTCAGCATTAAGAAAGTAGAGTAGAAATCAGAACTGATCAGCTCAGTGTCAGTATAATGTGACTGGGTGAAATTTCATGTCAGAGTGTCTGAGGCATGATATTTCAGTGAGGCAGCACTCTAAAAGTGAGCATTGAGCTCCCTGTTACATCCAGACACCGTCGCGATATGACTGAAAGATTGTTGAAAGCGACGTTAAGCCCAAATCAAACAAACAAACAAACAAAACCCCAGTTTTACTATATAAAAGTGGGGTTTAAGGGGGTCAAAATTGTATAGGCGTGTTTTCGTGATGTAACTGGGGTTCTGATCATTGGTGTATGAAAAAAAAACAACAACAAAAAAAAAAAAAAAAAAAAAAAAAAAAAAACACACAATTAAACTATGGAAGTAATTATAAAGAAAAAGAAAAAATACATATATAAAATGAAATTTCACGGTGCCAATATGACATTTTACTCTGCCAATATGACATTTTACTCTAACTGAACTCAATACAGTCACGGTATCCACGCCATCCGCTGATACAGAGTATTGTGTATATACTCATTTGCAATACTTTTAGCGCTGTCGCCGAACGCTTCTCGGATAAGTTAGACGGAAAATGCTCGAGATGCTATTTTTAGTCATTCTTACCTTAACACGGAATTTGGATGAACTCGTCCAACATTTGACACGACAGTAAACATTCCTCGATTTATACTACCGCTTGCTAATCAGGGCTGAAAGATAATCGATTATCAGTCCTGCCATTACGATCGATCATCTATTAGATATCACTGAAGATAATTTTACCTGTGTCTCTGAGTATGATTCTTACCATATGTTATACTTTACAGACATATTAGGCCAGACAGGCCTGAGCAAACAGTGTAGACTCAGATGAGATGCGGTGTCTCATCAGGGTCTACACTGTTTGCCACTCATTCAGCTATTTCTAGACACAACAATGGGTAGTAAATTGTACTTGTTCCAGTTTTAGATAAAGTATGGTAAGGAGTTGAGGTGTCTGAATACTAAGGGTAAATACGGTAAAGTAACAGAAACAGAAATCAAATGATCGATTATTAGCAAATCTGTAACGATAGTCATTTTTGTGCAATTTATCGGTCAGTTAATCGATTATCCGATTACTTGTGCCAGCCTTAATTTATACCTACCTACCGGCTGTGCCTCGACTCATTTCCATTTGGTGTGTAATTCACCTTAGTTCCATAATTATGCCCCCGACATTCTAAGTATGGTGGAAGGGTATTGGTTTACTATTGTCCGTCCGTCCGTGCATTTTTGTCCGGCTTATAACTCCTAAACCGAATCGTATATATTCATGAAACTTCATAGATGGCTAAATCATATCGAGATTATGTGCTGCGAACAAGTAAGACACCACTGGCTGATTTGTTTTTTAATTAAATCCCCTTGCCTAAAATCCATACAGTGTCTGGCTCAAATCTCCAATACACATGGTAATCAAGTAAGGGGTTGCAGGTGGTTATGCACTCAAAATCTTTAAGCGAACTTCAGCCATATCCAAATGTCAACACGGTTAAGTTCTCCTAATTTATTGATTTTTAGTCAATTTCATAGATATATTTTGAAAATTCGGGCAATGCTATTCCCAACAACATTCATTTCTGCGTCGGAAAAGATAGGTGTGGGCTTGAGAAAACAAGCGGCTATTTTTTTTTATCTATTTCACCCGGAGAAGTGTAGACCGATATTCCTGTTTTGACTTTTTTTTTTTTTCCTGTGCAAAATTTTTTGTCCGGCTTATAACTCCTAAACCGAATCGTATATATTCATGAAACTTCATAGATGGCTAAATCATATCGAGATTATGTGCTGCGAACAAGTAAGACACCACTGGCTGATTTGTTTTTTAATTAAATCCCCTTGCCTAAAATCCATACAGTGTCTGGCTCAAATCTCCAATACACATGGTAATCAAGTAAGGGGTTGCAGGTGGTTATGCACTCAAAATCTTTAAGCGAACTTCAGCCATATCCAAATGTCAACACGGTTAAGTTCTCCTAATTTATTGATTTTTAGTCAATTTCATAGATATATTTTGAAAATTCGGGCAATGCTATTCCCAACAACATTCATTTCTGCGTCGGAAAAGATAGGTGTGGGCTTGAGAAAACAAGCGGCTATTTTTTTTTATCTATTTCACCCGGAGAAGTGTAGACCGATATTCCTGTTTTGACTTTTTTTTTTTTTCCTGTGCAAAATGAAGGTATTTTCAGCTATCTGGGCTATGAAATACTTCTCTAATGTATTTCAACGTAGATGTAGGTTGCAGTACGTCTTATTTGATATGTTAAATAAGTATTTCATAGCCTAAATATCTTAAAGTACCCTCAATTTACACCGGAAAAAAGCCAAAGCTGGAATGTCGGACTACGCTTCTTCGAATGAAATTTAAATAAAAATATAGCCGCTTATTTTTTTCACTTATCTTTTTCGACGCAGGAAAGAAAGTTGTTGGAAATAGCATTGTCCGAATTTTTAAAATATGTCTCTGAAATTGACTAAAATCAATAAATCAGGAGAACTTACCCGTTTGTTGATATTTGGATGTCTCGTAAGTCATGGCCGGAAATTCGCATAAAGATTTTGAGTACATAACCACCGACTATCCTTAAGAGATCACCATGTGTGTCCTAAGCCGCACAGAATATGTGCATGAAACTTCACAGATGCCAAAATCATATCGAGCCGATGTGTTGGCTAATTCAGCCTTTTGAATTGTGTCCTGGAATTATCCCCTTGCCTAAAATCCATGTAACGTAATGCTGAAAAATACGTGTTCAGCTCATAACTCCTGAACCAGACGGAATATATTAATGAAACCTCACAGATGGCTAGATCATAAAGAGACGATGTGTCACGATCAAGAAAGACAAGTCTGGCTAATTTGGTTTTTAATTAACTCCCCTTGCCTAAAACCCACGTAGTGTAATGCTTTCTTCGTATCCAGCTTATAACCCCTAAACCGTATGAAATATATTCATGAAACTTCACAGCCTCATATCCCACTGGAGCCTTGCTCCCTAGGGTTGGGATTTTCCTGTCCTCATTGAACATCAGTGATAGATTCTGTTTTTTTTTTTTTTTTGTTTTTTTTTACCTAGAAGATATCTAATGTTGTATGAATTGCATCTCTCTGGATGACCTGGGGGTGGTCGGGTGGTGCGAAGGTGCTGTGTATCTTACATCACTGGGGTGTCCAACTGATATTGGCTTACAGTTGGACAGGCCTGCTATCCTTGTAGTGGGTAAGGGTAGAGGGGGGAATGTTTTTATTTCTTCTGTTTCTTCACTTTCATTCCTGTTCCTCTTTCTACCCTGTCCCTCTCTTTCATCTCCTCTACTCTCTCTTCTGTCTCTTTTCTCCCTTTCTCTGGGAGACGACACAAAATGACCCTCAAGGGTTGGCGTGTCGTTAAACCCCAACACAATCAATCTCTGGATGACCATTCTTGGCCTATAATTTAAGCATTGTATGATAAAAAAGGGCATCAGGCGGGGGCATCCGTGTCCCATGGACAATATTCTTGTTTTGTCCAGGAATGCCTTACCGACACATAGATGATGGAACAGGGGAGACAATACGTGTTCTTGATCTAGACGGATACTTCGCCCCTACATTTGATATAATAGCTAACCATGAGGAAGAGGTCAGAAGTATACCAGAGTGGAAATGTCGACCAGATGATGTATTTATCTGCGCTTATCCAAAAGCTGGTAAGAGATACAATGCGAGGCTTGAAATACCATCATGAATTACCATCATAGATCCAAATAAGAATGGGTATCAGGTAAATATTTTTCTTATTTCTCCACGAAAACATGTTGTGTGTACTCATTAGAAGCGCCTCGCCGAGGCGCTTCTTATGAGTACCCACAACATACATTTTCGTGGAGAAATAAGAAAAATATCTATACTTTTGGATTGAAAAAAAAGCAGCTTTTCAAGAATTATGACTATTTTATAATATTTACTCTAAATATGAGGGTCCTGATTAGAGATTAATGGCTATTTTATATTGATTAGAGAAAATTAATAAATAAAAAAAAAATGCTTATTAGAGATAAATGAGGGCCTAAGAAAAGAAAATAAAAAAAATTGTAAAGAAAAGCAGGAAAAAAAAGCGGAATAATCAGCAATAAAAGTATAAAGAATACGCATAGTTCTTGATCAGGTGTTTTTTTTTTTTTTTTTGTTTTTTTTTTGTTTGTTTGTTTTTGGGGGTATTTTTCCAATCCAAAAGTATTGATATTTTTTCTTATTTTCCCATGATACCCACTCTTAACTAGACCTATGATGCGCATGATTTAAAAAAAAAAAAAAAAAAAAAAAAAAAAAAGAAGGAAAGAAATGTGTCTACATATATGACAATATTTAGCTCTTAATAATCAATATTTTAAAGAAAAATCGAAGTTTTTAAACGAATCCGCTAAAATTCTAAAGAAAGAGAGCAATGGGTTAAGTTTTTAATGATTGAAGAATTTCAGACCCCAACGTCACATCAGAACCCTGAAAAATTGGGAAATGTTGGAACACCTATTATAACTTCTTACCATATTTGTCCTACAATCTTTTGCCTATTGATGCATCTAAAAGCTACTTGAAGGGTTGCAAACAGTGTAAATCCAAATCAGAAGCCACAAGAATGGCACCTGATCTAGATCTACACATTGTGCTCAGGTCTGTCTGTCCCACTAAAGTTCTACAGTATTTACGCTACGGTCATTCTCTCCCTTCCGCTGATTCAAGAAGGGAAGTTGTCAGTTTCTGGCGAAAGAATGTGCACAATACTGGTTAACCGCTTAGAGGACTAAACCTGCCCAGTAAACGTGTGTTTAGGTAAACTGACCGCGCTCGACATGACCCCATTGGGTTGACTGGGCCGTAAAACCGCAACAGAAACGCAAAACCTGATGTCATGCATTCATTTTGAACATAATATTAGTGCCAGTTTCAAAGTCATGGAAATGGTGTTAAACAGAATTTATGAATAGACAGCCCTTTTGACAAAAAATAGACAATGCCTTTTGTTAGTTCACCTGACCTTAAAGTGCTCAAGGTGAGCTATTGTGGTCAATGTTCGCCGTCTTTCGTGGGTCATGTGTCATGCATCATGCTGCGTCAACAATTGCTTTAAAAGCCTACTCCTCCTACACCCTGGCCCAATTTACTAAAAACTGTTACTTGTATATCAACTGACCGCGCTCGACATGACCCCATTGGGTTGTCTGGGCCGTAAAACCTCAACACAAACAAACAAACAGTATTTACGAGAGAAGAATCTCAATTATAGGCTGCGGTACTTTTAAGGAAAACAAAATATAATGACAGTTTAGCTTCCAATATTTCCTCCAAAACAACAACTTCATACTTTAGCTGTGCAGTCATGAAACGAACACATATTCAGGGAAGGCAAATCTTTTAAAACTGTTTGCCTCCCTACTGGAAAGGGATTTACTTTAAAAGGAAGAGTTCGCTGCCCTTGGAAGCAAATTATTTCCCTTAGAGTAGACCGCTTTTTAGAATTGGATTGTAGTGTGTGCGAGGAAGCAGTTTGCACACACCACAATCCAATTAGCAAACAGGAAGTCACAAAAAGTTGTCTCCCTTGTCAAACGATGGCGGAACATCTACCGAGTGTACCCAGTCTCAGTAAATACATATCCTACTGGGTGGATTTATCAGCAGACGACTAGCCGGCCTCGGTGGCTCAGTTGGATGCGCCGTCCGACTGGAGACCAGGATGCGGGTTCAACCCCCGCCGAGGTCGACAACATTCTTTCGTGGAGATTGATCATGAAATATTTTCTACGGTCATTCTCTCTCTTCCGCTGATTCAAGAAGGGCAGTTGTCAGTTTCTGACGAAAGAATGTGCATAATACTGGTTAACCGCTAAGAGGACTAATCCTGCCCAGTATACGTGTGGTTAGGAAATCTGACCGCGCTCGACATGTCCCCATTGGGTTGACTGGGCCGTAAAACCTCAACACAAACAAATCAGCTGACGACTAATTGGTGATATTTTTTCTTATTTGTTTTCCCAGAAAACAGGATTTGAAATTTCATGCAAATTGTCTCCATGAAATGGCAACTCCTGTTTTCTGGGAAAAATAAGAAAACTATTTCAATATGTCTTCTTCTGAAAATTTTACCCAGAGTGCAAAGCGTAAACAGCATGTGTGTCTAAAGGTGGACACATATCTTTCTAGGTGGATTTGTGATCCACGCTGTTAACGCTTAGCACTCTGGGTAAAATTTTCAGCAGACGACATATTGAAATATTTTTCTTATTTTCCCCAGAAAACAGGATTTGATATTTCATGCAAATTTTCCACTGGAGACAATATGCATGAAATGTCAAATCCTGTTTTCTGGGCAAAAATTAAGAAAAAAAAATATCACCAATTTGTCGTCTGTTTTAGATTAAAGTGTTATATGTTTATTTAGTTTGCACATACATGTAAAAATGAACATTAAAGCTTTTTTGAACCATCTACAGCGACAGACTGGTACATGTAAAAACGGCAGCTAACTCAATTGATTTTCCACGTTCTTTTTCCATGCCTTACAATTTTCACGATCCTTTACCATCATATGGGCAAATTTGGCAGACGACAAATTGATATTTTTTCTCAGTAAAAAGGTTTTGGCATTTTTTGCAAAGAGATAATTTGCATGAAATGTCAAAGCCTATTAGCTCGGAAAAATCAGTTTCTTACAAAATTTCCATGGCTACATAATTGGGACATAACAAAGAATTGATTAGATTTTGGTGACCTTGACGTAGTATTCAAGGTCACAGCAGTAGAAAACTACAAAGTCTCTGTTGGGGGACATGCATTTTCTCTGAAAACACTGTTCTTGTGGCATTTGGCTATCGCTTACATAAGCGGACAGCATGGGTTCGGGCGAGACTGTGAGGATGTTCGCATATGCTATAAAGACTCATGTATTGTTGTTATTGTCGTCGTCGTCGTCGTACAAATCGACCAAGATGACCTGCTCTTTGACTTTTAGTTTAATATTAATAAAGATACGCCCATAGAACAATTTAGGCATGATAATCAGGAAATTCTGCGTTCTACGTTTTACTTGTCCACGCAGCAAACGATTATTTTTGAATTTTGTAATCAAAAGGTCGGGGGTGGTTGGGTGTGGCGAAGGTATCGTGTATCTTACGTCACTGGGGTGTTCAACTGATATTGGCTTACAGCTGGGCAAGGCCTGCTATTCTTGTAGCAGGTAAGGATAGAGGGAGGATGTCTATATTTCTTCTGTTTCTTCACTTTCGTTCCTGTTCCTCTTTCTTCCCTGTCCCTCTCCTTCATTTCTTCTTGTATCTCTTCTATCTCTTTACTCCCTTTCTCTGGAAGACGACTAAAAATGACCCACAAGGGTTGACGTGTCGTTAAACCCCATCACATTAGTAATCAAAAAGTCAAAGCGACGGGCTAGTTTGCTCGGCCTATAATATGCATCTGTTGTCTGTTTTCAGGGTGGCCACACATTTTTAGCAATCAAATTCCCTGATTTTTCCCGGATTTTGATTCTGATTAAAAACCTTAATATTATCGCAATGGCCCCTACTTTTAGAAGTCATATACTGATTCAAATGCTGTCAAGTGACATGTTATACACAATGCTGTCACAATATTCTTAATTAAATGAAAATTTATCTAAAATATGATGTACAAACAAGTACTCCACCTAACAAGTACTCCAACCTTAAGTAAGATTAGATCTGCAGGTATTTTAAGCATATGGCAGAAAGAAACCACCAGTAGCCACATCTGAACAGCTATAAAATTTGAATATTTTGACCTTACAAAGATAAGATTTTTTGAAATTCCCTGATTTTCCCCTGATTTTCAGCAAAATTTCAAATTCCCTGATTTTTCCCTGCAGGGAAATTTTTTTTCACCATTTTTTCCTGTTTTCCAGAGTGCGTGGACACCCTGGTTTTATTTTCGCTAAAACAGTTCTAAACATTGGAAATCTTTTTGTCAGAGATTATTGTCTATTTTCAGTTTAATGAAACTGTACTTATCGTTTGTTGCAGGAACACACTGGCTCTGGGAAGTGGCATCCATGCTTCTAAACCAATCGTCAGACCGTATCAGACTCATCAAAGAGACCGCCATGTTAGAAGGCGTGACTCAGGAACAGTTTAATAACATCTCCTCACCAAGAGTTCTGAACACGCATTTTCCTTTCTCTCTGCTCCCTAAGGAAATTATAAAGCATAAAACGAAGATAATATTTGTACAGAGAAATCCTAAAGATATATGTGTATCGTTTTATAACCACCATTCCAAAGTTCTGGAATACAATTACACTGGCTCATGGGAACATTACGTCACGCGATTTCTGAAGGGTTTAGGTAAGTTTTTGATAAGGACTGCGTTGTGACAATCCGATCTTAACTCTTTTTGGTGCCACAGGCAATGAAAAGAGGCTTTTGCAAACGTGGGCTATAAGGTAGTTCCTTCACTATTGACAAAAGTTGTAATTGTTCTTTTTTCACTAACATTAAAGGTACATATATATGTACATATTACTTCTAATCCTTAATCTACATAATATAGTTCTAAAGTGCAGTCTGATTTTAGTATACACTGCCTACTGCTAGATTTTGTACTTTAGATCGTTTGATCCTAATATCCTGATATGAGAGAAATTCCTTTATATTTTATTCACCAGAATAAGTGTCAATAGATGCAAGTTTACAACTAACTGTATTAACTTTATTACTTTATTTTATTTTATATGCAAAAGTAGACTTTGGTGGTTCGTTGATTTTAGTTGTTCTGGATGTGGTGCTTTAAATTAGAATATTGCTTGTACATGCATTTGAAAAGCATTTTTTGTCACTTGAAGAAAAGCTTTTTTACTTTTACATGTATATGTGCATTACAAGGTAGTATGTGTGCATTCAGATAGGTTTAAAGAATATGTCTGTGCTTATTTTACTTGGCTTTGTAGAATGTGCTTTAAAGGTTAATGCTTTTTAATACATTGGAACCCAAAATGACCATACTTAAGTTAGATTGTATTATGTTTAAGTAGAGAAATTTGGATTATCTAAAGTCTAAATTTTGCTAACAGTTTGGCTATTGCACAACATTTGATACAGTTTTCTATAATATAGGGAACTGACTTGGGAAATAATTACATGTAATAGCTAAGATACCCCATTTTGAATGCCGATATATGGAAACCAGTGTCAGAGCACCATATTTAATTGAATTCAATAAAAAATAAAATAAAAAAGAAATAATAAATATTTATTTAAAGTATATTATTAATAAAAGGAGGTAAGGGTTGGCTGTAGGGGTTGAAGGAGGCCAACATTCTAAACGTTTTAGTGACTGTTCAGCATTCTATAATGAACCACTGTATATCTCAGTTAAATTAAAATTGTCAAGAAAATGAGTAGTATATATTATAATAATGATTTATTCTCGGATTTGCTGGAAATAAGTATCTTCAGTAGAAATGTAAAAGTAAAGGGCAACAATCAGGAACCAATATAGTTGAGTTCCATATACAATCCAGGAGACTAGATGGGAAAGAAATGAAACAACATGGACTAAAAAAAAAGAATGTCAGGGAAAAATTGCTGTGTGTCAGGGAAATGTCAAGGAATTGCTTGTCAAAGACTTTGTATGAACCATGAATTTCAATAAATGGCAGAAATGTTCCTATGGTGACATCCTACCAAGATTGTCCAAGCCATCATGATTCGTAAAAAGCATGGACGCCATGGGGTGAGGCTTATTTTCCCTGTATAATTTATGAAGAAAAATTTAAAAATCTTCTTGTCAGAAACTACTGGACCAATTTCAATATACATGTAACGTGTAATTTGGCAGGAATGTTTCCTTGGTGACCATCTACCAAGATTGTTCAGCTGTCATGATGTGTTTAAAAACATTGCTTCTAGGGGACGGGGCTTATTTTCCCTATATATCTACATGTATATAGAAAACTTTAAAAATCTTCTTGTCAGAAACCACTGGAGCTATTTCAATATAACATAGCAGGAAAGTTTCCTAGGTGACCTTCTACCAAGATTGTCCAAGCAGTCATGATTCATCAAAAAAATAGCTACTAGGGAGCATGGCTTGTTTTCCCTTTATAGCTCTGTAGAAAACCTTGAAAATCTTTTTGTCAGAAACCACTTGACTGATTACAGTATAACTTGGAAGGAATCTTCCTTTGTTGACCCTCTATCAAGATTATTCAAGCTGTTGTGATTTGTAAAAAATCATGGCCGCCAGGGGGAGGGGCTTATTTTATCCTGTATATTTGTATAGAAAACTTTTAAAATCTTCTTGTCAGAAACCACTTGACCGATTTCAATGTAATACTGCTGAAATGTTCCTATGGTGACCCTCTACTCATATTGTTCAAGCCATCATGATTTGTAAAAAATCATGGTCGCAAGGGGGCAGGGCTTATTTTCTTTATACATCTATATGGAAAAATTTGAAAATCTTCTTGTCAGAATCTACTTGACAGATATTACTTGGCAGAAATGTTCCTTTGGTGACCCTCTTCTAAGAATGTTCAAGCCCTCATGATTTGTCAAAAAACATGGTTGCCTATATATCTGTAAAAAAATAAAAAAATTAAAAATCTTCTTGTCAGAAACCGTTGTACAGATTTCAGTATAATAAGGCAGAAATGTTCCTTTGACGATACTCTAGACTATAGACACATCAAAAAACATGGCTGCCGAGGGGCTGAGCTTATTTTCCCTATAGATATATCTGTAATAGTGTATAGAAAACTTTAAAAAGTCTTCTTGTCACAAACCACTGGACTGATTTCAGTATAACTTGGCAGAAATGTTTCCATAAGGTGATCCTCTTCCTAGATTATTGAAGCTGTCCTGATTCATCAAAAATTATGGCTGCTAGGGGGCTTGGCTTATTTTCCTACTATATCTATATAGAAGACTTAAAAAAACCTCCTTGTCAGAAACCACTGAACCAATTTTAATATAAAATGGCAGGAATGTTTCCTCTACCAAGATTGTTCAAGCCTTTATGATTCCGAAAAAAACTTTGGTCGCTAGGGGTGGATGGAGGGGGTGGAGGGTGCTTATTTTCCCTATGTATCTATATAGAAAACTTTAAAAATCTTCTTGTCAGACACCATATATATATTACTGGGCAGAAATGTACATTTGGTCAGCCTCTACCATGATTGTTCAAGCCGTCATGATTTGTCAAAAAACCTGGATCCATGGCAGGTGTGTGTGTTTGTAGGGGGTGGGGGTGTTGGGTGTTGGGATGGGCAAGGTGTGGAGGTAGTGACCCTCTTCCAAGATTGTTCAAACCATCATGATTTGTCAAAAAAACTTGGCCACCGGTGGCTTATTTTCCCTGTATATCTGTATAGAAAATTATAAAACACTTCTAGTATAAACCACTGGACCAATTTCAATATAATTAGCTCACCTGAGCACGTACTTTTCTGTTAGGTATTCTAATAGGCCACTCGGGCATCCTTTGTCAGTCGCCCATTGTCTGTCAACAGTTGACATCACCTCCTTAGAAAACCACTGGTCCAATTTGGACCAAACTTCACAGGAATGATGCTTGGGAGGAACTTACTGAAACTTGTTCAAAGAACTGGAATCTAAGCAGAACTCTTGTTGCCATGGCAACCAAGTGGGAAAGGTTTACGTCACCAGGGCGTCCAACTGATATTGGCTTACAGCTGGGCAAGGCCTGCTATCTTTGTAGCAGGTAAAGGTAGAGGGGGAATGTTTTTATTTCTTCTGTTTCTTCACTTTCATTCCTATTTCTCTTTCTTTCCTGTCCCTGTCTTTCATCTCCTCTACACTGTCTCTTCTATCAATTTTCTCTCTTTCTCAGGGAGATGACACAAAATGACCCACAAGGGTTGACGTGTCGTAAAAGCCCAACACAATCAGTTGTTCAAAACTATAAGGTCTAGGGCTACAAAATTGGTATATAGGTTCATCTAGTGGGCCTCTACCAAGATTGTTCAAAACATGGTCCTGGGGTCAAATATGGCCCCTACTTGAGGGTCACTAGTTTTATATATATAGACTTCTATAGTAAAAATTTTGAAAAATCTTCTTGGCAGAAACCATAAGTCCTAGGGCTATCAAATTGGGTATGTAGCTACATCTAGTGGATCTCTACCAAGATCGTTTAAATTATAACCCTGGGGTCAAAAATGGCCCCTACCCAAGGGTCAATAGTTTTGTATAGACTTACATAGTGAATGTCTTGAAAAATCTTCTTGTCGGAAACTGTAAGGCCAAGGCCTTCTTAATTTGGTATATAGTTTTATCTAGTGGCCTTCTGCTGAGATTTTTCAAATTATAGCCCTAGGATCAGAAATGGCCCCTACCCTGGGGTCACTAATTTTACATAGACTTAATATACAGTGAAAATCTTGAAAAAGTCTTCTTGTCAGAAAACCATTAGGCCTAAGGCTACCCAGTTTGGCTTGTAGCTTTATCTAGTAGACCTCTACCAAGATTGTTCAAATTATATCCCTGCAGTAAAAAAATGGCCACTCCATGGAGGTCAGTAGTTATACATAGACAAATAAGTGGAAAATAAGTTTTCCTCTAAAACTACCAGCCAGATTTTGTAATAATTAGGCAGAAATGTTTCTTGGATGAGAGTCTGTTAATGCATAGACAGAAGATGATAGTCTTTTAGAATATACTACACTGCATTTAATTGTTGAAGTAACTGATGATGGTTGGAGACAATAACACTCAGGTGTTCAGATTAGGGCCCTCTTGGCCTTCTTGTTTACTAGCTCACCTGAGCTGAAGGATCGGGATGAGCTATGGTGATCACTTGCCATCCGTCGCCTGTGGTCTTCCGTCCATCCGTCCGTTGTATGTCAACACTTTTGAACAACTTCTCCTGAAACCCCTGGGCCAATTTTCTTCAGACTTCATGTAGAGCCTTCTGTTAAAGAGGGATTGAAAATTTGTTTAAATGGTCAAGGTTTATTAAACAAGATGGACGCCATGCCGATATATGCTAAAAAAAAAACAAAAAAAAACACTTAAAATTCTTCTACTGCAGAACCAAGAAAGCTTTGGGGCTGAATCTTGGTATATAGCATTGAGAACTCAAGGTCTTCCAAGTTTATTCAAATGATGGTCTTAAGTTGACCTTTGACCTTTTTACAGCAAGGTTAAATTTGCATCCCTGTACATTTATATGGTGAAAATGTTGAAAAGTCATTTTCTCATTTTCTCAAAATGTATTAATGACTAATGGCTGAAACTTACAATGTATGATTAAAGTAGTAAAACTTTTTAGTTACAATGAAAATTTTGTCCCTTGGGGGTTATCTGCCCTTGCCCCTGGGTAATATACACGTATAAAATTGTGTTAAATTTTAAATGTCTTGTCTGAAATTGCTTGAGCAATTTTCACCAGATTTTACTTAGTGTCTTCTGTTATGAAAGGTTATTGACAATTTTGTTTGAATCATTCCGCACCACTGAAAAAGATAGCTGTCATTGTTATTTATTATACCAAATTTATATAGCATAAGTTCAAAAGTGCTTAAAATTCATATTAAAAGTAGACAACACATAAGAATAATCTACAAGTAGAACAATAAATCATTAAAATAGTATACTGCTGTTTGGTTTGATAATAAAAATTTGATTTTTGTGTTAAGTATGCAAGTAAAACAGTTTTTCAGAGCTATCCCTTTCCTCAGAAAAACATGTAAAGACATGTATTTATGTGTCTTTACATGTAATGCCAGATAATGCGGAGTATTAGCCCATCCATTTACGGGCTTTTACGTGTTAGTACATAAAAATCAAAAAGGAGAGAACAACTGATGAGAAGAGACTTGACATGTAAAATTTTACATGTAATTACATGTTTTTCCACATAATGACATGTAATTACATGTCAATTTTCAATGAACAGGTATTTTTGACGCGTTAATACATGTAGTCGAGATCACAAATTTTCAGATTTACATGTCAAATTCTACATGTAAAATTCAACATGTAAATCTAGGAATACAATTTGGTTTACATGTAAAATTTTATGCATAAAATTCTACACGTAAAATTTTACGCATAAAAATTCTACATGTAAAATTTTACGCATAAAATTCTACATGTAAAATTCTACATGTAATTTGTTTCTGTTGAGGTTTTACGGCCCAGTCAACCCTATGAGGTCATGTCGAGCATGGTCAGTTTACCTAACCACACGTTTACTAAGCAGGCTTAGTCCTCTAAGCAGTTACCAGTATTGTGCACATTCTTTCACCAGAAACTTACAACTGCCCTTCTTGAATCAGCGTAAGGGAGAGAATGACCAAAGAAAATATTTCATGATCAAATCTCCATGAAAGAATGTTGCCGACCTCGGCGGGGGTTGAACCCGCGACCTCCTGGTCTCCAGTTGGACGGCGCATCCAACTGAGCCACCGAGGCCGGCTCTACATGTAATAAAACTCTACATGTAAATGGGAAATTTATAGTAATATCAGATGTAGTTGTGATACTTTAAGGTCACCTCAGCAAGAAGTGCTTATGGTGAGCTTTTGGGATATACCATGATGTTCCTTGTACGTTGGGACATGCATCCATCAGTCTGTCCATCTGTCTGTAAAATTTTGCTTGCATATACACTCTAGAGGGCACAGTTTTGATCCAATCTAATGCAACTTTCTCCGAATGTTTATCTGCATGAAATATCTAGGCCAAGTTTGAATCTCGGTTATGCAGGTCGGAAACTAGGTCACAAGGTCAAATCTGAGAAAAATCTTGTGTACATAATAGAGGTTTCATTTTCCATAGAATCTTTATGAAACTTTGTTTGAATGTTTGCTTGAAGACTATATATGTTAAGTTAAAATATGGGTCATGTGGGTTTGAAAACTAGGTTACTAGATCAAATAATTGAAAAACCTTGTGTACACAATAGGGGCTTCATTTTTCAAGAATGTTCACAAAAGTTTGTCAGAATGTTTTTTTTTTGCCAGTGTTTAGGCCAAGTTCAAATATGGGCTACTTCCGGCAAAAAACTAGGTCAGTAGATGTAATCTAAGAAAAACCTTGTGCACACACTATAGGCTTCATTTTACATTGAATATTTTTGAAACTTCATTCAAATGTGAATAATATCTAGGACAAGATCTGATACAGGTAATGTTGGTTCAAAGACTAGGTCACTAGGTCAAATCACTGAAAAACTTTGTGTACACAATATAGAGGCTTCATTTTTCAGTGGATCATCATGAAACTTTGTGATAAAGTTTGTTTTGACAATCACTAGGTCAAGTTCCAAACTGAATCATGTCAGGTCAAAGACTAGGTCAAATCTTTGAAAAAAAAAAAAAACACACAAAAAAAAAAAAAAAATGTGTGCACAACAGAGTGCCCTCATCCAGATCTACATTATTTGCTCAGACCTATTTTTTTTTTTGACATTTTTGGTGTCCAATTTTTAAGAGTTAATTAAAATAAATTAACTAAAAGCCATAGACCTGGAATGAATAATCTTTTTTTTTTCAAACAGTTAATAAGCAGTATTAAAAATGTTAATTTTTCTAATTGAAAACATGACATATATTAAACACCGAGGAGTAGAATAATTTTGAATGAAATTCAAAAGAAAACTGATCTACCCTACCCACTACATGTACATAAGAAACTACCACAAAAGCTTAGCTGCCTTTTGGTGCCAGTTTATAATGCATCAAAATGGAATACTGAGAAAGTATTAAAATAACTCACATTTTTTTATTAAGCTATCCTCCTGTGTTCAAATATTTTATAGCAAAATGTTTTGAAAAGAACAGCATTTTATAAACTCCAGTGCTCCATGTGACTTCATGCTTTGAGACTGAATATACTAAAGTTTGAAACTGACCAATCAGACAACAGTTTTTTGTACACAAAAACTCCAAAGTTCTTATTTTTACGCATTTTTACGTGTTGAAAATTACTAAGTCCAGAGCTGGCTTCTTTTACAGACAGTTTTTTGATAAAGTTATATAAATGCCATATTTTGCCAGGTTATTTTTTTCTAAGTCCACAAATGACACGTAAATACATGTAAAATTTTACGCATTTTGCCATGCCTGTACAGGATTATCATGGTTTTACATGTCATTACGTGGTTTTATGCGTAGAAGTAGTAAATCTACATGTAATGCCATGCTGTTTTACATGTAATTACATGTAAACTATATTTTAACCCGTCATTCTGAGGGAAGGGATACTCTGAAACTAACACAGATTCATTAATGTCTTTACTTCTTGTCATGCCCATATATGTGAAAATAAAAACTTAAAATCTTCTTCTCCAGAACCAAGAAAGCTTTGAGACTGAATCTTTGTTTATAGCATTGGGGACTCAAGGTCTTTTAAGTTTGTTCAAATGATGACCGTATGCTGACTTTTGACCTTTTTACAGCAAGGTCACATTTATATCCCTGTACATTTATAAGGGGAACATGTCATTTTTATGCCCCCGCCTATTCAAAGAATAGCGGATGGGCATTAAGCATTACCCCTGTCCATCCCGTACGTCTGTCTGTCTGTCCATCTGTCTGTCCGTCTGTACGTCCCACTTCGTGTCCGGGCCATAACTCCCAAACCGTATGGAATATATTCATGAAACTTCACAGGTGCATACATCAAATTGAGATGATGTGACATGAACAAGGAAGACAACACTTGCATTTTTGGTTTTTGAATTATCTTCCCTTGACTTAGTTCCATATAGTAAACCGTGTCCAGGCCATAAATCCTAAACCGTATGGAATATATTCATGAAACTTCACAGATGCATACATCACATTGAGACGATGTGTCATGAACAAGGAAGACAACTCTTGCATTTTTGGGCGTTATTTCTAAGATGTCAAGATGGTCAAAAAGTACAGGTTTTGGAGGTGGCAGGACTTTATTGCGGTCGTCCACAACTGACTGAGAAGCAAAATATTTATTCAACATATCTGCGTTTTGTAAATCTGTTTCTGCATACACATTATTGAGTGTGAGAGTAGGAATTGATTGGGATGTTTTTTGAAGTTTTAATAGTTGTTTTGACGTTTTCCAAAAAACTTTGGAATTTGGACCGGCATCGGTGAGAGTATTTTCGAGTTTATCAAAATAGTCTTGCTTGGACCTGCGAATCAATTCAATAACTCTATTACGCAGTGTTTTAAACTGGTTCCAGATATGCAAATTTTTTGTTTTCATGAATTTATTGTACTTCCTACGGCGTCTGCGAATTTGCGTTTTGATATAACTTTATTTTTTTTATTTTTTATTTATTTATTTATTTTTTTATTCCATTTGGAGAAACTTTCGGAGGATCTTCTGCAGCACTTGGCTTCAAATTCTCTGCTTCCGAGGTTCTGAAGGCTGAATTAAATCCTGCTGTTCGTCTATTTTGCTGCCTTGCTTAATTATTCATAGTCGTCCGCCGAGGTCACGCTACAAAATTCATGAAAGTATTATTTCTTCAAAAGTCTGAAGTTTACTTTAGCTTTGTATATTCAGTCACTGTTTTTTAAGTTTCAGAGTGTATAAGGCTTATATGTTTTAAATGCAGAATTTAGTGGTTTCAGCATCAGTAGGGTATTACTTGCTTGATTTTTAACTGATTTTTAATTATTGATGTGAAAATTTCAGAAATTTTGAGCAAGTCAAACATGTTAAAAGCCAGCATCCCAATTATATGTACCTAGCGTATCGATTTTGCATAATTTACAGCATGTTTACAATGGGGAAAATGACATTTTTTCGATTTCTTTAACCCATTTATGCCTGACGTGCCATAAAAAGAGAAAGTGGCAAACAGCGTAAACCCAGAGCAGACACCGCAGACCGCGACATCTGATCAGGGTCTACACTGTTTGCATTAAGTATAGGAATTTCTGTAAAACATGGTAAAAATAATAACTAAACAGACAACCCTAATATAAGAAATGGACTTGTCCAAAAACTTAAGGTAGAAGAGTCCACTTGGCATAAATGGGTTAACTACTGAATAGAATAAAACTTTCGGTATACAGGTTTTGTAAATAAATCGTTTGGCATTCAATCATGACACACACACACACACACACACACACTCACACACACACACACACACACACAAAATACTCCTTCTGAGTAAGAACTTTTTAAACAATATTCAAACATAATTAACAGTGAATAAGATGGCCTGCCCTTGTACCGTAATAGCTGAAAAGGTCGCTTTGCAAATTCCTTTCATATGCGTTCAGACGATCTTATACGACTACACGGAATAATGCAGTTAAAAGATTGCTAGCTGTAACAAGCACAGTAACTGCAAAACTGATTATTACGAACACATGCCTATACAAATATACTGAATATTTTACTACCACACTGTTTGCCTGTATGCAAAAATAGGTTTGAAAAGTTTACAAGAATATTCAGCAGACGACATAAACAGACAACATTTTTAGATGCAGGTTTTCTTGGCATTTTAAGGGTTAAGATCATTCTCTCTGACAATAATTAGCAGCAGTTTACCTTTGTTTGGTGGAAGACTTGAGCAATTAAGATCTGATTATGCTTTTCTGTGTCTATAGTTGCATTTGCAAGAAATATAGTGGTAGTATGATTATATCAAGATCTGTTGCTTTACAGGGAAGCTCACCAGAAATAGCACATGTTCATTATTTGAAAAATTCAACATTTGTGACTTGATCTCAGGGTCACTGCTGGGAAAGGGAGTCTTGCTCTAAACAAATCTTTGGACAAGTATCTAGCACCAATCCAAATATCAATGAAATTTCCTCCAGACACTTAGGAGATCTGTGTTTCATAAATTACTTTAAAATAAAACTTTACTATGAAAATTCTAAGCCTCACGCTGAACTTAACTTTGGACCAGTTGCTAACATCACTCATTATCCCCATGCTTAAATGATGGTACAGTCTGTCTGTCCATCCTTCATGCTGTCTCTTCCTGGAATTTAACCTAACTTGCTACATGAATTTCCCATGTGGTAGGTGTGCAAAAGCAACATTATTTTTATATCTGTCTATCCATCCATCTGTTGGACCATCTGTCTATCCATCTGTCCATCTGCTATCTCTCCTAAATTACTTGGCTGAATACAACCAGTTTTGCTACAACTTCCCAAAGTGGTAAGTGTGTGCAAGATTCTGTTAAGCTATTAGCAACATTAGCACTGAGCATGGGGATTTTTCGATGGACTGCCATTGACTGGGTGATTTAGTTGTCAATTTAAATTCATCTTTTCATTCAGGGGCTCTTGATCTTTAAAATCTAAGTAATTTGATATGAAAACATTAACATGGGGATATTTAAAGTTGATGACCTTGGAGGTTGATCTTGCTCAACAAAATCTTGGACCAGCATCTAATATCAACAACAAGTGTCACCTATACCCATTAATGCATTCAGCACATATAGATCTTTAAAACACTTATGACATAAAAGTGTAACATGAAAGGTCTAAGTCTGTGACCTTGACCAGGGATAAGATGGTACTGCCCAGTATTTACCAGCAGACAGAAAATTAACTTAATCACACAAGGGGTTTGGCTAATACAATGTATTTCTTAATTCTTAGCTTGCTGGGAAAAAAATCAACAAACAATATTTTGAGATATTTTTCTTATTTGTCCCAGAAAATAAGTTTTAACATTTCATGCCACTTGTCTTTTTTGACATTTCATGCAAATTGTCTCCACATAACAAGACATGCATTCTGCAGCATCTGGTCTGTGTATACACTGTTTACTTAGGTATGTCTGTTTAACCTTTACCACTCTCTGGGCATTTTCAGCAGACGACAAAATGATGTTATTTTTCTTATTTTTCCCAGAAAACAGGATTTGACATTTCATGCAAATTGTCTCCTTAGGAGACAATTTGCATGAAATGTCAAATCCTGTTTTCTGGGAAAAATAAGAAAAATATTTCAAAATGTCGTCTACTGAAAATTTTACCCAGAGTGCTAAGCGTTAATATTTAGAGCAGAAGACTTAAGATCCAGGAGTATTAGATGATAATTCTGGGATAATTTTCTCCATAAAAACCTGTGTTGTGGGTACTCATTAGAAGTGCCTTGGTTTATGGATAAATAAGAAAACATATCCCAACATTATCACCAAATACCTTAAAATTCTAATTATTGACCAAGGCCCAGTTGTTCAAAGCATTGATAGCTTAACGAGTTCTTTAGTGGTCAATATGTTAACTGTTCTAGTAAGTGCAATATCTAATTCACAGTTATTTTTTCTGAAAAAGTGTGGGTAGCTTTTGCAAATGCAAAAGCTACTCACATTTTTTCAGCAAAAATATTAGCATATATGCCATAATTAATGATCAAAGTTTTAATGATACGTTAACTAAGGTGTTTATTAGAATTGTTATCTTCTTAGTTTGTTAGAATTGTTATCTTTCATAAAGAGGGAGGTGTGCATTTATCAGAGGGTACAGTATTTGATAACAGTTAGAAAAACTTTGAAATACCGTATTCGACATAATTACCACACAGTGCACTTAGATTTTTCAAAAATACTCAGAAAACTTGTGGTAAAATATCCACCTAATAAGGGCACTCTTTAAAGAAAGATCAGCAGAGGACTTAATGAGTAGTGTATTAAATGATGCTTTTGCAATATTATTTTCTGATTTTCTTTATAAAAACATATGTTGTGGATACTCATTTGAATTGCCTCAACTTGTCGAGGCAATTCAAATGAGTTCCCACAACAGATGTTTTTATAAAGAAGTAAATAAAAGTACACTGACTGTAATCTAAAGGCTACTGAATTGCTTTACTGTGCGCATATAAGAGCATGTGGGTTAATTAGGTCAAACACGGTATATTGATATCGGAAATGAAGGTATACACTAGGGTTACAATGGACATGTTAAATCCCAGGCCTTGCTGTATAAGGACAGACTCTGCCTCCAAATTATAATGGTGGCAAATTCAAACACTTTATTGACAACCAGCACTGAACAATACTTTTGCTATTACAACCCCAGAATATTTTTAGAAAACAAAACAAAAACAACCCTGAACAGCTTTTAGTATGTCTAAATTGACATGGGTCTATTTAACAAAACTATGTTCTGATAAGCCCACAATAAATTCATTTTTGAAATTTATATAGCCGAATAGCAGTTAATAATTTTTTTCTTATTTTTCTCGAATATTAAGCAGGATTTGATATTTCATGCAGGTTGTCTCGAGTGGAGACACTTTGCATGAAATGTCAAATCCTGTTTGTCTGGATAAAATTAGAAAAATATTATCTATTTGTCATCTGCTGGATTTGCTGAGAGAATGGTAAATGTTAAAAAGAAAAAAAAAAAAAAAAATGATGAATAGTGTTTATTTGATACAAAAAATCTGTAACATAGGAGCATTGATATACCAAAACCTCTTTATAACACTATTGTTGGGGTCCAAAGCATAAACCATGTTAGTTATACAACGATGTTATATCCAAACAAAAATGTATAGATTTATATAGAAAAATGACCATTTACCGGTATGGTCATTTTTCTATATAATCTATACATTTTTGAATCCGTCTTTGAAGCGTGCTGTATCCAAAACTGTGTTATAATGAACCATATTATAAAGAGGTTAATGTGTACTTAGGTAAAAAATTCTGTCTTTCAGAAGTCATTTGTAACTGAATTATCATGCTCCTTCATAACAGATTTTTTGTATCAAGGTTTCTGTGTATTTGTAGGTTACTTCTCATCTGTGAGTTCTGACTGTGTACAGCTGATAGAAAAAAACTGACCAAGGAAGGTATGACTGGAAAAATTGCTTTTCTTTTGACCATTTTCATAGACATGAGGATGTATCACATAAATATTTTTCTTATTCACCCTCCCCCATTGTTCATTGAGGGTACTCATTAGAAGCACCTCAGGAAGGATGGATGCCACAGGCTTAGATGGATGCTACAGACTTAGGTGGATAGTTTTTACTGATGTAAAGGACTTGGACAATACCTTATAGAAAATGATACAGCAGATTTTGGAATGGTCAAAAGAAAAGGATATAATGGACTCCCAAACTATTACCACTCTTAATTGTGTACATCTCATCATCCTTCATTTCGATTTGTCCAAAAATAATAAAGTCGCCAGGCAGCTTTAGCATCAAACACAATACAGTTGATCCCTGAATATATATAGTAGGATTGCAACACTTATTTTTAAGAATCCAGGGTTCTGGGAATAAATAAAGATGAACTTTATGAAAACCTAGATTGTGGGTACCTGATACAACTGCATCATCGAGGCAGTTCTAATGACATACCCACAATCTGTTTTGTACAGAAGTATGAAAAATATCAGAATTTTTTATCCGAAAAATTTCATTTTTTTTTGGTTGTAAAATTTTTCGTATTTTTTAACCCTTAAAGTGCCAGTCACAACTATTGTCGTCTGCTTTGTCTTCTGCCGGTTACTTTAAAAGTCATTTCTGCAAACAGAATGGACACAGATCAGACTGCTCCTTTAGGAGCAGTCTGATCAGGGTCCACACTGTTTGCCTGTATGCAAAAACAGGTTTGAAAAGTTTGCAAGAATATTTAGCAGACGACATAAACAGACAACATTTTCAGATGCAGTTTTTCTTGGCGCTTTAAGGGTTAATAGGCACATTTTGGTGATGCCGAGTGGTTAGTGCCCCTGACTTTGGATCTTGAGGTTCCCGATTCAAATCCCATTGGAGACAGAATGCAGCTCATGACTGTAGGGCACTACATTGCATGGAGCCTTTCATTATCATTCGTCCATCATCTTGATATAATTTGGATAGGATTGAAAGGGACGTAAACCACCAAAATATAAGCGTCATCTCTTGGCTAATTCAACAGATGACAAACTGAATTAATATTTTCTAATTTTTCCCAGATAATAAGTTTTGATGTTTTCATGCAAATTGTCTCCTAAAGAGAGAGAAATGACTGTATCTCTGACTGAATACTCAAAGCCTGTTTTCTTGGAAAAATAACCTTTAAAGCAACAAACACAACTAAAGCAGACGACAATTTTGATTGTTTTTGTTTTTTTTTTTTGTTTTTTTTTTTGTTTTTATTTTCAGACGAAAACAAGTCTTGATATTTCATGTGAATCGTCTGCAAAAGACGATTCACATGAAATATCAAGACTTGTTTCCCTGAAAAATAAAAAATAAAACTTTAGAATGTCACCTGCTACAAATTGTGCTGGCACTTTAAGGGCTAAGAAAGAAGTCTGCTGAAGTAGCACAGAAGTGGTAATGGTTAAAGTGCCAATCTCTACTACTGCTTTCTAAATAACTTTTATGGCGCAGCCTTTTAGCGTTTCTTTTTTTATTTGCTTTGGTTTGCTAAATATTTTTTGGAGAAAAAAAGATGGCTGTACATTAGGATCTCATCACGAAAACATACCTATATAATTTTGACCCCCTTAAACCCCACTTTTATATAGTAAAACTGGGGTTTACAGGGGTATACATATTTTTTCTTATTTCTGCTCAAAAACATAGATTGTGGGTACTCGTTAGAACCGCCTTACCGAGGCAGTTCTAATGAGTGCCCACAATCTATGTTTTGGGCAGAAATATGAAAAATATCAGAATTTTTATCTGAAAACATTCAGTTTTTGGTGGTGAAATTTTCAATATATTTGAATAGGCGTGTTTTCCTAATGAGCCAGTTTAGATCCATAGTGTAGTCAGAAGCACATCAGACTGCAGATCCAGGGGTTACAGGTTTGAATCCCAGTTTGGCTACATAACTTTCCTATGGTCATTCTCCCCCGTCTACTGATTCAAGAAGGACGGTTTTTCAGTTACTTGCAAAAGTATGTACATAAGTACTGGTTTAACACCCAAGAAAAGTGTGAGTAGGTTATCTGACTGGCTTTACATGACATTAGCTGTGTTGACTGGGCCATAAAACTCCCAACTCAAACAAATTTTAGGGTCATTAATTTTGTCTACCAGGTATGGAAATTTTTAGGATTGTGATATCCTTGTTGGAGGGAATACTTGCACTGTTTCAAAATAGAAATTTCCTTTATATTTGGACACCTCAAGCCAGCATCGGAGGCTCAGTTGAATGTGTGTCAGACTGGTGATCAGGAGATTGCAGGTTCATCCTCGTCGGGTCGGCAACAGTCTTTTGTGGAGATTGATCATGAAATATTTCCATGGTCATTCTCTCCCTTCCACTGATTCAAGAAGGGCAGTTGTCAGTTTCTGGTGAAAGAATGTCCACAATGCAGGTTAATTAACCGCTTAGAGGACTATAAGCCTGCCCAGTAAAAGTGTGGTTGGGTAAGTAAGTAAGTAAGTAAGTAAAGACTTTATTTAAAGAGGGTAACTACATTTAGCATACAACAGCTGATCTTCCATGAACCGTGCTCGACACATAGCAACAGATAAGGCGCTTTTTTCATCCGAAAAATGCTGATATCTTTCTTTTTTCTCAATAAAAACATATGTTGTGGGTACTCATTAGAAGCGCCTCAGCGAGGCACTTCTAATGAGTACCCACAACATGTATTCATCAAGAAATAAGAACAATATAATGTGGATACCCCCTCTTATCTGTAGCTATGTCGACATGGCAAAACAAGTTTGGCTGCCTCAGCTCATTACGAGACTTGTCCCAACATTTAAACAAATCCATTTTTGTCTCTGTTGATGTGTTTGAATATTGATGGATGAGTAGGAAACAGTGTAGACCCCATCAGAAGCTGCTTTTTGATCTGTGTCTACACTGTTTACTCTGGCTTGTATTTTTCAATGCTTGAACTTTTGGCAAAAGCATGGGCACAAGTACTGGTTAACCACTTAGATGACTAAGCCTGCCTAGGAAAAGTGTGGTTAGGTAAACTGACTGCGCTCGACATGACCCCATTGGGTTGACTGGGCCATAAAACCTCAACACAAACAAATCACGAAAACACGCCTATATAGTTTTGATCTCCTTAAACACCACTCTTATACAGTAAAACTGGGGTTTACAGGGGTATACATTAATTTTCTTATTTCTGCTCAGTAATGTAGATTGTGGGTACTCATTAGAACTGCCTCACCAAGGCAGTTCTAACAAGTACCCACAATCTATGTTTTGAGCAGAAATATGAAAACTAATAGAATTTTTCATCTGAAAACTTTCATTTTTTGGTGATAAAATTCTCAATATATTTGAATAGGTATGTTTTTGTAATGAAAATTTTTTGTCTAAGGCTTTCCTGTCTGAATAGTTAAGGTAAATATAGTAACGTCAAACTTGCTAACTAAAGTGATTCTGTCATGTTTGTTTATTTCAGGTGAGTAAATCATGGACCTTGGACCACTGTTATACTTAAGTAAGGTAGAGTTATAGCAGTCACCATGGTTTTGCATATTATGTTGGTATGGGCTTTAGTTTTGGTTGAAGTTTTCAACCCATTGTAGACTGAATAGACTCTCGTACACTATGTATTGGAAGAGGTCATTTTCAACTTTAGGTACGTCCGGCTATGAGATTTAGATATTCCTATAGATAAATGGCTATACTGTTTGCAAACAATAAAGATCCTGATTGCATGCCACATTCTGCCTAGTCTGATCAGGGTCTGCACTGTTTGCCATTTGCCCTTTTAGGAGTCTCCAGACTACAATGGGTTAAACTGCTATATCTCCTGAACCTCTGGATGGAAGTAGTTCATACTTGCCCTGATGTTAGATACTAGTCTGAAATTTTATGCTGTACCATCTCGACCTACATGATGTGACCTTGAAAAAGTTATTTTGTAAAGATTTTGGTTAAAAGTTGTTAATTTATATCTTCTAATGTCTGAGCATGATCTTATTAACACTGTCCTGAGAGTGCTCTAATTATTATAATCATTATTATTATTACTCAATATTTAGTTTACAAATTTATTTGACGAAAGAATATGCACAAAACTGGTTAATTGCTTAGAGGACTAAGCCTGCCCAGTAAGTGTGGTTAGGCAAACTGATCACACTCGACATGACCCATTGGGTTGATTGGGCCATAAAACCTCAACACAAAAAAAAGACAAAAACAAATTTATTTGACAACATGACTTATGGGCATTCAACATTTTGGTTGCTAGTCCTTTTTTCCCATTGTAATTCCGTGTAAAAGGCCTATAGTGGCTGAAATATTGGAAGCTATGTTATGAAATATGAATTATTATTACGGTAAATGTCATAAAATTTCAAACATCAAAGTGTCTGACAAAATAAAATAATTATGCAAACAGTACAGACCCAGATCAGACTGCACTGTTTGCCATTCCACTCTAAGTATTTTAAGAAACAGCTGCATAAAACCAAAATTTAGGCCAAAATAGTAAGGAATAAAATATTTGAAATTTTAGGATAATTACCATACTATTATTATTATTATTATTATTATTGGTGAGGAGGGACATTGATCAATGGCCATATATCTGTTGATGTATAAACAAACACATCCTACCTCTCCAGATTACTGTGAAATCATGAATGTTTTAGGCAGTTTCAGCTTTACTATTTGGTTTAACCGTTAACCACTCTCTGGGTAAATTCAGCTAATGACAAATTGGTAATATAGTTTTTTTTTATTATTATTATTCCCAGCAAATAAGCTTTGACGCTTCATGCAAACTGTTTCTGAAGAGAGTTTGCATGAAATGTCACACCTTACATAGCAACAGATAAGGTGCTGTTTTCATCCAAAAAATGCTGATATCTTTCTTATTTCTCCATGGAAAAACATATGTTCTCATTAGAAGTGCCTCAGCAAGGTGCTTCTAATGAGTACCCATAACATATGTTTTTGTCTAGAAATAAGAAAAATATTATGTGGATACCCCCTCTTATCTGTAGCTATGACCTTATTTTCTTGAAACTATCTTTGCAGAGTTGCCTCCCCTGAAAGTGTATCCCCTCCCTATGATATTGACTTATGATTCCCTGAAGCTGATGTTTGTTGATTTTTTATAGCATTCAAGCTCTAAAAAGCAAAACCATATTTACCCAAAGTATGTGGACACCCTAACTCCTTACCATGCTTATCCTATAATTATTGCATAAAAAGCAGTGCTGCAGGTTATTAACAGCCATGCATTAATCGGTGCAAAGCCGTGTATTAAGGCAATTCACGTGCTATTAATGCATGGCTATGCTTGTACCAGGGCCACAGAATTGCTGACCTCATGAGATGTGTACTGCCCTGCCCTAGAACGAGCATAGTCCATGGAAATAGTGTTCGTTCGACATCGGTGAAAAGGTGAAAGAAAATAGTGCAAGAAATAACGCGAAATGTAGCAAATATTTTCAGTTTTTATGCAATAAAAGCAATCGAACATGTTTTTTCAATATATTAACGTTCACCAGGTCCCTTGGGAGGTATTGAAAACCACGGCCTTTGGCCTCAGTTTTCAACACCTCCCACGGGACTTGGCGAATTTCAATGCATGTTTGCATGTTTAATGCATTTTAAAGCATGTTTGATCCCTATATTGGAAAAGGTTTGTTCCACAATATGTTGTTGTGTTTAAAAATTACTGGATAAGTAGCAAACACTGTAGATCCTGATCAGATGCTGCATTTTGCTATGTCTGTTCTGGGTCTACACTGTTTGCTCAGGCCTGTCTGTCCCATTACTTAGGGTTAAGTATCAGGACAAACAAATATGCCTGAGCAAACAGTGTAGACCCAGATCAGATGCCTGATCCGGATCTGCACTGTTTGCTACTCAGCAGTTCTTTAGACACATCATAAGAACCCATTTATGCCTAGCACCCTATAAGATGCAAATGGCCATCATGGGTAGACACTTCGTTAAACCTGCTCTTCAAACCTTGTGTCCCTTAAAGGGACATTTGGCAAACAATGTAGACCCAGATCAGATCCTGCAGAATGTGGCATCTGGTCAGGGTCTACACTGTTTGTATGAAATACAGGAATTTCTATAAAACATGGTAGCAGTAAAAACTAATCAGGCACCCCTTATTTTAGAAATGGACCAGTTTGTATATTGAAGGTAGAAGAGTCCACTCTGCATAAATGGGCTAAAATGGACACATTTTAAGATAAGTAAGGTAAGGAGTTAGGGGTCCCAGTATTTGGTATTAATACAGTACGTAAGTCAGAAATCCCTGCATGTCACTTGAGTATATCTCTACAGAGAACTTGTTAATGAGGAATATTTGATAATTTTCTCCAGTTCTCCAAAAAAACGTATATTGCGAGTACTTATTTGAAGTGCCTTATTGAGGCACTTCAAATGAGTACCCACAACAAATGTTTTAATAATTATCCCAGAATTATCACTATATGCTCCTCCATAACACTTAGTCCTCTGCCCATATATAAAATTATTCTGCTTTCTTCAAACAAAAATATGAAATTATTTTGCTTCCACCAAACAAAATATATGAAATTATTCTGCTTCCACCAAACAAAAAGTATGAAATATGTCTGCTTCCACCAAACAAAAATATGAAATTATTCTGCTTCTGCCAAACAAAAAATATGAAACAAAAATATGAAATTATTTTGCTTCCACTAAACAAACATATGAAATTATTCTGCTTCTGCCAAACAAAAAATATGAAATTTTTCTGCTTCCACCAAACAAAATATATGAAATTTTTCTGCTTCCTACAAACAAAAATATGAAATTATTTTGCTTCCACCAAACAAAAATATGAAATTATTTTGCTTCCACCAAACAGAAAGTATGAAATACGTCTGCTTCCACCAAACAAAAATATGAAGTTATTCTGCTTCCACCAAACAAAAAATATGAAATTTTTCTGCTTCCACCAAACAAAAATATGAAATTATTTTGCTTCTACCAAACAAAAATATAAAATTATTTTGCTTCCACCAAACAAAAATATGAAATTTTTCTGCTTCCACCAAACAAAAATATGAAATTATTTTGCCTCCACCAAACAAAAATATGAAATTATTTTGCTTCCACCAAACAAAAATATGAAATTCAACTGCTTCTATGGTCTCCAGATTTAAATTGCTATCATTAACCCATTGTATACGGAATAGACTCTCCCAGTCACTATATATTGGAAGAGTCCAATTTCAGTTTTAGGTACACCTGGCTATGAGATTTACATATTCTTAGAGAAAAATGGCTAAACTATTTACAAACAGTGGAGACCCAGATCAGACGACGTGTTCTGTGGCGTCTGATCTGGGTCTGCACTGTTTGCCAAGTACCCTTTTACGGGTATCCCAACTACAATGGGTTAAATACAATTGCAATTTTCTTATAAACTGAATTATGGATGTCAGTTGATTTCACCACCTCTAAATATGAATTCCTGAAAAAATAGAGCAATAGCAAACCAATCTTTCTGTTAGAAAAAAAATCATACAAGATGGCAGTACCATATCTGGACAGACATACTTTCTGAAACCTTTTTAAAACCAACACAATAGTTAGATGTAGGTTTTGTTTTTTAGTAGTTTGGATTTATCACTTTTTCACTATTGACAGACATGTTTTTTTGTTTTTATTTTGTTTGGAAGAAAGTGTTATTTTCATATCTGATATTTTAAAAAGAAAATATAATTTTATCTGTCTCTATATCAGAAGTTCCCAAAATGATGTCATTAATCATCAGCTTCCTGATAACCATAATTTAATTTAACCCCAAAAGCTCCAAGCAAAATTTTAACAGATGACATACAAATATTTTTTCTTTTTTTTTCTCAGAGAAAATAACTACATGTTTCATGTGAATTGTCTACTTGGCAGATGATTCACAGAAAATGTCAAGACATATTTTCTTTGAAAAATAATAAAAAAAAAAAATATTTAAAAATGTTGTGCTACAGTTTTGATTGGCACTTTAAGGGTTAAAATCTGCAAAGCATCATTAAAAAATATTTTTTTTTTCAGAGAAAATAAGTCTTGATATTTGATTTGAATTTTCTGTCTAGCAGACAATTCACATGAAATATTGAGTCTTATTTGAATGCTTTGAGCAATAAAAGTATAAATACTTCAGAATGCTATCTGCTGCTTTTATCAAATGAGGCAGTTCTAACAAGTACCTACATCCTATGTTTTAAGCAGAAAAAAGAAAAATAATATATACCCCTGAAAACCCCAGATTTACTATATAAAAGTGGTTTAAGGGGGGTCAAAATTATATAAGCATGTTTTCATGATGTCATGCTTTAAGGAGTTACATTTTCAGTTAACTTTCTGAGGTCCGAGAATTTAACTTATCCTTTACCTTTGTCTAGGCAGATTCAGCAGATGACAAATTGATGATATTTTTTTCTTATTTTTCCCAGAAACTAGAGTTTGACATTTCATGCCAGTTGACTCCTAATTTGCCTGAAATATCAAAGCCTATTTTCTTAGAAAACAAGAAAAACATTTTAAAATGTTGTCTGCTGAAAAAATTTTACTCAACAGGACAAAAACACACAAAAAAAAATAAAATAGACAAAATTGATAACTTCTTTGATAATTTTCTTCATTTCTCGATAAAAACACATGTTGTGCATACAGTTGAACCTCAATGGCTTGAACATCAGTGGGACCATGGAAATTCATTTGAGACATGGGTAATTCGAGGTTCTGAGGGTTAATCATGGCTGCAGTTTAGGAAGCAAATAGGGCTAATTTAGGGAAATCTTTTAGATTTTCTACACAGTTATTGTATGTTGAGTGTACTCATTAGAATCACCTCAAAGAGGCAATTCTAATGAGTACACACAACATACAATTTCTCAATGAAATAAGAAAATTGCCTTAAGAATTTCGTAGGGACTCAAAAACGCGTTCGAAATAGCCATGGTAAATGAGCCATCAGTGTTCAAGCCATCGAGGTTCGACTGTATACTCATTAGAAGTGCCTCTAATAAGTATCTGAAACATGTTTTCCTCCACAACATGTTTTCGAAAACATGTTTTCCTCCACAACATGTTTTCCTCCACAACATGTTTTCTCCTCTTCATTGAGGCACTCTTTCTAATGAATAACATATGTTTTATGAAGAAATATTTTTTTTTGTTTGTTTGCAGGAATATCATAAAACCTAAACAAGTCTAGGCTTTCTGAATAGGCAGTTCCAATATTTACCCAGTTTCCAGCAGATGCAAACTAAGACGTTATAACTTAACATTACAGATGACAAATTATTGATACTTTCCTGATTTCTTCGTAGAAAATATGACTTGACAGTTCATTTGAATTATTTCTAAAGGAAAATAAGGAAGCTGATGTTTGTTGATTTTTGATAGCATTCAAGCTCTAAAAAGCAAAACCATATTTACCCTAAGTATACGGACACCCTAACTCCTTACCATGCTTATCCTATAATTATTGCATAAAAAGCAGTGCCGCAGGTTATTAACAGCCGTGCATTAATCGGTGCAAAGCTGTGTATTAAGGCAATTCACGTGCTGTTAATGCACGGCTATGCTTGTACCAGGGCCACAGAATTGCTGACCTCATGAGATGTGTACTACCCTGTCCTAGAACGAGCATAGTCCATGGAAATGGTGTTCGTTCGACATCGGTGAAAAAGTGAAAGAAAATAGTGCAAGAAATAATGCGAAATGTTGCAAATATTTTCAGTTTTCATGCAATAAAAGCAATCGAACATGTTTTTTCAATATATTAACATTCACCAGGTCCCTTGGGAGGTGTTAAAAACTGCGGCCTTTGGCCTTGGTTTTCAACACCTCCCACGAACTTGGCGAATTTTAATGCATGCAAAACCATGTTTGATCCCTATATTGGAAAAGGTTTGTTCCACAATATGTTGTTGTGTTTAAAAATTACTGGATAAGTGGCAAACACTGTAGATCTTGATCAGATGCTGCATTTTGCTATGTCTTTTCTGGGTCTACACTGTTTGCTCAGGCCTGTCTGTCCCATTACTTAGGGTTAAGTATCAGGACAAACAAATATGCCTGAGCAAACAGTGTAGACCCAGATCAGATGCCACATAGTGGCATCTGATCAGGGTCTGCACTGTTTGCCACTCAGCAGTTCTTTAGACACATCATAAGATAAAACCCATTTATGCCTAGCATCCCATAAGATGCAAATGGCCCTCATGGGTAGACACTTCGTTAAACCTGCTCTTCAAACCTTGTGTCCCTTAAAAAGACATTTGGCAAACAATGTAAGACCCAGATCAGATCCTGCAGAATGTGGCATCTGGTCAGGGTCTACACTGTTTGCATGAAATACAGGAATTTCTGTAAAACATGGTAGCAGTAAAAACTAATCAGCCACCCCTTATTTTAGAAATGGACCAGTTTGTATATTGAAGGTAGAAGAGTCCACTCTGCATAAATGAGCTAAAATGGACACATTTTAAGATAAGTAAGGTAAGGAGTTAGGGGTCCCAGTATTTGATATTAATAAAGTACGTAAGTCAGAAATCACTGAATGTCACTTGAGTATATCTCTACAGAGAACTTGTTAATGAGGAATATTTGATGATTTTCTCCAGTTCTCCAAAAAACGTATATTGTGAGTACTTATTTGAAGTGCCTTATTGAGGCACTTCAAATGAGTACCCACAACAAATGTTTTAATAATTATCCCAGAATTATCACTATATGCTCCTTATGCACTATATGCATAACACTTAGTTCTCTGCCCACTTATGAAATTATTCTGCTTTCTCCAAACTAAAATATGAAATTATTTTGCTTCCACCAAACAAAAAATATGAAATTATTCTGCTTCCACCAAACAAAAAGTATGAAATATGTCTGCTTCCACCAAACAAAAATATGAAATTATTCTGCTTCTGCCAAACAAAAAATAGGAAATTTTTCTGCTTCCACCAAACAAAAATATGAAATTATTTTGCTTCCACCAAACAAAAATATGAAATTATTCTGCTTCCGCCAAACAAAAAATATGAAATTTTTCTGCTTCCACCAAACAAAAAATATGAAATTTTTCTGCTTCCTCCAAACAGAAATATGAAATTATTTTGCTTCCACCAACAAAAATATAAAATTATTTTGCTTCCACCAAACAGAAAGTATGAAATACGTCTGCTTCTACCAAACAAAAATATAAAATTATTCTGCTTCCACCAAACAAAAAATATGAAATCTTTTTGCTTCCACCAAACAAAAATATGAAATTATTTTGCTTCCACCAAACAAAAATATGAAATTTTTCTGCTTCCACCAAACAAAAATATGAAATTATTTTGCCTCCACCAAACAAAAATATGAAATTATTTTGCTTCCACCAAACAAAAATATGAAATTCAACTGCTTCTATGGCCTCCAGATTTAAATTGCTATCATTAACCCATTGTATACGGAATAGACTCTCCCAGTCACTATATATTGGAAGAGTCCAATTTCAATTTTAGGTACACCTGGCTATGAGATTTACATATTCTTAGAGAAGAATGGCTAAACTATTTACAAACAGTGGAGACCCAGATCAGACACCGTGTTCTGCGGCATCTGATCTGGGTCTGCACTGTTTGCCAAGTTCCCATTTACGGGTATCCCGACTACAATGGGTTAAATACAAATGCAATTTTCTTATAAACAGAATTATGGATGTCAGTTGATTTCACCACCTCTAAATATGAATTCCTGAAAAAATAGAGCAATAGCAAACCAATCTTTCTGTTAGAAAAAAATCATACAAGATGGCAGTACCATATCTGGACAGACATACTTTCTGAAACCCTTTTAAAACCAACACAGTAGTTAGATGTAGGTTTTGTTTTTTTGTAGTTTGGATTTATCACTTTTTCACTATTGACAGACATGTTTTTTTGTTTTTATTTTGTTTGGAAGAAAGTGTTATTTTCATATCTGATATTTTAAAAAGAAAATATAATTTTATCTGTCTCTATATCAGAAGTTCCCAAAATGATGTCATTAATCATCAGCTTCCTGATAACCATAATTTAATTTAACCCCAAGCAAAATTTTAACAGATGACATACAAATATTTTTTCTTTTTTTTCTCAGAGAAAAAAAATAACTACATGTTTCATGTGAACTGTCTACCTGGCAGATGATTCACAGAAAAAGTCAAGACATACTTTCCATGAAAAATAAAAAAAAAATAAATAAATAAAAATGTTGTGCTATAGTTTTGATTGGCACTTTAAGGGTTAAAATCTGCAAAGCATCATTAAAAAATAATTTTTTTTTTCAGAGAAAATAAGTCTTGATATTTGAGTTTTCTATCTAGCAGACAATTCACATGAAATATTGAGTCTTATTTGAATGCTTTGAGCAATAAAAGTATAAATACTTCAGAATGCTATCTGCTGCTTTTATCAAATGAGGCAGTTCTAACAAGTACCTACAACCTATGTTTTGAGCAGAAAAAAGAAAAATAATATATACCCCTGAAAACCCCAGATTTACTATATAAAAGTGGGGTTTAAGGGGGGTCAAAGTTATAAAAGCATGTTTTCATGATGTCGTGCTTTAAGGAGTTACATTTTCAGTTAACTTACTGAGGTCCGAGAATTTAACTTATCCTTTACCTTTGTCTAGGCAGATTCAGCAGATGACAAATTGATGATATTTTTTTCTTATTTTTCCCAGAAACTAGAGTTTGACATTTCATGCCAGTTGACTCCTAATTTGCATGAAATATCAAAGCCTATTTTCTTAGAAAACAAGAAAAAACATTTTAAAATGTTGTCTGCTGAAAAAATTTTACTCAACAGGACAAAAACACACAAAAAAAAAAATAAAATAGACAAAAATGATAACTTCTTTGATAATTTTCTTCATTTCTCGATAAAAACACATGTTGTGCATACAGTCGAACCTCAATGGCTTGAACATCTGTGGGACCATGGAAATTCGTTCGAGACATGGGTAGTTCGAGGTTCTGAGAGTTAATCATGGCTGCAGTTTAGGAAGCAAATAGGGCTAATTTAGGGAAATCTTTTAGATTTTCTACACAGTTATTGTATGTTGAGTGTACTTATTAGAATTGCCTCGATGAGGCAATTCTAATGAGTACACACAACATACAATTTCTCGATGAAATAAGAAAATTGCTTTAAATATTGGTTTTCTTGAGCTATCGGAAGAATTTTGTAGGGACTCAAAAACGAGTTTGAAATAGCCATGGTAAATGAGCCATCAGTGTTCAAGCCATCGAGGTTCGACTGTATACTCATTAGAAGTGCCTCTAATAAGTACCTGAAACATGTTTTCCTCCACAACATGTTATCCTCCACAACATGTTTTCCTCTCTTCATTGAGGCACTCCTTCTAATGAATAACATATGTTTTATGAAGAAATATTTTTTTTTTTTTGTTTGCAGGAATATCATCAAACCTAAACAAGTCTAGGCTTTCTGAATAGGCAGTTGCAATATTTGCCCAGTTTGAGGCAGATGCAAACCATCACGAAAACATACCTATATAATTTTGACCCCCTTAAACCCCACTTTTATATAGTAAAACTGGGGTTTACAGGGGTATACATTATTCTTCTTATTTCTGCTCAAAACATAGATTGTGGGTACTCATTAGAACCGCCTCAGCAAGGCGGTTCTAACAAGTACCCACAATTTATGTTTTGAGCAGAAATATGAAAAGTATCTGAGTTTTTTATCTGAAAATTTTCAGTTTTTGGAGATGAAATTTTCTATGTATTTGAATAGGCGTGTTCTCATAATGTAAGACGTTATAATGTAACATTACAGATGACAAATTATTGATACTTTCCTGATTTCTTCATAGAAAATATGACTTGACAGTTCATTTGAATTATTTCTAAAGGAAAATAAGGCTTGATAATTCATTAAAATTGTGGAGATAATTTTGAATGAAATTTCAAACCTTATTTCCTGTGAAAAGTAAGAAAAAAACCTGTAATTTGTTATCTGCTGATTTAGCCAATAAAGTAAATATTTATCAGGAAAGCAAAAAATTCATTGACATAATCTGATTTTAAGTTCATGAAAAGTTATTCACTTGATCAAACAAGAAAGTTATTAATTCGTTTTGACAGAATAGAATTAAAGTATATCTCCTTGAAAACATATGATTTCACAGTATCTCCATGTAGAGGTGGAAAGGGAATGGTCTTAGATCTGTGTCCAGTGAAGTCTGAGCACCTTCTACCACTCCAGCTCATTATTGATAGAAGTCCAGTAGAAAGTATAGTAGTTCCATTTATTTTTGCTTCTTTGTAAGTGTGTGAACTACTCTCTCTATATGTCACCAACCAGTGAATTACAACACCTACCATATTTACCCTAAATACAGACAGCTTAATAATTTTTCATGCTCGGTAAAAGTTTCAGCAGATGACATTTTGAAATAATTTACTCATTTGCCTAGAAAATTTGATTTGACACTTCATGTGAATTGTCTCCTAAGGATACAATTTACATGAAGTGTCAGATCCCATTTTTCAGAAAAAATAAGAAAAATGTCATCAGTTTGCCATCTGCTGAATTTGTCCATAGCACGGTAAGTGTTAATTCCTTACCATACTTATCCAAAAATTTGACTACCATGTGATTTCACTCTGAAATTTTGTGATGGAAAGGCAAATAGTTTAGTGTAGACCTGATCAAACTGCTCCTTTAGAAGCAGTTTGGTTGAAGTCTACACTGTTAGCTTGAGCCTGTCTGTCTTAATATTTAGAGTTAATAGGTTACTCATTCAAAATACACGTTTCTACTGGCTTTCCTTCTTAAATGTCAAGCCTTATTTTCGCTAAAAATACGAGGGCAAGTCAATAAGTAACCAGCCTAACCCAAGTCCTGTTGACCAAGACATCCAAGATTTTCATGCCTTGTTTCAATATATGTTTTAGGCCTGAGGGCAAAATTGGACCCTTATCGTGTCATTCACTCATAAGATATTGAATGTCAAACATGGCTAGCGATGCAGAAGTAAGCTTTTCGTCAAAAGTTGAGTACCGTGTTGTAATTCGGTACTTGTATTTGAAAGGGAAAACAGGTCAGGAAATACATTGTGAGTTGACCAATGTTTATGGGTCTTCTGCACCATCATATGCACGTTAAATTCTGGGTTTGGGAATTCAAACGCACTAGAACGTCTTTAGAAGATGAAACTAGGTTTGGATGCCCATCAGATGCCACTGATTAAGAAATGTGTAACAAAGTACAGGATCTGGTGTACTCTGATAGGCGAATTAAGGTGGAAGAAATAGCGAATGCATTACACATTTCACATGGTAGCGTTTCAACAACTTTATATGATCGCTTGGGTATGCACAAGCTAACAGCCCGTTGGGTCCCAAAATCCCTTAGCAATGAGCAAATGGCAACAATCACATCAGTATACAGCGCATTGTTGAAGCGGTTTAGGTCAAAGGAAGATGATTTCCTTTCACGTCTGGTGACTGTAGATGAGACCTGGGTCCATTATTATGAGCCAGAGAATAAAGCTCAAAGTCACTGTGTGTAGGGCCGGGGTCTCCAAGGCCAAAGAAGTTCAAAATGCAACCCTCTGCTGGCAAGGTGATGGCAACTGTATTTTGGGATGCACAAGGCGTTATTATGTTGGACATTCTAGCAAAGAAGAGTACAATAACAGGTGCGTATTATGCAAGTTTGCTCGACTAATTGAGAATTGTGATCCGTGAAAAATGCCAAGGTAAACTCTCCAAAGGGATTCTGCTCCAACAGGACAATGCGAGAGTCCACACTTGCAAAATTGCAATGGATGCTGTTGAGCAGAATGGGTACAAGCTAATACCACACCCAGTCTATTCTCCAGACTTAGCTCCTAGTGACTATTTCCTATTCCCAAACTTGGAAAAGGATATTGGTGGACGTCATTTCCGGTCCAACAAAGAAGTCGTAGCAGCAGTTGAGGAGTGGGTCAGAGACAAGGACCCTGGCTTCTTCAGTTCTGGGCTGATAGCACTGGAACACCGTTGGTCCAAGTGCATCATTCTAGAGGGCAATTACATCGAAAAAGAAGAGATCGATCTCACCCAGAAATAAGTTAGGCTGGTTTTTTATTGACTCACCCTCGTACAAAAAAAAAATCAAAATGTCTGCTGCAGTTGTTATCAGCACTTTAACCCATTTATACCTTGTGCCCCATAAATCAGACATATGCAGACATTGCAGACCCTGTTAGGAGTAGTTAGACCATCAGTACTATGCCCCCACCCATCGGGGCCCAAGAAGTAGATGGGCTGCCTTGTGCCTCTGTGGCAGAGCTGCTAGTAACTTAATGCAGGATTTGAGTTCATTATTGGCCGAGGTCGGGTAAAAGTCCCACAGATTCAGAGGTGATATCTTGACATGACAACATGGCTGAAATACTGTTTACTGGGATGTTAAAACTTGACTAAGTAATTCTTCCCCATTCCCACCCCCGCACCCCCATCCCCTCACCCAGCCCCCATCAGGACCCATGAAGTAGATGGGTTGCCTTGTACCTCTGAGACAGAGCTGGTAGTAACTTAATGCAGGACTTGAGTTTGTCATTTGACCAGGTCGGGTAAAAGGCCCCCAGATTCAGAGTCAATATCTTGACATGACGACATGATGACTGAAATACTGTTGACTGGATTAGGTATGAGATTAGATAGGGCAGATTATAATAGATTGATACGGTGTTAGATTAGACAGGAATAGATACTAGTGGTAGATCAGAATATAAAATTGGGCTGCATCAAGCAAAAAATGGTGTCTTCAAGCATGGGCAGAATGCACAGATTCAGATTCATCCCGCACATGCACAAGGTCTCAACATTATGAAAACATGCCATTTCAAATATACTGAGAATTTTACCACCAAAAAATGAAAACTTTCAGATGAAAAATTCTAGTAGTTTTCATATTTCTGCTCAAAACATAGATTGTGGGTACTTGTCAGAACCACCTCAGTGCGGTGGTTCTAATGAGTACCCACAATCTATGTTTTTGAGTAGAAATAAAAAAATTAGTGTATATCCCTGTAAACCCCAGTTTCACTGTATAAAAGTTGAGTTTAAGCGGGTCAGATCTATATTGGCGTGTTTTTGTGATGAAATAGGGCCTTTTCTCTCCATTTCTACATTCTATGGTAACTAATGATTCTGGTGGCAGACAGTATAGGCCCTGATCAGACTGCACATTTGTGCAGACTGATCAGGGCCTTTGCTGTCCCCACAGGCTCCAAAGGCACATTTCTGCTTGGCGCAGCTCAGTTCAGCATGCATGATTGTGATAATTCATTGAAAGTTTGCTGTTGGATTGATTTGCAAGTGACTGTGACTGAGCATGTGCGTTCTTGTGCGCCTTCAGTTTGTGGTTTCAACTCCGTACTGCGAGTTTGTTTGCAACACTTTCTACTCGTTTCTACTCCTTTGCGATTCATACTTGCGGAATGTACATTTGCAATTCACGTTGGCGATTCAAGTTTGCAATTCGTGTTGTCAGTTCAGTTGGCAATTTGCGTTGGCGATTCACAATGGTGATACACGTTTATCATTGTTATTGGTTTTTTTTTTATTATTATCAATATTTTATTTCTTTTATATTTTGTTTCCACTTTATAATTTTTGTGATCATAATATGTGCATATTCTGTTTGTTATTTATATGCTTTAGTTATACAGTCGACTCTCGTTATCTCGAACTCGAAGGGACCCTATGAAACACTTCGAGATATCCGTACTTCGACATATCAGATTTGCGAAACTGAGGAAAACAATTAATCGAACAACCACCTTTAACAGAATGAACATGTAATTTGTAAATATTGTGGAAAAGAGGAGAAATTGCTCCTAAGGAGCAATTTCTCCTCTTTTCCACAATATTTTGTTGCCTTTTGGTAGATCTCTGTATTAAACAGGGACCAGATTTTCACTTCGAGATAAGCGGTTATTCGAGATAAGCGAGTTCGAGATAACGAGAGTCGACTGTATTTCTTTTCTGTTTATAATTTCATGTCTGAATTATGCTTTTTCTTGTATGTGTAACATATTCTCAAAGATAGACATTTTATTATCCAAGAAAAGTTTAATAAATTAATTTACTAAATTTATATATGGTGGTAATACAATCATAAAATGTTGCATCTGACAGTCTGTAAAATTTCAGTTAGTCTCTCATTCTTGAAACGAAGTTATTTTTTATCATATCTCTGAATTAATGTTGCCAACATTGATTCAGAGATACAATAAAAAAATCATTTCATTTTTGAATCCAGTTCAAAAACGAGAGACTAACTGAAATTTTACAGGCTGTCAGATGCCACATTTATAGTATTAATACTATATATCAATTTATTAAAACCTTATTTGGATAAAAATGACTGTTTTTGAGGAATATGGAGCCTTTAATATGCTGTAATTATATTTCTTTTCTGTTTGTAATATATAATATGTCTGATTTTTTTTCTTCTCATATGAGTTTGTAATTCCTATGCCTTAACACCTTGCATGCTGGGTAAAAACAAATTCAACAGAAGTCATTTTAAAATATTTTTCTTTTTTTTTTTCCTAAAAATTAGGATCTGATGCTTCATGCAAATTGTCTCCTAAAGGGAAAATTTGCATGGAATGTCAGATCCTATTTTCTAGGAAAAACAAGATTAAATATGAGTTTGACATCTGCTGATTTTGCCCATTGCATGGTAAGTGTTTATCATCTTTTTCTGTTTGTAATTCATGTATGTATTTTGCTTTTTCTCTTGAGTTGCATTTTGTATGTTTGTATTTTGTATACCATTCTAAGCACAAATGTAGCAGATGACAAATTGATGCTATTTTCATTAATTTTCCCAGAAAATAGGCATTCAGATTTCATGCAGATTGTCTCCTGGGGAGATGATTTACATGAAATGTCAAAACTATTTTCTGGGAAAATAAGAAAAGTATTTCAAAATCTGCTGAAATTTTTAGCCAGTGTGCTATGTGTTCATTCTTGTTGTTGTTGTGTGAAATTCATTTGCTTTAATCATGCTTTGTTTCTGTTTGTAATTAATATCTCAATTCATTTTGAAATATTTGTATGTCTGAATTATGTTTATTGATTAATATCTCAATTCAGTTTGTAATATTTGTATGTCTGAATTGTGTTTATTGATTCTCATGTGGTTTGTAATTTATATGTCTTAATTGTGCTTCTTTCCAGCATTTGTTATTTATGATGATATTTTTCTTAATTCTCCCAGAAAATAGGCATTCAGATTTCACACAGATTGTCTCATGGGGAGTCAATTTGCATGAAATATTGTCAACACCCATTTTCTGGGAAAATCAGAAAAGTATTTCAAAATCTTCTGAAATTTTTACCTAGAGTGCTAAGTTTTTTTTTATTTTTTATTTATTTATTTTTTGTTGTTGTAAATAATTCATTTGCATTAATCATGCTTTGTCTTTGTAATTAATATCTCAATTCTGTTTGTACTTTGTACATCTGAATTATGTTTATTTGTTCTCATGCATGTTTGTAATTTATATGTCTTAATTGTGCTTCTTTTCCAGCTTTTGTTATTTATATGCCTTCATTTTGCTCCTTTTACAACAGCTTACCTTACAGCTAACATTGATTTTCTCAACTCAACCATTCATGACGAGGGTCCGGAGACTCATTGCCTGCAAGGATTGTTTGGTTTGTATCAAAGGGGTTATAGCCAGTGGCCATTATGACCAGGAAGAGATTTGAATGCAAAGCTACATGATCAATACCTTATATTTAACAGTTTTGCCAGCAAAGACCATTTTGTCTTTGATCTGCCTGCTTCACATCAGAACTGATGTTGGTGATGATGATAATCATTGGTTATGATGACAAAAATTGCATAGAACATTTCTGTATGATGGCACTTTTGATGATGATGATGATCATCATGATGATGATCATGATGATGGTAACATTGATAGGATTGTAATGTTTATTGTCTTGATGGCTGATACATGTACTTGCCAAATTTATATACTGAATCTATACTCGACTGTTGCTGATGAGGATTAAGATATCAGTACACCAGTTGTAATTACAGTTTTAATATCAGTGAGCTTGTTAAGTATCTTCAATCCTTTGCTAGACTTATGATAAGGATTGCAGTGTTAATCTAATGTAGACAGTGATCAGTGAGATTGGTGATAAAGGTAAGAGAAAAGTCCAGGGTGTGCCACAATCATAAGCCACAGCCCTTAATGTTTATGGTTTGACAATACTACTGATGAATCATATACTTGTTGATTATGTATACTAAAAGTGAAGTGTTTCTTACTGTTGTATGTTTACTGATGATGATGATGATGATGATGTGGTGGTGGTGGTGAATTATGGAGTTACTGCACCTGATATAGTCATAATGTTGGTGCAAATGATGATGTAGATTATGATGAGGATGGGTATGATGATTATGGTGATGATGATGATGATGATTTATATGCTTGAATTATGCTTCTTTGCAATCTGTTAGTACTTTGTATGCCGCAATAACTTGCTATCTTTTACACATTTCTTTCAGTTATCATTGGCTTTGTCAACTCTACAGTCCTGATGAGGCTCTGCGAGCCAAATGGTGAGATTGCTTAATATATGATTTTACTATATAGGTATAAATGTAACCTTATCCAGTGACCTGTAACATCTGGTTTCAGTTTCTTATTTGACATAATACAGCTGGGAACCAGAAGCCTTGGGTCAGTGGACAAGGTTATATTTTTTCCTAAAGTGTCCTCGGGATGAGCTATTGTGATCACTTTTTGTCCGTCGTCCGTCCGTCCGTGCGTCCGTCCGTTAACATTTTCAAACGACTTCTCCTCTGAAACCGCTGAGCCAGTTTTGCTCAAATTTTCATATGGAGCCTCCATAGAGTGGGGAAACGAAAAATTGCTGAAATGGTCGCAGTCCGTTGACCAAGATGGCCGCCACGCCCATATATGGTAAAAACCTTTAAATATCTTCTCCTCCAGAACCGAGAATGCCTTGGGGCTGAACCTTTGCAGAAATCATCGAGGACGGGAGATCTATCAAATTTGCTAAAAGAATTGTCATACATTGACGTTTGACCTTTTTATAACAAGGTCAAGTTTGCTTCCCTATGCATTTGTATGGGAAAAGTCTTTAAAAATCTTCTTCTCCAAAACCGAGTATGCCTTGTGGCTGAATCTTTGCATATATCTTCGGGAACAGGAGAGATACCAAAATTGCTAAAATAATGGTCGTACATTGACATTTGACCTTTTTACGGTAAGGTCAATTTTGCTTCCTTATGCATTTGTATGGGAAAAATGTTCAGAATTTCAAACAACGTCTCCTCTGGAGCCTCTGGGCCAATTTTGCTCAAATTTCATATGGAGCCTCCTTAGGGTAGGGGAACGAAAAATTGCTAAAATGGTCGCAGTCCATTGACCAAGATGGCTGCCACGCCCATATATAGTAAAAACCTTTAAAAATCTTCTCCTCCAGAATCGAGAAAGCCTTGGGGCTGAACCTTTGCAGAAATCATTGGGGACAAGAGGTCTACCAAAATTGCTAAAAGAATTGTCGTATGTTGACGTTTGACCTTTTTACAGCAAGATCAAGTTTGCTTCCCTTTGCATTTGTATGGGAAAAACCTTTAAAAATCTTCTTCTCCAAAACCGAGCATGCCTTATGGCTGAATCTTTGCATATATCTTTGGGAACAGGAGGGCTACCAAAATTGCTAAAATAATGGTCGTACAATGACATTTGACCTTTTTATGGTAAGGTCAATTTTGCTTCCTTATGCATTTGTATGGGAAAAATGTTCAGAATTTCAAACAACTTCTCCTCTAGAGCCTCTGGGCCAATTTTGCTCAAATTTCATTTGGAGCCTCCTTAGGGTAAGGGAACGAAAAATTGCTAAAATGGTCACGGTCCATTGACCAAGACGGCGGGCACGCCCATATATGATAAAAACCTTTAAAAATCTTTCGCTCCAGAACTGAGAATGCCTTGGGGCTGAACCTTTGCAGGAATCATTGGGGATGGGAGGTCTACCAACATTGCTAAAAGAATTGGCGTACGTTGACATTTGACATTTTTACGGCAAGGTCAAGTTTGCTTCCCTATGCATTTGTATGGGAAAAACCTTTAAAAATCTTCTTCTCCAAAACCGAGCATGCCTTTTGGCTGAATCTTTGCATATATCTTTGGGAACAGGAGGGCTACCAAAATTGCTAAAATAATGGTCGTACATTGACATTTGACCTTTTTACGTTAAGGTCAATTTTGCTTCCTTATGCATTTGTATGGGAAAAATGTTCTGAATTTCAAACAACTTCTTCTCTGGAGCCTCTCGGCCAATTTTGCTCAAATTTCATATGGAGCCTCCTTAGATAGGGGGAACAAAAGATTGCTAAAAATGTCACGGTTCGTTGACCAAGATGGGCGCCATGCCCATATATGGTAAAAACCTTTATAAATCTTCTTCTCTAGAACCGAGGATGCTTTGGGGCTGAATATTTGCATAAATCATCGGGGACAGGGAGTCTACCAAATTTGCTAAAATAATGGTCATGCATTGACATTTGACCTTTTTACGGCAAGGTCAAGTTTGCTTCCTTATGCATTTGCATGGGAGAAAAACATTTAAAAATCTTATTCTTCAAAACCAAGGATGGCTTGTGGCTGAATCTTTGCATATATCATCTGGAATGGGCGGTCTACCAAAGTTGCTAAAATAATTGTCATACATTGACATTTAACCTTTTTACGGCAAGGTCAGGTTTGCTTCTGTATGCATTTGTATGGGCCCCATACATTTGTATGGAAAAAATGTTGATAATTTCAAATGGCTTTTCCTCTGAAGCTGCCGGGCCAGTGTTGCTCAAATTTCATGCGGAGCCTCCGTGGGCAGGAGAATGAAAGATTGCTAAAATGGGTATGGTCCATTGATCAAAATGGCTGCCATGCCCATATAATTATGGTAAAAACCTTTAAAAATCTTAATTCTTCTCCATAACCCAATAAACCCAGGGTCCTAATCTTTGCACAAATTACGGGGGACAGGAGATCTACCAAAATTGCTCAAATGATGGTTCTATGTTAACATCTGACCTTTTTGCCTCCCAGGTCAAATTTGCTTCCCTATTTGTGTGGGCCATATACATTTATATTGAAAGTATCGAAGAAACTTGTAGATCAACAGTAGTTAAAATTGTTCTGATTGGAAATCTAAGATGGCCATCATCTGGTTTATATTTATAATATTTCCCTGCCACTGTGCTGTTTACATGTATAAAATCATGATTCTTCAGAAACTTAGCCCATTTCCACCAAATTTCACATTGATCCTTCTGTTGAAATGTGATTGATAGTTTATTCAAATGATCATGCTCCATTGACTGTCAGGCCCATATATTCTTCTTCAAAACTAAGAACTGTTCAAATGATGATATTTTCATTAGTTGCAATGATAGGATTGGAAAAATGTTGCATAACATCTGCATGTCTGCAGTGGCTTTGTCACTCAGGTGAGCAAACTGTGGCCTGTGGGCCTCTTGTTATGTATACTATAAGGTAGACTTGTATGTTTACTGATGATGATGGTGATGATGATGTGCTGAATTATAGAATTGCTACACCTGATTACTATCATAATTTTGGTGCAGATAATGATGTAGATTATGATGCAGATGGGTATTAAGATTATGATGATGTTAATGATGATTTATATTCTTTAATTATGTATCTTTGCTATCTGTTAGTACTTCATATGCCATCATAGTTTAATCTGTTACACATTTCTTTCAGCTGTTCTTGTTTTTCTCAACTCTACAGTTCTGATGAGGCTCTGCTAACCTAATGGTGAGATTGCTTATTTATATATGATTTTATTATATAGGTATAAATATAACCTTGTTCAGTGACCTGTGACTTCTGATTTCATTTCTTATTTGACATAAAACAGCTGGGAACCAGAAGCCTTGGGTCAGGGGATAAGGTTATATAATTTTTCCTAAAGTGTTACACATATTTGATTATGATATGAGGTGAGTCAATAAGTAACCAGCCTAACTTATTTTTGGTTGAGATCCACCTCTTCTTTTTCTATGTAATTGCCCTCTAGTGTGATGCACTTAGACCAACGGTGTTCAAGTGCCATAGGCCCAGAACTGAAAAAGTCAGGGTCCTTTTCATTGACCCACTCCTCAGCTGCCGTCACGACTTCTTCATCAGACCAGAAATGAAGTCCACGGATATCTGTAAAATAGTGGGTTTCCTTATCTGCTATTTTCCCACGATTACGCAATACCAGGTGTCAGGTGCGGAGCTTGGCATTTAAGATTAATGTGATCTGTTATCTTTGATATTTGTATAAAGACATGTTTATTTTGTTTAGTTATAGTTAGTATTTATTCAGGTGTAGGTTGTGCAATAATGATTGGCATAAGCTATTAATTATCTGAAAATGATTGACGTAAACCGTTAGTCATTTTGGCATCTTGTTGACAGATGTTACTTTATGTGGGATTATTGCACAAGCGATATGAATAGATAGGGGTTATCTTGACGAAGATTAATAGGTTTTGGCAAGCTTCCAAATATTTGGTGCCTGGGAAATTGCGTTGTTCAGATGATGATGAGTCATTCCGGTCTGTTCTCATTGGTAGTTATTTTTAGTAACTCACGCATTAGGTGGCGCTGTAGTGTTATTGGAGGACTCTGATTGGATGGGGATCATGTGATCAGAGGGTGCTGGCGTGAGTTGCTATCACATGACTCTTTGTGTATATAAAGAGAGAATGTGTGTGAGAAAGTTTAGTTTTGGAGTTTTAGTTGGAGTTTTGAATTTAGTTTGAGTTTTGATTAGTTTTAGAACCGGGTTGTAAAAATTAAAATATATTATTGAAATTACTTGTTGAATTTATTTAAAATTCTAAATTGGGACTTTGCAAGTAAAGTAGAGAAAACACAACGCGTATTTAAGAAGAGAAAACACTGAGCTAACTTCGCTACGTTATATATCCTTTTTCAAGTTTTGGAATAGGAAGAAGTCACTAGGAGCTAGGTCAGGTGAATAGGCAGGATGTGGTATTAATTCATACCCGTTTCACTCTACAGCATCCATTGCAACTTTGCAAGTTGGGACTCTCGCGTTGTCCTGTTGCAGCAAAACACCTTTAGAGAGTTTACCTCGGCGTTTTTCATGGATGGCGGTATTCAGCTGAGCTAACAAGTTTGCATAGTACACTCCAGTTATTGTACTTCTCTTGGGTAAAAAGTCCAACATAATAGCGCCTTTTGCGTCCCAAAATACTGTGGCGATCACCTTGCCAGCAGATGGTTGCATCTTGGAACTTCTTTGGCCTCGGGGACCCAGGCCCTACCCACTGACGACTCTGAGCTTTATTCTCTGGCTCATAATAATGAACCCAAGTCTCATCTACAGTCACCAGATGCAAAAGAAAATCATCTTTTGACCTAAAATGCTCCAACAAGGCGCTGCATACTGATGCTCTGGTTGCCATTTGCTCATCGCTATGGGATTTGGGGACCCAAGGGGCTGTTAGCTTGCGCATACCTAAACAATTATGTAAGATTGTTGAAACTCTAGCATGTGAAATGCCTAGTGCTTGCGCTATTTCTTACACCTGAATTCACCTATTAGAGTATACCAGATCCCGAACTTTCTTACACATTTCTTTGTCGATGGCATCCAGTGGACATCCAGACCTGGCTTCATCTAAAGACGTTCTACCGCGTTTGAATTCCCCTACCCAGAATTTAACCTGAGCATAAGCTGGTGCAGAAGATTCATAAACATCGGCTAACTCACTGTGTATTTCCTTGCCTGTTTTACCTTTAAAATACAAGTACCGAATTACAGCACGGAACTCAACTTTAGATGAAAAGCAATACTTTGTATCACTAGCCATGTTTGACATTCAATATCTTATTAAAGAATGACTGGATATGTGTGCAATTTTGTACCTATGTATAAAACATATATTGAAACAAAGCATGAAAATTGTGACCGTCTCGGTCCATCGAAAATGGGACAGGCTGGTTACTTATTGACTCACCCTCATAGTAATAGGACTGTAAGAGATGATGATGATGATGTAGTAATAATGATGATTGTATCTTACTTATGCTTCTTTTCATTCTGTCATAATTTTATATGCCTTAATTTTTGCATTTGCTTTTGCAACTCTACTACTCATTTAATGCCCACAAGGATTGTTTGGTGTGTATCGTAGGGGTTATAGTTGGTAGCCACTATGATCAGGGAAGAGATTCTGAATGCAAAGCTTGTTGTTATTACTTTTATATTGAGCAGTTTTGCCTATGTCTTTGATCTGCCTGACTGCACATCAACACTGATGTTGATGATGATGACTGCGATTATGATTTTTTGTTGATGATGCTACTGCGGTAATGCTACTAACATCACGAAAACATTTCTATATAATTTTGACCCCCTTCAACCCCACTTTTATATAGTAAAACTGGGGTTTACAGGGGTATACATTACTTTTCTTATTTCTGCTCAAAAACATAGATTGTGGGTACTCGTTAGAACCACTTCACCGAGGTGGTTCTAATGAGTGCCCACAATCTGTGTTTTGAGCAGAACTATGAAATTTTTCAGAGTTTCTTATCTGAAAAATTTCAGTTTTTGAAGGTGAAATTTTCTATATATTTGAATAGGCTTGTTTTTGTAATGGCTTGTTCAGTGTGTTCAGTCCTTCACTAGGATTATGATGATGATTGCAGTGCCAACCTAATGTAATGACCGTCATTAATGACCAACCATTAACATGGGATGTTAATGGTTTGACAGTACTGTTGGTGAATCGTATCCTTAGTGATTATGTATACTAAAAGTAGAGGTGGTTTATATTATGGTATATTTACTGATGATGATGATGATGTGGTGAATTATGGAATTATTGTGTAAATGATGATGTACATTATGATGAGGATGAGTATAATGTTTATGATGATGTTGATGATATTTTATATTCTTAAATTATGTTTCTTTTCCATCTGTTTGTACTTCATATGCCATAATAATTTACTGTCTTTTACACATTTCTTTCAGCAGTCATTGGTTTTGTCAACTCTTCAGTCATGATGAGGCTCTGCCAACCAAATGGTGAGATTGCTTATTTGTATATGAGTTTACTATATAGGTATAAATATGACCTTGTCCAGTGACCTGTGACATCTGGTTTCAGTTTCTAATTTGACATAAAGGTTATACATTACGAAAACACGTCTATTCAAATATATAGAAAATTTCACCTCCAAAAACTGAAAATTTTCAGGTAAAAAATTCTGATATTTTTCATATATCTGCTTAAAACATAGATTGTGAGTACTCATTAGAACTGCCTCAGTGAGGCAGTTCTAACGAGTACCCACAATCTATGTTTTGGGCAGAAATAAGAAAAATAATGTATACCCTTATAAACCCCAGTTTTACTGTATAAAAGTGGGGTTTAAGGGGGTCAAAATTACATAGGCGTGTTTTCATAATGTCTTTTCCTAAAGTGTTGCATATACTTGATTATGATAGTAATAGTACTGTAAGAGATGATGATGATGATGATGATGATGATGATGATGATGATGTTGTAGTAGTGGTGATAATGGTACTAATGTTTAAGGCATCAATTTGTTTCATGTAATTGTAATGTTATTTAGACTGATGTTGATAGATATATTAACCCTTGTCCTGCTGAATAAATTAAGATGCCACGCTCATTTCTAATTTTCAGCCAATCAGATTACTTGATCTAGATTATTGATATAAATTCACATACTTAATGGCAAACAGTGCAGATCCAGATCAGTTGGCTTCTTCAGAACTGTTTGCGAAGGCAGGACATATTCGGGTTCAGCAGGACTAGGGTTAATGTTGATGATAGTATCTTTGTTATGAAATATTGACTGTGGAGTGTGATAATTCTGTAGAAATTAATTCCACGGGACAAATGGTTAAACAATAGTGTTTTGATAGTATGATATTTGTTGAGTAGTAATTGATATTTTTGAGTAATTCTTTAGTTAATTACAGATGTGAGTACCTTAGATAATGATGCTGCTGATGCTGATTGTGATTGTGATGAAGATCTCAGTTCTGACCATGTTGGCAGTACTGTTGACATCTGAAAACTTAACTTTTAATGGTAAGATGAACTTGATTTTTCTCTTCATGTTTAACATTATAATGTATAAACTTGTTGATTGCACTGTACTGATAATGACAACGAAGATATCTTTGTTGAATTTCATGATGATATGTGATGATAGTGACTGACTGTTGAACTCTATGGTAACTCTTCCTCTGGTTATAATGCATGCAGTAGACCATTACATTACTCTATATGGCCCAATTTAAGTGGTTTCGCTTGGTAGAGTGTCTGTCTTAAACATGAAGAGGTTGTGTGTTTGATCCCCAACTGGATCATACTGAAGACTTTTCTAAAATTAGTTTGGTACTCAGCACTAAGAAGAAGAGCTAGGACTAGTCACACCACTGTCAGTATAATAAGACTGCTGGTAGTATCAATACAATGTCTGCATTATGATACAGCAGTGGGGCAGCACTGTAACAGGGCAGCAGTTCCTACCTTCAGACACCATCTCAACATGACTGAAAGATTGTTGACAGTGATAATAACTCCAACAAAACAACTTGATGAATAGGAGAGTAATCTATGTACAGTCGAATCTCAATGGCTCAAACAGCATTGGGACGATGAAAATTTGTTGCACATATGGGTTGTTTGAGCCGCTGAGGGTTAATCATAAGAGTCAGGTCAGGAAGCAAATGGCGATATGTCAGGGAAATCTTTTCAATCTTCAGCACAATAATGATATGTTGTGTACTCATTAGAATTGCCTCATTGAGTCAATTCTAATGTGGGGGTGGTTGGGTGAGGCAAAGGCGTCGTGTATCTTACATTACCAGGGCCTCCAACTGATATTGACTTACAGTTGGTCAAGGCCTGCTCTCCGTGCAGCAGGAAAGGGTAGAGGGAGAATGTTTTTATTTCTTCTGTTTCTTCACTTTCATTCATTTTCCTTTCTCCCCTGTCCCTCTCTTTCATTTCATCTGCTATCTCTTCGATCTCTCTTCTCCCTCTCTCTGGGAGATGACACAAAAAGACCCACAAGGGTTGACGTGTCGTTAAACCCGAACTCAGTCAATCAGTCAGTCAATTCTAATTTGTACACACAACATACAATTTCATGATGAAATAAGACAATTTCCCTAAATACTTTTTCTTTTTTTGAGCAATCGGAAGAATTTCATAGGGACTGAAAAGCAAGATCGAATTAGTCATGGTAGATGAGCCATGGGAGTTTCTGCTATTTAGGTTTGACTGTATAGTGTGCTTTTGCCTCTCGATGTCAAGGGGACATCACACCTGCAGAAAAAAAGTTTGCCTCACTGGATATGAATGACCTCTTAAATGGGGCTGAGGCCACTGTTAAAGGAAAGTATGAGCCGGCCTCGGTGGCTCAGTTGGATGCGCCTTCCCACTGAAGACCAGGAGGTAACGGGTTTAACCCCCGCCGAGGTTGGCAACTTTCTTTTGTGGAGATTGGTCATGAAATATTTTCTACGGTCATTCTCTCCCTTCTGCTGATTCAAGAAGGGCAGTTGTCAGTTTCTGGTGAAAGAATGTGAACAATACTGGTTAACTGCTTAGAGGACTAAGCCTGCCCAGTAAACGTGTGGTTAGGTAAACTGACCATGCTCGACATGACCCCATTAGGTTGACTGGGCCGTAAAACCTCAACACAAACAAAATAAAGGAAAGTATTTGTTTTTATAGGGAGTAAATGCTTTCATTTGAGAGAAACACCCATTAAAAAGCATAGGTCTGGATAAGAATGGTATCAGGTAAATATTTTTCTTATTTCTCCATGAAAACGTGCTTTCATGGAGAAATAAGCATTATGAAAACATGCCTATTCAAATATATAGAAAATTTCATCTCCAAAAACTGAAAATTTTCAGGTAAAAAAAACTCCGATATTTTTCATATTTCTGCTCAAAACATAGATTGCGGGTACTTGTTAGAACTGCCTTGCTGAGGCGGTTCTAACAAGTACCCACAATCTATGTTTGAGCAGAAATAAGAAAAATAATGTATACCCCTGTAAACTCCAGTTTTACTATATAAAAATGGGGTTTAAGGGGGTCAAAATTATATAGGCATGTTTTTGTGGTGAAAACTTTTTCTTGTTTCTCTGCAAAAACATATGCTATGGGTACTCATTAGAAGCACCTTGCTGAGGTTCTTCTAATGAGTACCCACGACATGTTTTCATTGAGAAATAGGAAAAATACCAACACTTTTGGATTGAAAAAAACATTGTATCAAGAGCTATGGAAAAGGGAAACAGATATTTTATATCAGAATAATCTCCCTTGCAGATGTATCCATTAATGTTAATGTTTAGCTTGCTGGGTAAAATTTCAGCAGATAATGATTTGGAATATAGGTTTCTAGGCTAATGAAAATTATGTCATCACACATCCACTATGATGCACCCTGTCCACTGCTATTGACTATTACTGATTGTGACCTACTTTTCAGGCTTGGCTAAACAGTGTGCTTTTAGCTCCACAGTGAGTGTTAAGTCTGTTCCTTTAGCTTTATTTCTCGAAAACAAATATATCTTCACACACACATCCCCCATGACACACTATGCTGGCCCTCAACTAACTTGACCTACTTTGCACATTTGGTGGAACAATGTTAGTTCAGTGGGTTTAGCTCGATTTCAGGAACCTCTTTTTCATGCTTGGCTCAACAATGTGTTAGTCTGTATTTAGCTGTTTCTTGAACACAACCAGCAGTCACAACAAAGCCATTTGGCAAATGTCTTTTGTTTTGTTTGTGTTGAGGTTTTACGGCTCAGTCAACCCAATGGGGTCATGTCGAGTGCGGTCAGTTCGCCTAACCTCACGTTTACTGGGCCGGCTTAGTCCTCTAAGCGGTTAACCAGTATTGTGCACATTCTTTCGCCAGAAACTGACAACTGCCCTTCTTGAATCATCGGAAGGGAGAGAATGACCATAGAAAATATTTCATGATCAGTCTCCACGAAAGAATGTTGCCGACCTTGGCGGGGGTTGAACCCTCGACCTCCTGGTCTCCAGTCGGACGGCGCATCCAACTGAGCCACCGAGGCCGGCTTTGTTTTGTTTTACAGATTGGGTTGCTGCATATAATTACAGATGATGCTATAACCTGTGATGATGATGATGATGATGATAATATAATTACAGATGATACTATAACCTAATGATGATGATGATGAAGAACAGCAAAGATTGATCTTAACTGAACTGAATGTTGCAGGTAGTTTCAATACTGTTATTAATGGTTAGTATGCTGGGTAAAAATTTCAGCACATGATATTTTGATTTATTTTTCTTATTTTCCCCAGAAAATAGGATTTGACATTTCATGCAAATTTTCTCCTTAAGAGACAATATGCATGAAATGTCAGATCCTATTTCTGGGGAAAAATAAGAAAAATATTGTCAATTATTGTCTATTGTGTTTGTCCATAGTATGCTATGTGTTAACCCTTAAAATGCCAAGAAAACCTCCATCTGAAAATGTTGTCTGTTTATGTCATCTGCTGAATATTCTTGGAAACTTTTCAAACCTATTTTTGCATACAAGCAAACAGTGTGGACCTTGATCAGACTGCGGAGCAATCTGATCCGGGTCCACACTGTTTGCAAGAACGACTTTTAAAATTATCAGCAGATGACAAAGCAGATGACAATTGTTGTGATTGGCAGTTTAAGGGTTAATGATGACATAGTAGGTTCCATATTTGCCCATAGTAAATTCAGCAGAAGAAAAATTATACTCCACACAAACTGTGATTGTGTGGGGTCTACTGTTTTCAAATCTGTCAGTCCATATGTTCATCCATCTGTCCATTACATTTTGGTTTCTGCTTCTTACTTTGCTAAATAATTTATCAGAAGGCAGTCATTACCTTGTGCGGGGTATCTAACAAGCACTGCTTATTGACACTTCTTATTTTTTCCAGAAAACAGTCTTTGAGGTACCTAATAAGCACTGCTTATCGACACGTCTTACTTTTTTCCTGAAAACAGGCTTTGACATTTGACATTTTATGCAAATTGTCTCCATTTGAGATAGTTTGCATGAAATGTCAAACCGGTTTTCTAGTAAAAATAAGAAAACTGTCTGCTGGAATGTTTACCCCACATGTTGAACATTAAATACCATAGTCTACGTAATTACCGCACATAATCCTATAAGCACACAGTCAAGCAATTCTGTAGTCTTCAGTTTAAAACCAGTGTACTTTTTGTCTACTTCTTTATAAAGGCATATGTTGTGGGTATCCATTTAAATTGCATTGACTTGCATCGTACCCACAACATATGCTTTTGTAAAAATAATCAGACACAAACCCACAAAAAATCACTTTAGCATCATTAGATAAGTTCTTTGCTAATAGTGTACCCTTAGTATAGGTGGATACATATTTTACCACAGGTTTTCACAGTAGTTTTGAAAAATTTGAGCTCACAGCATGGTAATTAGGTTGAATAGGGTACATCATTAAAACATTAGACAACTGGAGAAGTATGATAAAAGATCAATTTCACTACCTGTTGGTGTGTTTAAACACTGCTGGATGAGTGGCAAACAGGATATACCCAGATCAGGGCTGAGCAGACCCAGTAGCTTCATTTTGATCCAAATGTTAAATCCTATCTAAAGGGGAAAAATAAGAAAAATATCAATTTGTTGTCTGCTGAATTTGGCAATAGCTTGCTAAGTGTCAGTGGATCTAACTGTTAAACCCTTAACTTCCTGTAATTTAAGCAAACAGTGCAGACCCTGATCAGAGCCACATTCTGCTGCATCTGATCTGGGTTTGTACTGTTTGCCAATGTCCCAGTTCAGGTTTTGCAGATAACGCTCTTTACAGTGACAAGACTAGTGCAGCTATAAATAACCGTTACCTGGATTTCTTACAAAAGCACATTTCATTGGTCAATGATAGTCACATGGACAACAACCTTAAGGAAATTTTGATTTTTGTATACTCTGGCAAGACGGGCCCCCGTAGCCTAGTGGATAAGAGAGTTGACTCTTAATCCATTAGGTTTCTCACCGCTGTGGTTCGAGCCTGGCTCGGGTCATATGTGGGAAAGCCAAGTTCTGCTTACGGATGGTCAGGTGGTTTTTCTCCGGGTTCTCCGGTTTTCGCCCACCTTCGATGAACGATCGGGTCGATATAAGTGAAATATTCTTGAAAGGGCCGTAAAACCCAAATCAAAAAAAAAAAAAAAAAAGAAAAAATACTCTGGCATGATTGTAAACAATCAACTTAAAAAGGGGTATCCACGAAATAGTTTTCTTATTTCTGCATCAAACACACCATCTGGGTACTCATTACAAATGCCTTGATGAGGCGTTTCTAATTAGCGCCCACAATTTGTGTTTTTATGGAGAAGTAAGAAAAATATTAGTACTGTTTGTTTATCTGGAGATGTGAGCACTGACCTTTTTTCACAACTATCAAAATTCATTGATACAAAAGTGCCTCAGTTGTACAGTAAAATTCCGCTTTTAACCCTTGTCCTGCTGAAACTGGATATACCCTGCCTTTGCAAACAGTGTAGATCCAGATCAGTTGGCTTCTCAGAAGCCAACTGATCTGGAGCTGCACTGTTTGCCAATTAGTATTTGAATTTATATCAACAAACTGGATCAAGTAATCTGATTTGCTGAAAATTTGAAAATGGTGTGGATCTTAATTTTTTCAGCAGGACAAAGGTTAAGACCACTTTTGGTTGCCTAAAACTGGTCTTATTAGTGGAATGGTCTTATTCTTGAATATAGAACATGGCTTCAGATAAGGTACTTTTTTCAAACAAAACCTACAGATATCTTATTTTTATTGCACCACAAGAATATATGTTATGGTACTCAATAGAAGCCCCTCAGTTAGGTAGACTGACTGTGCTTGACATGACCCCATGGGGTTGACTGGGCCGTAAAACCTCAACACAAACAAATTGGTCCAAAGAGTTGTGATAGAAGAGTCCACATGACATAAATGGATTAATATTGGTGTGTCAGAAGCTCTTGATAAGAAAAATATCCAGATCAGCAGACGACATTTTGATATATTTTTATTTTTCCTAGAAAATAGGATATGACAGTTCATACAAATTGTCTCAGTAGCAGACAATGTGAATGAAGTGTCATCCTATTTTCTAGGAAAAATGAGAAAAATGTCACCAATTTGTAGTTTCAGGTTTTTTCTTATTTCTTCATTAAAAGATACATTTTAACACTTCATAAGTGTCTTGAAACTGCATGCTGGTTAAAAATTTCAGCAGACAACATTTTGAAATATTTTCCCTATTTTACCTAGAAAATAGGACATGACACTTCATTCAAATTGTCTGCTTAGGAAGTGACATATCCTATTTAAAATAAGAAATATATCACCAATTTGTCATCTGCTGAATCTTCCCATAACGTGGAAAGTGCTAATTACCCACAGCAAATGTTATTGTGAAGAAATCAGAATAATGTCCATGCTGTCTGGCTGAAAAATGTATAGTGCTCGGAGGATAATTTGACAGTGACGTCACGGCAGCTACCACTCTACCTGGGTAGAGCAAGTTTTGCATGACTTATTGGGAAAATGATATAAATCATTTTATGTAGCATACAATCTTATTGCTATAAATGTGTTTTAGTTTAGTATGTTGCAATAGCGCAGTTGGTAGAGTGGACCACTCTGGACAACTGGTTAGATGATTGTTTTGTGCATGTGTCCTAGCAGTACCTCAGCCTTTTTTTTTTTTAATTCTTTTTCTTTGCTTATGGTCCTTGTATGTTACAAATATCATTTTTAGCTCGCCTGTACAAAGTTCATGGAGAGCTATTATACTATCCCCAGCGTCGGCGGTGGCGTTGGCATTGGCGGCAGCGGCGGCGATGGCGGTGGCCACAAATGTTTAAGTTTTTAAGACCTCATTATTTCCTAACCTTATCACTGATTTGATTCGTTTTTGGTATGATGATACATATTGGTCAAAAATTTTGCGCAGTGCCATCCCCATCTCTCTGTCATGTCAAGGTCAAGGTCACAGACTTAGAATTTACATGTTAAAATTTTATGTCAAAGTTTTTAGGATCTCATTACTTCTACACTAAATGATGGATTTTGTTCCTATTTGGTATTATGATAGACACTGGTCAGAAGTTTTTATCAGCACTATCAGCACTCATGAATGTGGCCTTGAGGTTGAGATCACAGACTTAGAATTAAAATGTTAAAGTTTTCGTTAAAGTGTTTTAAGTCCTCATTATTTCCTAACCTTATCACCGATTTGATTCATCTTTGGTATGATGATACATGAGTTAATGAAATTTTATGCAAAAGTTTTGCATCAAAGTTTTTAAGATCTCTTAATTTCTTAATCCTTGCCTGGATTTACTTTATATTTGGCATGATTATAGATATTGGTCCAAAATTTTATTTGGCACTATCCCCACCCCTGCTTATGACCTAGTTGTCAAGGTCAAGGACTTAAAAATTTACACTAAAGTTTTGCATTAAAGTTTTTAAAATCTTTTAATTTCTAAATCCTTGCATGGATTTACTTTATACATGTACATTGTATTTGGCATGGTTATAGATATTGGTCCAAAATTTTATTCAGAACTATCCCCACCCGATGAGATAGAGGTCAAGGTCACAGACTTAGAAATTTTATGTTAAAGTGTTACCTTAAAATTCTTAAGATCTTGTATTATATTTTCTCAACTAGTTTCTGTGGTTAGACCCTAAAACTTAATAGAGATGTTGGTCCTCACCAGTGGATGATCCTGAGGGCAAAGGTCAAGGCCACCAGGACCTTTAGCACTAAAATGCTTGAAAGCAATGCTTAGGGCTAGGACCCTCAGAAGGAATATTGGTCCTAACCAGTAGATGACACTGAGGACAATTTAGGTCAACATGACCTTTAGTACTAAATTCCGCAGTGCTTGAAGTGAGAACCCTTAAACTTAGACGCAATGTTGGTCTTGACCAGTAGATAACCCTAATGGTAAAGGACAAGGTCACAGTCACCTCTAGTACAAAACAAGCTTATAACTCAGCAATGCTTGGGGCTAGGACCCTCAAAGGTAGTAGGGATGTTTCTTCTGACCAGAAGATGACCCTGAAGGCAAAGGTCATTGTCAAGTTCACCATGACCTTTAGAACCCTATCTCTGATAGCAGTGCTATGTGGGGGTGGTTGGGTAGTGCAAAGGTGTCATGTATCTTATGTCACCAGGGCGTCCAACTGATATTGGCTTACAATAGCTTACAGTTGGGCAAGGCCTGCTATCCTTGTAACAGGTAAGGGTAGAGGGGGAATGTTTTTATTTCTTCTGTTTCTTCACTCTCACTCCAGTTTCTTTTTCTTCCCTGTTTCTCTCTTTCTCTGCTACTTTCTCTTCTATCTCTTTTCTCCCTTTCTCTGGGAGATGACACAAAATAACCAACAAGGGTTAATTGACGTATCGTTAAACCCCAACACAATCAAAGCAGTGCTATGTATAACATGATTCAGGTGAGTGATATAGGGCCATCATTGCCCTTTTGTTATTTGATTGACAAGTGTGAGTTCAGGCGAGCTATCCTGTCTGGTGACAGGTCTTGTTTATTATATACTTGTGCATTTTCTTTCTTATTTTTGCCACAATCAGTGCTGCCATCTCTAAAAAAAACCAAAACACAATTATGCTTGCAATATTTTACTTTGTGCACTGTGTTTCAAAGTTGCATCATGCAGTAATACCGGTATGTAACAGACCTTGTCACTTGACTTGCTAGGTAACAAAGGTAAATAAACATGGCCGACATGCTTAATTTTGTGATGGTCAAGTTCAATCCGGATTTCTGAAATCTTAAAGAATTCTCAATAAATTTGAAATTGAAGAGAATAATCAATCTGAGTGAGAATGAGACGTTGTAATGCATAATAATAAACCAAAAATTGTGACCTGACTTTGGCTTATATCTCGCATGGCACTCCTGAGGAACTTCCATGACAATAATGACCTTTGCCAACGTTCAGTACTGTAGAATATTAGTCACCTTCAACAGTACATTTTAAAAAGGGACAATATTAAAGTATAGAATAAATATATAATTTGCATGACCTGTCAACTCTTGTTTTTCTGGGAAAAATATCATCAATTTTTCATTTACTGAATTAGTCAAAAGCATTACGAAAACATGCCTATTCAAATAAATAGAAGATTTCACCTCCAAAAACTGAAAATTTTCAAATGAAAAACTCTCTATATTTCTGCTCAAAATATAGATTGTTGGTACTCGTTAGAACTGCCTTGGCGAGGCAGTTCTAACGAGTAACTACAATCTATGTTTTTAGCAGAAATACGAAAAATATTGTATACCCCTGTAAACCCCAGTTTTACTATATAAAAGTGGGGTTTAAGGGGGTCAAAATTATATAGGCTTGTTTTCGTGATGGAGTGGTAAAGATTAATATCGGTTTCTGGAAGTACAGAAGTTTGATTATCAAAAGAATACATTTTTATCATATGAGGTCAAGTCTGATGGTGATAAAGCAATCTGATTGGCTCCATTCTGTTTGTATAGTGGAATTAATCATAAATGAGAAATGCCACCTCCAGGACTGTTTTCTTGTAACGGTGAATGTCCTAAAAATTTGAACGCTTTATTCCATACTCTTTTTTACTTAAATTTTGTTTTTTGTGCATTGTTTTCTTAAAATACTTAGTGGAGTTGCAAACAGTTTAGATCCTGATAAGGAGCAGTCTGATCTGGGACTGCCCCTTTTATATATGCCATTTTGTCATGAACTTTGGAGTATGAAATTTTAGGAAATTTACCGTAACCTACATATATTTTTCAAACATACTCGCTCTAATAGAGTAGAATTACAAAATCTGTATTTGATTACCGAAAACACTTTAAATTAACTTTTACCCCTCTCTGGGCATATTTAGCAGACAACAAATTGATTTTCTTATTTTTTCCCCAAAATAGGCATTGACATTTCATTTGCAGTGCAAAACCTTCTTTTCTTGAGGAAAATAAGAAAAATATTTCCATATGACTGTTGTCTGCTGAAAATTTTACGCAGCATCACGAAAACATACCTACATAATTTTGACCCACTTAAACCCCAATTTTTTATTGTAAAACTGGGGTTTACAGGGGTATACATTATTGTTCTTATTTCTGCTCAAAAACATAGATTGTGGGTACTCTTTAGAACTGGCTCACCGAAGCTGTTCTAACGAGTACCCACAATCTATGTTCTGAGCAGAAATTTGAAAAATAGAGTTTTTTATTTGAAAATTTTCTGATTTTGGAGGTGAAATTTTATATATATTTGAATAGGCATGTTTTCGTAATGGCATGCTAAGTGTTAACCCTGGTCCTGTTGAACCCAGATATATACCCTGTCTTTGCAAACAGTATTGATCCAGACCAGTTGGCTTCTTGATCTTGATTGGTTCCGGGTCATTTTGGCCGTGGGTCATTTCGGCCAAGTTGTTTTGGCCAAGGTTGTTTTGGCCAATTTTCGGGGCGGGTCATTTCGGCCATTACAAAAACCTGCGTATATAATTTTTACCCCCTCAAACCCCACTTTCATATAGTAAAACTGGGGTTTACAGGGGTATACATTATTTTTCTTATTTCTGATCAAAAACACATATTGTGGGTACCCGTTAGAACCGCCTCAGCAATGCGGTTCTAACGAGTAACCTCAATCTATGTTTTGAGCAGAAGTATGAAAAATATCAGAGCTTTTTATATGAAAATTCTCAGTTTTTGGAGGTAAAATTTTCTATATATTTGAATAGGCGTGTTTTTGTAATGGCCTCGGTAGGTGGGTCATTTCGGCCCTGGTTTTCAGCCAAGTTTGGTGGGTAGTTTCAGTCTGATGTTTTAGAAGTTCCTTGGGCCAGTTCTAGTCAGTCTTTAATCCTTACTGATAATAATTAATCCAGGTAGTAGTCAATTAACTGAAGTGTGAAAACTTGTGCATGTGAATTGAATATATGGTTTGTTTGAAGTTTGACTTTGTCAGGGAATGGCGGCCAGACAGTACTAAAAAGGTACAAAAAGGACATGACCTTAATAGTGTTTAGTGGGCCACTAAACTCCAAACCAACCAACTAAAACTACCTCAAAGTTAATTGTTTTAATCTGTAAAGCACTAGACAAGTTTGTAATGACAACATTATAAAATAGATTTTTTTTTTTTTTTTTTTTTTTTTTTAAAGAGAACAAGTCTATGATAATAGGCTTTGACATTTCATTTCTAAGAAAACAATTTGCATGAACTGTCAAAGCCTATTGTTTAATCTATCATACCTAACCTAGAGGGACTTAAAAAAGAATCAGGCCAAAACAATCCACCAAACTTGGCCAAAATGACCCAGAGCCAAAACAACCTGGGCTAAACAACCTAGGACTAAAACGACCCAGGGTCGAAATGTCTCAGGGCCAAAACAACTTCAGGCCGAAATGACCTGGAATGTCTGGATCTGCACTGTTTGTCACTAAGTATGTGAATTTGTATCAACAACCCAGATCAAGTAATCTGACTGGCTGAAAATTAGAAGTAGGTGTGGCATTTTAATTTTTTCAGCATGGCATGGATTAAAAGAATGCTTAACCCTTGTCATGCTAAATAAATTAAGATGCCACGCCCACTTCTAATTTTCAGCCAATCAGATTACTTGATCCAGATTGTTGCTAAAAATTCACATACTTAATGGCAAACAGTGCAGATCCAGATCAGTTGGCTTCTTCAGAAGCCAACTGATCTGGATCTACACTGTTTGCAAAACAGAGTATATCCGGGTTCAGCAGGACAAGGGTTAATCCCAAATAAATTGATCAATAAATACAAAGCCAGCCCAACTGGCTCAGTCTGATGCACTTTTGACTGGGGTCAAGAGGTCAGTCCCTGCTGGGTCTGGCAACATTCTTTGGTGGAGATTGATCATGAAATATTTTCTACAGTCAGTCTCTCCCTTCTGCTGATTCAAGAAGGGCAGTTGTCAGTTTCTGGCAAAAGAGTGTGCATAAGTACTGGTTAACTACTTACAGGAATAAGCCAAGTTAACCTCAATGACAACAGTGTGGACGACGGTTATAAAGCCAATCCTCTAGATTAATTGAGTATATGGCAAAATGTGAAGAATTTATTGTGTTATCTTGCAGAGTTTACAGAATGGAACCACTGAAGGCAGTATAGTCTCAAAAACAGATATTGTATTTGTCAAATTAGAAGCAATGGGAAATTAAAAAGAAGAAGCAGTTAGAAAAAAAAAAAATAGACAGTACATAACAGAGGTAAGTAATACATTTTTGGGCATACCTCATTCCTGGGGCCGGCCTCGGTGGCTCAGTTGGATGCGCCGTCCGACTGGCGACCAGAGGGTTGCGGGTTCAACCCCTGCTGAGGTCCGCAACATTCTTTTGTTGAGATTGATCATGAAATATTTTCTATGGTCATTCTCTCCCTTCCACTGATTCAAGAAGGGCAGTTGTCAGTTTCTGGCAAAAGAATGTGCACAATACTGGTTAACCGCTTAGAGGACTAAGCCTGCCCAGTAAACGTGTGGTTAGGTAAACTGACCACGCTCAACCTGATTCCATTGGGTTGATTGGACTGTAAAACCTCATTCAAACAAACCTCATTCCTTGGGAAACACCTTCATAGCTCAGAATTAGAAATGTAGCTATATAATACTTTTCTTATTTCTACAAGAAAACATATAGTCTAATATGACGTTAAGGTTTACCCATCGAGCCTAATGGAGATGTCATTGGATCAAACTACAATAATTCATGTTGTCAATGTAGTGTGTACAAATGGGCACATTTGATGACATGGCATGTAAACATTTTCTTCTTGTGACAACTGCTGCAAAAGAGTTCTTTGGAAAATATTGCAACAGTTTCAACTTTCCTTTCTGTGTCATGTTAGAATCAAAGTTATTTTTCTATACTGTGAATTATCGCAACTAATGCATGGTGTTGTCAGGCAGATGCCAATATTAATTCACTCTGACTTCGTAATCTGTCCTTCAACACTTATGCGTTATTCTGTGATAATTCACAGTATGGGGTGCTCAGGTGGTGTGAAGGTGTCGTGTATCTTACGTCACTGGGGCATCCATCTGATATTGGCTTACAGTTGGGCAATGCCTGCTATCCTTGTAGCAGGTAAGGGTAGAGGGGGAATGTTTTTATTTCTTGTTTCTTCACTTTCATTCATATACCTTTTTCTTCCCTATTCCTCTCTTTCATCTCTCCTACTATCTATTCTATCTCTTTTCTTCCTTTCTCTGGCAGACAACACAAAATGACCCACAAGAGTTGACTTGTCGTTGAACCCTAACACAATCCATTCACAGTAGAGAAACATTATTTCTTAACTGTGTGTACTCTTTAGAAGCACCTCAGTGAGGTGTTTGTAGCTTGTAAAGAGTGCATACAATATAATTATTATTTTTTTTTTGAAGAAGAAGAAATCAGTTGAAGGTAGTGCCAAATCTCAAACTCTCTTTTTAGCTTATGTGAGCTCATCATGTTCAAGGTTAGCTATCTTATGGCCAGTTGTCCAGTATCTTTCACCTGTCTGCATTTGTCAATTTCATTGAACATGTCTTCTGCAACCACTTGATGCAGGGCTTTTTAGCACAGTCAGTAGAATGTCTAACTGCAGACCCCAGGGATTGCAATTTCAAATCCCAGTTCAGCCACTAACTTCCATGTAATCATCATGAAATACTTCTATTGGTCATTCTCATGCATCTGATCAGGGTCTACACTGTTTGCCACTCATCCAGCATTGTTGTAGACAAATCAACATGTAGTAAAAAGGCCTTGTTCTAATTTTAAGAGAAGTAAGGTAATAAGTTAAAGTGTCTCAATATTTATGGCAAATACTGTAAATAAAAAGAAACTCTGCACATTATGAAAACACGCCAATTCAAATAAATAGAAAATTTCACCACCAAAAAATGAAACTTTTCAGATAAAAAAACTGATATTTTTCATATTTCTGCTCAAAACATAGATTGTGTGTACTTGTTAGAACTGCCTCGGGTGACACGGTTCTAACAAGTACCCACAATCTATGTTTAGAGCAGAAATAAGAAAAATAATGTATACCCCTGTAAACCCCAGTTTTACAATATAAAAGTGGGGTTTAAGGGGAGTCAAAATTATATAGGCATGTTTTTGTGATGAGATCCAAGTAGGAACTTGACTAGCATGGCCAGCAACTCTAGAAATAGGCATATTCACTAGGTTTGATAAGTTAACAGTACTGATTGTTTATTTTTTTCCTGAAATCAGATGCTGTTGGTACTGATTAGAAGCACCTAATCGAGGCACTTCTGATGAATACTCATATCATGTTTTTGTGGAGATAAAATACACCTGCTTACATAGACTATGAATAGGCCAGCCAAGCAACTTTGCTGATTGCATATGGCATTGAGCTGATTTTTTGACAGCTCCTACAAGACATGTATATGATACCTTTTGATCTTGGCACAGCTGCTGAAATCATTATTAGCTTATCCTTAACACTTAGCATGCTGGGTAAAAATTTCAACAGATGACTTTTTAGCTCACCTGAGCCTTCGGCTCAGGATGAGCTATTGTGATCACTTGCCATTCGTCATCTGTCCATTGGTCTGTCTGTCTGTCATCTGTCCATACCTTTGAACGACTTCTCCTCTGAAACCTCTGAGCCAATTTTCTTCCAATTTTGTGTAAAGCTGTCTGTTTATAGGGGATTGAAAATGTGTTCAAATGGTTGTGGTCCATTAATTATGATGGCCGCCATCACTTAAAATCACTTAAGTCTTCTTCTCATGAACCAAGAAAGCTTTAAGACTGAATCTTGGTATATAGCACTGGGGACTCAAGGTCTACCAAGTTTGTTCAAATAGTAACCTAGGTTGAGCTTTTACCTTTTTCAAATTTATATCCCCATGCATTTGTATGGCGAAAATGTTGAAAAATCATTTTCTCAAAATGTGTTAAAGACTAATGGCTGAAACTTACAATGTATGATTAAAGTAGGAAAACGCTTTAGTTACAATAAAAATTCTGTCCCCTGGTTGTTGTCTGCCCTTGCCCCTGAGCTATATACATGTATAAAATTGTGTAATTTTTAAATGTCTTCTTCTCTGAAATTGCTTGAGCAATTTTTACCAGATTTCACATGGGGCGTTCTGTTGAAAGGATATTGACAATTTGTTTGAATGGTTCCCCTGCATCGAACAAGATGGCTGCCTTGCCCAGATATGGTAAAAAACATTTAAAAATCTGCCAAACCAAGAAAGCTTTGAGGCTGAATTTTGGTATATAGCATTAGGGGCTCAGAGTCTACCAAATTTATACAAATAATGGTCATAGGTTGACCTTTGACCTTTTTATGGCAAGGATAAATTTGTGCCCCCATACATTTGTATAGGTAAAATGTTGAAAAGTCATTTTCTTAGAATGTTGATGTATTAAAGACTAATGACTGAAACTTACAGTGTATGATAAAAGTAGGATCAGTACACAGCCCGCTGTTCTTCATCATTGTGCTTGAAGCCTTATGACATGAGTTCTGCTCTGGGGTCCCCTGGGAGGACCTCTATGCCGATGACCTTGTTATCATGCTGAGTCACTTGAGGAATGTGTCACGAGGCTCTTGACTTGGAAAGAAGCAATGGAGAAGAAATGACTGAGAGTAAATGCAGGAAAGACAAAGATCATGATCTGTGGTTTGGGACCTGACCTCCTGCAGAGTTCAGGCGAGTTTCCATGCGCCGTCTGTCGCACTGGAGAGGGCAGCAACAGCATCTTCTGCAATGGCTGCAAGCACTGGGTGCACAGAAATGCAGTGGGCTCAAGCGCTTGACAAAAGACCCTGACTACAGATGTACAAGGTGCTGGGGAACTGCATGCCCTTTGGATGGCAGACCACAGAAGAAAGTCCAGGTCAGACCTGACAAGCTTGCAGTGGTAGCTTCCTTTTGCTACCTAGGAGACATGCTCTCAGCAGCAGGTGGCTGTGAATTTTCAACCACAACATGTGTAAAAACCGCCTGGAAGAAGTTCAAGGATCTGCTACCAGTTCTTTCTTCACGCCACCTCTCTTTCAAAACACGTGGCCGTGTGTACAGTTTTTGTGCGCGGAGCACAATGCTCCATGCCAGCAGGACTTGGCCATTGACAAAGCCAAACCTCCAGCGTCTGCAGCGAAATGACAGGGCAATGATCAAACAGATCTGCAATGTCAGGCCGCAATACATTGTCACCACCAGGTCCAATGAGCTACTTGCCCGGCTTGGCATTGAGGATATTGATCATTCTGAAGGAGAGATGACTCCGATGGTATGGACATGTGGAACGCTCTAATGGTGCACTCTCAGCACTCACAGCCTTTCACATACAGGTTGAGGGAAAGCATGGACCTGGGAGGCCCAAGATGACACGGAAGCAGCTGACAGAGAGGGATTGCAGAGAGTGGAAGCTCTTGGCTATCAACCCTCATGATAGAAATATGTGGAGATCTGGTGTGAGATCTGCCATGCGTGCAGCAAGCTAGCTATCTGGAAGTGGGCCCACTGATGTGGATGTTGCCCCTGTACTTGCACGTTAATCAAAAATCCAGTTATGATATGATAGGAAAACTTTTTAGTTACAATCCAAATTTTTTCCCCTGAGGGTTATCTGCCCATGCCCCTAGGCTATGTACATGTATAAAATTGTGTAATTTTAAATGTCTTCTCTGAAACTGCTTGGGCAATTTTCGCCAGATTTCATATAGGACTTTTTGTCGAAAGGATACTTACAATTTGTTCAAATGGTTCCACACCATTGAATAAGATAGCCCCATGCCCATATATGGTAAAAACATTTGAAAATCTTCTTCTCCAGAACCAAGAAAGCTTTAGGGCTGAATGTTGGTACAAAGCATTGGGGACTCAAGGTCTACCAGATGTGTTCAAATGATGGTCATAGGTTGACATTTGACCTTTTTACAGCAAGGTCAAATTTGTGCTCCCATACATTTGTATGGGGAAAATGTTGAAAAATCATTTTCTCAAATGTATTAAAGACTGATGGCTGAAACTTACAAGGTATGATTAAATTAATATAATTGTTTGGTTATAATCAAAATTTTGTCCCCTGTGGGTTATCTGCCCTTGCCCCTGGGCAATAAATGTATAAAATTGTGTAAAATCTTCTTCTCCAGAACCAAGAAAGCTTTGAGGCTGAATCTTCTTATATAGCACTGGGGACTCAAGGTCTACCAATTTTGTTCAAAAGATGGTCATAGGTTGACCTTTGACATTTTTTTCCGCAAGGTCAGATTTGCCCCCCTACCCCCATTTGTATGGAGAGTAGAGATTATCACGAAATATTTTCTATGCTCATTCTCTCCCTTCCGCTGATTCAAGAAGGGTAGTTGTCAGTTTCTGGTGAAAGAATGTGCACAGTACTGGTTAACTGTTTAGAGGACTAAGCCTGCCCAGTACAGATGTTGTTAGGTAAACTGACCATGCTCAACATCCCATGGGGATGACTGGGCCATAAATCTCAACATGAACAAACAAACAATTTGTATTAAAGACTAATGGCTGAAACTAACAACATATGATTACAGGAGTAAAACTGTTTATCTGCCCTTGCCACTTGGCTATATATATGTATAAAATCATGAAATCTTTAAAGGTCTTCTTCTCTGAAACTGCTTTAACAGCTTTCATCACTTTTCACATGGGGCCTTCTGTCAAAAGGATGTTGACAATTTGTTCACATGGTTCTGTGCAATTAAGCAAGATTGCTGCACTGCCCATATATGGTAAAACACTTAAAAATCTTCTTCTCTAGAACTAAGAAAACTCTGAGGCTGAATCTTGGTATACAGCATCGGGGACAAAGTCGACTAAGTTTGTTGAAACAATGCTACTAGGATGACCTTTGACCTTTTTATGGTATGGTAAAATTTGTGTCTAGTTGCTATTGCAACTGGAAGAAAGTTGCAAGGCATTTGCAGATATGCAATAGCTGGTTTTTTTTATCAGGTAAGTGAATCATGGCCCATGGGCCTCCTGTTTCTTATTTTTCCCTGAAAATATGGTTTGACATTTCTTGCAAATTGTCTCCTTTCCCAGGAAATAGCATTTGACAATTTCATACTGCATGAACTGTCAAAGCCTATTTTCTGGAAATATTAAGCAAAATATCAATTTATCTTCTACTGAATTTGCCTAGAGAGTGGTAACAGTTAAAGTGCCATGCAAAATTATAGCAGATGACATTGTTAAATATTTTAGCTTGTCTGTTCAAAAGTACAAGTAGAGCTATAGCAGTCTCGCATGGTGTCAGTGTTGGTTAACCCTTATTATTATTAACTGCCAATTACAACAATTGTAGTCTGCTTTGTCATCTGCTTGTGATTTTACAAGTCCTTTTTACAAACAGTGTGGACCCAGATCAGACTGCTCCTCTAGGAGCAGTCTGATCAGGGTCTACACTGTTTGCCTGCAAAAATATGTTTGACAAGTTTGCAAGAATATTCAGCAGATGACATAAACAGATAACATTTTCAGATGCAAGTTCTCTTGGCATTTTAAGAGTTAAAGATATTGGTTAAAGTTTTTAAAAGGCTATATCTCCTGAACATCTGGGCCCAGTTGTTCAAAGCATTGTTAGCTTAACAAGCTCATTAAGGGTCATTTTGTTAACTGTTTTAGCAGATTCAATACACAATATTCTGATATTTTTTGCTGAAAAATGTGAGTAACTGCAAAAGCTACCCACATTTTTTCAGCAAAACATTTCAGCATATTTGCGTATCACTTGATGTAAATTTTAACAAATCGTTAACTAACGATGTCGTTAGTTTTGAACAACTGGGCCCTGGATGGAAGTAGTTCATACTTGCCTTGATGTTAGATACTGACCTTGAGGTCAATGTCACAGAAAATTTGTGTTACAGTTTTTTTTTGTTAAAGTTCTTTTTTAGGCAAAGTGTGATTCAGTCAAGGTATGGCAACTCAAGTTTTGGAGATTGATTATGAAATCTTTTCTACGGTCATTCTCTCCCTTCTGCTGATTCAAGAATGGCAACAGGATTTGACACTTCATGCAAATGGACTCCAAAAGAGAAGAATTGGTTGGAAAGTCAAATTCTGTTTTCTGGGAAAAATAAGAAATATATCATTAATTTGTAGTCTGCTGAATTAGCCCAGAGAGTGATAAAAGTTAATTTGTGCAATGTGACTTTGTTTCAGGATGAAAAGCTCAGTGATACAGATAACAAGTACCATAATAATCCCATTACGAAAAAACACCAATTCAAATATATTGAAAACTTCTCCACCAAAAACTGAAAGTTTTTCAGATAAAAATTCTGACAAACTAGTTGGAGGGCTAAGCCTGCCCAGTAAAAGTGTGGTCAGTGAAACTGACTGGCTCCACATGACCTTAATAGTGTTGACTTGGCCATTAAACTCCAAACCAATCAAACCAATTGACATTTTGCAAGCATAGGGGCTCAATCAGTAGAGTATTCACTTTGTGACCGGGAGCTTGCGGGTTTCATCCCCCGAGAGTCATACCAAAGACTTTAAAAAATGGTACTAGCAGCTCTTTCGCTTGGCGCATGGCAATAAGAAAGTAGAGCTAGAACAGGCCAGCCTGGTGTTAGTACAATATGACTGGGTGGAATACCATTCCATGTGTCTGGGGCATGATATTTCAGTGAGGCACTTCCCGTACCTCGAATTTCCGAAGGATTCCGTGCAACTACGAATAACTACGAAGAAAATATTGTGCGGAGTATTGGGACATTTACTACGAAGCAAATTTTTACTGAAAAATGGAAAACAGAGCAGAGAATGCATAAACCTCTACGATTACCACCATATTCGGAATGAGCTACGCACTTTCGTAACAAGCGGAGTATTGGGATGAAATTTCCGCATGCTTACGCATACTTACCATTCGTATCTTGCGTAAAGGTTCGTAGAAAGTGTCCCAATACTCCGCTGGTTTGTAATCAGCTCCACATGACTGCGTAATTGTTCATAACTAGCTCTGCATGCTTACGCACACTTACCATTCGTATGTTGCGTAAAGTTTCCTAGAAAATGTCCCAATACTCCGCTGGTTTGTAATCATCCCCGCATGACTGCGTAGTTGTTCGTAATTAGCTCCGCATGCTTACACAAGCTTACCATTTGTATGTAGCCGGCCTCGGTGGCTCAGTTGGATGCGCCGTCCGACTGGAGACCAGGAGGTCGCGGGTTCAACCCCCGCCGAGGTCGGCAACATTCTTTCGTGGAGATTGATCATGAAATATTTTCTACGGTCATTCTCTCCCTTCCGCTGATTCAAGAAGGGCAGTTGTCAGTTTCTGGCGAAAGAATGTGCACAATACTGGTTAACCGCTTAGAGGACTAAGCCTGCCCAGTAAACGTGTGGTTAGGTAAACTGACCGCGCTCGACATGACCCCACTGGGTTGACTGGGCCGTAAGACCTCAACACAAACAAAACCATTTGTATGTTGCGTAAAGTTTCGTAGAAAATGTCCCAATACTCCGCTGGTTTGTAATCATCTCCGCATGACTGCGTAGTTGTTCGTAACTAGCTCCGCATGCTTACGCACACTTACCATTCGTATCTTGCGTAAAGGTTTGTAGAAAATGTCCCAATACTCCGCTTGTTTGTAATCAGCTCCACATGACTACCTATTTGTCTCCAAATGAACATTTGTTTGTGTTGAGATTTTATGGCCCAGTCAACCTCATGGGGTCATGTAGAGCCTGGTCAGTTTACCTAACCACACTTTTACTGGACAGCTTAGTCCTCTAAGTGGTTAACCAGTGAGTGTGCACATTCTTTCGCCAGAAACTGACAACTGCCCTTCTTACATGACAGCGGAAGAGAGAGAATGACCATAAAAAGTACTTCATGATCATATCCCAGAAATAATGTTGCTGACCCGATGGGGGTCAAACCTGTGACCTAATCACAAGTTGGACGTGCATCAAACGGAGCCACCTAGGCTGGCCTCTGAATGAACATAGCAAGCACCTCCAGGATTTCAAGGTGGGGCAGTAATGAAATTATTATGAAAACTCCATAAAGCATGCTTTTTCTACCACAAAATGAAGCATAACATAAGTTTATTTTGTATTAAAGCATTTTGTATTTACAATAATGTTATTAGTCATTGAAATCTACTTAAAAAGTCATGTACATGTGTGTTTTGTATATCTGTTAACAGTGATGGAAAAAAAGATTTTACAGCAATTTTACAGCACTTCTTTTGAAGAAAACCATTATAATCAATGTATTGTGAATGAAAAAATAAAAAATGCAAGACTTTCAACAATTTAACTTTTTGATTTGCTTATATTCTATTGAAATACATGTAATCAAAAGAGACCACCAACCTTCTGTCCAAACCACTGAAATAAGGAATCACATTTCCATGGACTATTATAGACTATTCCATTTTACATGTAAAACACAAAAACCAAGTATATGTATTTCTAATCCATAATTTAAATTCACTAATGAACTAGCTTTATAGTTATGTTGCTTCAGAGTAGCTCTATAAATGACTGAACTTTTTGGTTTCAAAGCAATAAAGCAACTACTTTTGTGATATCTTAATTGATACCATTTTGTATCCATGGCAACAAATTCTTCTGTGAATCTGTTATGCATATTAAATTACAAAGGTCTCTAAGCACACTCCGAATGCTACGAAAGACTACGATCCAAAAATTGGTTAAGTTATATTCTCTATTCTCATTTGGTCTAAAAAATTTCCAAGTCCAGTAATCTCCATACATATACGAACTGAAATAAGTTTAAGTCTATATTCTACGAACAGTTCCACACTGAAAAATGTTAAGTCCACAGTTTTACGAAGTAATCCGTTCAGAGTGTGGAGATTGCTCCATTTGTTGGTAGATAGCTACAAATAAGAATGTATTTCTACGTATGTACGGAAATTTGTTCGTAAATACGCAAATTTCCGCAAACCTTCATAACAAACTACAAGAATATACGCAATCTCCGGACAAAATTACGCAAAAATACGAAAGAATCCACTCATTTACGAAGAGAACTGTTCGTAGTTTTCGTAAATTTGAGGTACGGGTTACTCTAAAAGTGAGCATTGAACTCTCTTCCACATCCAGAAGCTGTCATGATTTGTCTGAAAGCATGTTGAAAGTGACATAAAACCTGAATAAAACAAATTGATGTTTTACACAGATTAATTGTCTCCTAACAATGAGCATAAAATTTCAAGTCCTAATTTCTGTTTAAAATGAAAAAAAAAAATTCTAAATGTCAGTCTGCTGAAATTTTTATCCAGCATGCTAAGCTTTAACAGCTAACTTAATCTTTACCAATTACTCTGTTGGCAGATTCAGCATGAAGTGTCAACCCTTTTTGTCTGGGAAAAATAACATGTTGTCTTTGGAAATTTTACCTAGCTATGTAATGTGTAAACGTAGCTCCAGGTTAGACAGTTTTCTTAATCGAAAAGTACTGATATTTTCCTTATTTCTCCAGGAAAACATATGTTATGGGTACTCATTAGAAGTGCCTCACCGAGGCAATCCTAATGAGTACCCACAACATATGTTTTCCTGGAGAAATAAGAAAATTTTTATGTGGATACACCCTCTTATCTGGAGCTGTATTTAAAACTAAAAATGCTTTAAACAGCTAGTCCCTGTTGTAGATGTAACATTACGAAAACATGCCTATTCAAATACACTGAAACTTTACCACCAAAAAAATGGCAATTTTTCACATAAGAAATTCTGACATTTTTCATATTTCCGCTCAAAAACATAGATTGTGGGTACTCGTTAAAACCGCCTTGCAAGGCGGTTCTAACGAGTACCCACACTCTATGTTTTTGAGCAGAAATAACAAAAATAATGTATACCCCTGTAAACCCCAGTTTTACTATATAAAAGTGGGGTTTAAGGGGGTCAATATTATATAGGCATGTTTTCGTGATGATTTACTTAACAGGCACACAACATTGAAATGACGTCAACAGAAAGTTGATTCAGTGTCTGATGTTGAATCAACTTTCATTTGACATTATTTCAACATTGCGTGCCTGCTGGGTTAGTTTATAGTTTTTGACTGTACTGTATTATTTCAGGTCCAGTTCTACTTTCTACATTGTTTTGGATGGCAGTTCAAGGATATTAACCTCTTCCAATAAATCCAATTCAGATTTGATACAAGATGGAAGTGATTGTTTATGGATGTAAATGCTTAGCACTCAGATCTGGGTAAAAATTCCAGCAGACAGCATTTTAAAATCTTTTTCTTATTTTTCCCAGGAAACAGGATTTGACATTTCATGCAAATGGACTCCAAAAGGGATGAATTGGTTGAAAAGTCAAATTCTGTTTTCTGGGAAAAATAAGAAATATATCATCGATTTGTAGTTTGCTAATTTAGCCCAGAGAGTGGTAAAAGTTAATTTGTGCAATGTGACTTTGTCTCGAGATGAAAAGCTCAGTGATTCAGATAACAAGTACCATAATAATCCCATTACGAAAACACACCTATTCAAATATATTGAAAACTTCTCCACCAAAAACTGAAAGTTTTCAGATAAATATTCTGATATTTTTCACATTTCAGCTCCAAACATAAATTGTGGGTACTTGTTAGAACCCTCTTGCTGAGGTGGTTCTAATGAGTACCCACAATCTATATTTTTGAACAGAAATAAGAAAATAATGTATACCTCTGTAAACCCCAGTGTTACTATTATGTTAAAAGTGGGGTTTGAGGAGGTCAATATTATGTAGGTTTGTTTTCGTTATGAGAATAGAGCACAGAGGAGGCTTGTACAAGGGGATGTCAGTATGCCATATCCCAATCAGGACCATTTTTCCAGCATACACTCAGAGACAATTAACCAACTAGTGCTGTCAATACATTGATTTCAAGTGTATCAGTTCATCTGGACCCTTGTCATGCTGAATAAATTAAGATGCCACACCCACTTCTCATTTTCAGTCAGTTAGATTATTTGATTTCTAAGGTTGTTGATACAAATTCACATACTTAATGACAAACAGTGCAAATCCAGATCAGTTGGCTTCTTCAGAAGCCAACTGATCTGGATTTACACTGTTTGCAAAGGCAGGGTATATCTGGGATCAGAACAACAAGGGTTAAGGAAATCACAATTGGAATAGAATAATAAAGCTCTAGATAAGGCTTTTTTTCCAACCATTACGAAAACACGCCTATTCAAATATATAGAAAATTTCACCTCCAAAAACTGAAAATTTTCAGATAAAAATCTCATATTTTTCATATTTCTGCTCAAAACATAGATTGTGGGTACTTGTTAGAACAGTCTCGCCGAGGCAGTTCTAACAAGTACCCACAATTTATGTTTTGAGCAGAAATAAGAAAAATAATGTATACCCCTCTAAACCCCAGTTTTACTATATAAAAGTGGGGTTTAAGGGGGTCAAAATTATATAGGCATGTTTTCGTGATGCAAAAAGTACTGATATTTTTCTTATTTTGCCACCAAACATATGTTGAACAAATTAGAAGCGCTTCATTGAGGTGCTTTTGATGAGTACCAACAACATATATTTTGGTAAATAATAAAAATATGTACATACCCCCTCTTATCAAAGAAAATAATCATTGTGGTACTCTTTTGATGTACTTCAGCCAGGCTTTTCAAATGAGTACGTACAAGATATTGTTATTATGTATATTCTCCTTATCTGGAGTTTTGTGTCCAGTTACCTGCAGTTACCAGCTGCTCAAAGGTAACTACAATAAAACTCTGGGCCCAGTTGTTCAAAGCTATCGATGTCGTTAGTTGACGATTCGTTAAAATTTACATTGAGTGATACGCAAATATGCTGAAATTTTTGCTGAAAAAATGTGAGTAGCTTTTGCAATTCAAAAGCTACTCACATTTTTTCAGCAAAAAAATATCAGAATACTGTATATTGAATCTGCTAAAACAGTTCACGAAATTGCCCATAACGAGCTCATTAAGCTAACGACGCTTTGAACAACTGGGCCCTGCTATTAAGACCACTTGATAATAAGACAACTCTGATATTAACCCTTAAAAGGCAAGAAAACCTGCATCTGAAAATGCAGTCTGTCTATGTCATCTGCTGAATATTCTTGCAGACTTTTCAAACCTATTTTTGCATACAGGCAAACAGTGTGGACCCTGATCAGACTGCTCCTAGTCTGATCCGGGTCCACACTGTTTGCAAATATGACTTTTAAAATCACAAGCAGATGACAAAGCAGACAACAATTGTTGTGATTGGCAGTTTAAGGGTTAAGACCACATCATGAAAACATACCTATATAATTTTGACCACCTTAAACCCCACTTTTATATAGTGAAACTAGGGTTTAAGGGGGTATACATTATTTCTGCTCAAAAACATAGATTGTGGGTACTCATTAGAACTGCCTTGCCAAGAGGTTGTTCTGACGAGTACCTACAATCTATGTTTTGAGCAGAAATATGAAAAATATCAGAATTTTTATCTGAAACTATAGGCCTCAGTTGCTCAGTTGGATGTGCCATCCGACTGGAGACCAGGAGGTTGCGAGTTCGACCCCCGCTGAGGTCGGCAACATTCTTTCATGGAGATTTATCATGAAATATTTTCTACGGTCATTCTCTCCCTTCTGCTGATTCAAGAAGGGCAGTTGTCAGTTTCTGGCGAAAGAATGTGCACAACACTGGTTAACCACTTAGAGGACTAAGCCTGCCCAGTAAACGTGTGGTTAGGTAAACTGACCGTGCTCGACATGACCCCATTGGGTTGACTGGGCCGTAAAACCTCAACACAAACTAACAAAAATTTCACAGTACATGTATATGTTATGGTTAATGCTTAACATGCTGGGCCCAGTTGTTCAAAGCCTCGTTAGCTTAACGAGCTCGTTAAGGGTCATTTTGTTAACTGTTTTAGTGGATTCAATATACAATATTCTGATATTTTTTGCTGAAAAAATGTGAGTAGCTTTTGCACTGCAAAAGCTACTCACATTTTTTCAGCAAAAAATTTCAACATATTTGCGTATCACTCGATGTAAATTTTAAAGAATCGTTAACAAACGACATCATTAGCTTTGAACAACTGGGCTCTGGATGAAATTTTCAGCAGACCACATTTTAAATATGTTTCTTATTTTTCCCCCTAAAAAAGGCTTTGACATTTCATGCAAATTGACTTTTGAGGAGACAGTTTGTATGAAATGCCACAGCTTATTTTCTGGGAAAAATAAGAAAATATAAATTGTTGTATGTTGAATTATTCCCGAGGTTGAAAGTTTTTGAAAAAAATATGGTAAATATCCTAAAAATTAAGACATATCACCCCATATTTTTTTTTTTGACTAAATTTTTGTATGCATTTACTTCATAATATACTTGGTAGAATGTCAAACAGTATTATCCAGGTGCAGTCTGATCAGGGTCTGCACTGTTTTGCACATGTCATTTTGTCAGAACAATTACTCATATTTAGCCGGCCTCTGTGGCTCGGTTGGATGCGCCGTCCGACTGGAGATCAGGAGGTCGCGGGTTCAACCTCTGCCGAGGTTGGTAACATTCTTTCGTGAAGATTGATCATGAAATATTTTCTACGGTCATTTTCTTCCTTCCGCTGATTCAAGAAGGGCAGTTGTCAGTTTCTGGCGAAAGAATGTACACAATACCGGTTAACCGCTTAGAAGACTAAGCCTAGCTGCCCAGTAACGTGTAGTTAGGTAAACTGACCGTGCTCGACATGACCCCATTGGGTTGACTGGGCCATAAAACCTCAACACAAACAAAATTTCTCATATTTTCTCCCTTTTTCTGGAAGATAACACAAAATGACCCATAAAGGTTGACTCCTCATTTAACATAACGAAAACATGTCTATTCAGATATATAGAAAATTTCACCTCCAAAAAACTGAACTTTTTCAGATAAAAAAACCTCTGATATTTTCATATTTCTGCTCAAAACATACATTGTGGGTACTCATTAGAACTGCCTCGATGAGGTGGTTCTAACGGGTACCCACAATGTATGTTTTGAGCAGAACTAAGAAAAATAATGTGTACCCCTGTAAACCCCAGTTTTACTATATAAAAGTGGGGTTTAAGGGGGTCAAAATTATATAGGCGTGTTTTCCTGATGACAAGAGAACAGAACTTCCATGTAAAAGGGACCAGACAACTTCGTACATACATAGCTCAAATAATATTTTCATTATTTCTCTGAAAAAACATGGGTACGCATTAGAAGCATCTCATTGAGGGGCTTCTAATGATACCCATAGTGTATGTTTTTGTGGAGAAATAAGAAAAATATCTACTTTTAGGTTAAAAAATGCTTTATCCTGAGCTTTGTACCTTTGCATATTTGCATGGGAAAACCAGACACACACACACACAGCTGGTAAGGCAGAAATACTGCCACAGATTACCCAGAAACAGAATTTTTGAAGCTACAAGTTTAAGTTCTTTTATCTGTTGTACATACTATAACTAATCAATAATCATCAGTGGTTTCTGATGAAATGGACAATTTCAGCAAATGTTCTGTCATTCACTGCCTCAGTCACAAAACCTCAGCATTCAAGGTGGTCGAGGAGGACATGACGGTCACATTAGGGGAGGATATCCCTTCATATAAGCATGGTGAAAAGGTGGGCTGCTGTGGCAGGGAGACTGGGAAGGGCAAACACTATTACCACACAAGAGACCATTACCAAGGTTCTTGCAGCATCAATGTAGACAAAAGAGTACAGAGCATAACATTGCCACAAGGTGTCAGCTCATTGGGTTCCAAAGCTCCTTGGACCTGATCAGAAATGGATTCAGCACAACTTGTCAACGGAGAATGACAGGTTAGCTTCCTCTGATGATTTGTGACCACTGATGAAGCCTGGGTCCACCACTTCCAACCAGAGATGAAGTCAGAGCTGTGGAAAGGCTCCCTTCCTTCCAAGAAAGCTAAGACAGTGATGTCTGCTGGCAAAGTTCTGGTTTTATAGGATGCAAAAGAGGTGCTGCTGTAGGACTACCTTAAAGGGTCATGCTATCACCAGGGCTTCCATTGAGAAGGAGGGTGCTCTTCAACTAGAACAGTGCTCTGGTACACACATCCACGGTGCCCAAGGTGGATTTCAGCTTGTTAAATACCCCTCTTGATGAAGTTATAAATGATGTGGACCACTTTCTGAGGGCCGAGGATGATACCTTCTGCACAGAAGGTATGCATCTGCTTCATGGCCTCTGAACTAAATGTGTTAATAAGGCGGGACTGTGTTTTCATTGGAAAATGATGTTTGATTTTCTAAAGTTGACTCAAACTGCTCTTGGAGCATGCTCTCAGAAGTGTAAGGCCGGCCTCGGTGGTTCAGTTGGATGCGCCATCCGACTGGAGACCAGGAGGTCGCGGGTTCAACCCTTGCCGAGGTCGGCAACATTCTTTCGTGGAGATTGATCATGAAATATTTTCTACGGTCATTCTCTCCCTTCCGCTGATTCAAGAAGGGCAGTTGTCAGTTTCTGGCGAAAGAATGTGCACAATACTGGTGAACCGCTTAGAGGACTAAGCCTGCCCAGTAAACGTGTGGTTAGGTAAACTGACCGCGCTCGACATGACCCCATTGGGTTGACTGGGCCGTAAAACCTCAACACAAACAAATAAAAAATCAGAAGTGTAAACCAGCTGTTTAATACACCTTTATAACAGTTTATTTTGGAATAGATTTCTTAGTAAACCTTGGTTTAGTTAGAAAACAGGGCCCAGTTGTTCAAAGCATCGTTAGCTTAACGAGCTTGTTAAGGGTCATTTCGTTTACTGTTTTAGTGGATTCAATATACAATATTCTGATATTTTTTGCAAAAAAAAAGCTACTCACATTTTTTCAGCAAAAAATTTCAGCATATTTGTGTATCACTTGATGTAAATTTTAATGAATTGTTAACTAACGATGTCGTTAGCTTTGAGCAACTGGTCCCAGGAAAAAAAAATCCTAAAAATACTGTAATAACACTTAGTAATTGGACAGACAGGCCTGTGCAAACAATTTTGACCCAGATCAGATGCTGCAGAATGTGGTATCTGATCAGGTTCTGCACTGTTCCAACAGTATTTAGACTCAGCCAACAGTATTTAGACACATGAAGAGGTAATGAAATGGATTTGTCAAAATTTTAGGACAATTATAGTAAAAGTTAGGATGTCAGATATTAGTGATCAATACGGTACTTGAAGCCGGCCTCGGTGGCTCAGTTGGATGCGCCGTCCGACTGGAGACCAGGAGGTTGCGGGTTCAACCCCCGCCGAGGTCGGCAACATTCTTTCGTGGCGATTGATCATGAAATACTTTCTACGGTCATTCTCTCCCTTCCGCTGATTCAAGAAGGGCAGTTGTCAGTTTCTGGCGAAAGAATGTGCACAGTACTGGTTAACAGCTTAGAGGACTAAGCCTGCCCAATAAATGTGTGGTTAGGTAAACTGACCGCACTCGACATGACCCCATTGGGTTGACTGGGCCGTAAAACCTCAACACAAACAAAAACAAATACGGTACTTGAGCCCTGTAGAGGAAATTTTTTCCACTAATTATAAAAAAAGAAAAAGAAATTCACATTTTACTCTGGTTACTGGTTTTCCGATAATTGATTTTGAGTGAGTGACTGTTTTGGCAAATAAAGGGTTCTCAAAGAAAATATTTAGCTAATTTGCAATCTCAGGTTTTATTATACATAATTTGGACAACATAATATACCATGCATATTTGTCATGGCATTGGAATAGGCATTGCTTTTTTTGTCTTCTCATTTTGTGCTGTAAAATGCACATAGAACAAAATAACATTTTTATGCAAATATCATTACGAAAACATGCCTATTCAAATATACTGAAAATTTTACCACCAAAAAATGAAAATTTTCAGATAAAAAAAACTCTGATATTTTTCCTATTTCTGCTCAAAACATAGATTGTGGGTACTCATTAGAACCACCTCGCCAAGGCAGTTCTAACAAGTACCCACAATCTATGTTTTTGAGCAGAAATAAGAAAAATAATGTATACCCTTGTAAACCCCAGTTTTACTATATAAAAGTGGGGTTTAAGGGGGTCAATATTATATAGGTATGTTTTCATGATGATTGTTCCTAATACAGTAGTTTTTATGCAATTTTTCATATATCTTTATGGTATAGTCATATGAATTTCCTTTAAAACCAGTTTGGTATAATGAATTGCCTACCATAATGATACTTGAGTGAATCTAGCTAGTAAGTTTTTAAGTCTTCTGTGAATACGATAATTCTTTAACATATTATTTTTATTTTAAAAAAGATCATTTTCATTCTTAAAACATTTGTACATGCTACAGAAATTCTCATTGCTACCCAAGTTTTGAGATTGCAAGTATGACATCTGGATACCTTTTCACCCATTTAATAGAAATTTCTATAGTTAAATGCTATGACTGATTGAATTAAAGATATCTCCATTTTAATAGAATATCTTTAATTTAATAGTTTGTTGTTTTTTTTATATGTTCTGTCAGTTTAATAAAGATACCTTTAATTCAGTTAAAGCTATCTTTATTTTTAGCATAAATAGATATCTTTATTGTAAATAAAGATGTCTACAATAAAGATGTCTGTAATTGGTTTATCTTAATAATGATGTAATTAATTGAATTAAAAATATCTGATTCAATTAAAGATATCTATTTCAATTACACATATCTCTAACCATATTAGAGATTGCTCTGTTAATCTTTTATATGGAAATCTTTAATTTGGTTAGAGGTATTGAATTAGACATTTCTATAAAATGGGTAAAAACCAACTGGAATGCTACATGTTGCAGTTTTGTCTCCTGAAATTGATCGTTAGATTGTTTCATCCAGAATCTGCTTATTGCCTAATAATCACTGTATTAACAGCATGATACATAATAGCATGATAATTTATAAATCTATAATCCTAATAATAATAATAATGATTCACTCTTGATGTCTAGGCAGTTACTGGATGAAAAGACAGCAAAATTTAATATATAGACTTCTATGTCAGTTTACTTTAACTGGTCTCTGTCATACAGAAATGAGGCTTGTATAAGGGGATACAGTATCTCATAAAGCAGATTCCTCAAAATATCCCATATCTCAAAACTAGATTTTGCAATTTCCAGATATCCCATATCCCTAAATTCAGATTCAAAATATTACAGTTGTTCTCCTTAAATTAATCATTAAAGCACTAAGCAAAAATAGCAACTACATTCTAAAGTTGATTTTGTTATTTTCAGAAAAAATAAGATGATATTTCATGTGAATCATCTGCTAGGCAGACAGTTCACATAAAATGTCAAGATTCATTTTCTCTGAAAAATGAAAACAAAAAAAAAATCAAACTGTTATTTGCTGTAGTTGTGATTATTGCTTTGAGGGTTAATAAAGCAAAATTCCTGTAACCTGAAAACCGGAAACAAGCCTCAGAAATGTCTACTCTGCAAAGACTTCAGCTAGATTCACAGTAGGATGATTTGCAGTTCCATTTATACAATATTGCCTGTTTTTTATTTATTTATTTATTTTTATTATTATTCATTTATTAAGAACATCTTCATGGTTCATATACAGCTGTATCAAAAATCGCATCAATAAACTAATACTACATGTACATAGTAAATGGTCAGTTTAGTCCAGGATAAATGAAAATTGCACAACAAACAAAATATCACTCACTCAATCTAAAATAAATATTTCTTACTTCCTTACCAAGCATAATAATCTTTCCTGAAACAAAGGGTTATAATGGTGTATTAAAGGATTTATTGTTTATTCTGAAAGCATACTGCACGAGCATTTTCAGAACTAAACTACTTAAAATGCTGCTGGTTTATGATGGGTGGTTAATTAGGGGATAACTGCTTTCAAATTTGGCATTTGGAAAGTTAAATCAGCGGTTTTACGGTCGGAAATTTCGTTTTACGGCAACGCGTTAGCGTCGCCGTAAAACATAATTTGCGACCATAAAACCGCCGATTTACCTCCCCAAATGACAAATTTGATGCAGTTATCCCCATTCTAATGCATTTATTCATTTTTTCTGTTGAAAAAATGTACTATTTGCACAAAACGACAAGTGCTTTGAGCTGCGTTAAACCAAATGCCAGCCAATGAGAAGCGACGTTATGTGATGACGTCGGATTTGCGACAGTATATCGCAGAATATACTGTCGCAAATTTTTGACGTTATCCAGTCAGACGTTGCGTTACATACACGACTGCATTAGAATAAATTTTTGGTCGAAGATAGCAGTCAGTTTAAGAAAATCAAGCAGTCATTTTCAGCATAGTCCTTCCTAGATAAAAACACCCAATTTATTTAGTAAGCAGTCATGGAGCAGATGGATCACTTCTGTGTAGAAGGTACCACCTTTGGCCCTCAGAAAATTGTCTGCAGCATTCATAACATCATCATCAGAGGCAAATGACACCCACTAAGCTACTTTATGCATATTCAGGAAGAAATAGTAGTCAAAGGATGTTGTTAGGAGAATAAGGTGGGTGTTCAACAAGTTTTAGTCCACATTTCTAGATAGCAGCCATATCACTGTGGATGTATGTGCCAGAGCATTGTCCAAGTGGACGAGCGTCCCTCTTGTCTCAGAAGATGGGCTGTATGTAGTAGGCTTCGGCTCTGGTGATAGTGTGACTCTTGTTTGCGGGTAGTCGAGCAGGCCATCACCTTGCCTACAGACTTCAGTCTTAGCTTTCTTGGGAGGCAGAAAACATTGATGTTTCCGAGGCTTTGATTGATGCATCATTGCTGATTGTAAGTGATGGACCCAGTCTCATCTATGCTCACAAATTGCTAGAAGAAACTGTTGGGATCAGCCTAAATGGCAACATTTTCCCTTGTGCTGAGTCTGTTTCTGATCAGGTCCAAGGAGCTTTGGGACCCAGTGAACTGACATATACCTTGTAGATGATTGCATGGAATGTCTGGCTCTGGCAATGTAATGCTCTGAGTGACTATGTTATTCACCTGTCTGCAGTGATGATGGCAATGGTCTCGTATGTGGTGATGGTGACTGGTCTCCTTGGATGGGGGTTGTCTTCCAGATTCTCCCTGCTAAACTCAACAGCACACTTCTTCACCATGTCATAGTGCGACCACCATGTGTTCCTGGATCTCCTTGAATGTTGAGCCTTTGTGACTAAGGCAGAAGATGACTTAATGATGGCAAGTGTTGTCCATTTTATTGGAAACAACTGAAGCACAATGATTAATCCTTAAAACCCCAATCACAAATGCAACAGTCAACATTTTGATCTTTTAACCCATTGTATACTGAATAGACTCTCCCACACTATATATTGGAAGAGTCCAATTTCAGTTTTAGGTATGTCCGGCTATGAGATTTACATATTCCTAGAGAAAAATGGCTAATTTATTTGCAAACATGGGAGACCCTGATCAGACGCCACTTTCTGCAGCGTCTGATCTGAGTCTGCACTGTTTGCCAAGTACCGGTCTTCCAACTACAATTGGTTAAAAATTTGACATTTCCACATTTTAAATTTTTAAAAACATGATTTTTCAGAGGAAATAGGGCTTGACATTTTGAATCTTTTGGCAGATGATTCACATGAAATGTCATGCTTTACTTACTCTCTTGTCTGCTACAGCATTTTAAGGATTAATCATGTAAGGGAAAAACCAACTCAAGCTGGTAGTTACAAACATTCATCAACTGACCAACTGATCAGACATGAAATCATGCATGGACATCATCATGATCATGCCGGCCTTGATGGCTCAGTTGGATGCACCGTCCAACTTAAGACCAGGAGGTCGCGGGTTCAAGCCCTGCCGAGGTTGGCAACATTCTTTTTCGTGGAGATTGATCATGGAATATTTTCGTGGTCATTCTCTCCCTTCCGCTGATTCAAGAAGGGCAGTTGTCAGTTTCTGGCGAAAGAATGTGCACAATACTGGTTAACTGCTTAGAGGACTAAGCCTGCCCAGTAAACGTGTGGTAAGGTAAACTGACCACACTCAACATGACCCCACTGGGTCGATTGGGCTGTAAAACCTCAACACAAATAGTCATCATGATCATCAATGATCTTAGTCCACACTCTGCCTTGTTTCCTTAACATATACAAAAAAATCCTCGGATCAAAGCAGGTGTCTCAAACATGGCAATTTATCATTAATTCTAAATACACCACAACCTCTTTATAACACTATTGTTGGGATCTAAAGCATAAACCGTGTTAGTTATACAACCATTATACAACCATGTTATATCCAAATAAAAATGTATAGATTATATAGAAAAATGACCATTTATGGTCATTTTTCTATATAATTTATACATTTTTGGGGTCCATCTTTGAACTGTGTTGTTTCCAAAACCGTGTTATAACAAACCATGGACGATATAAAGAGGTTAATGTGTACAGGTACAGTCAGAAAAAAAAAATTAACATTGCATGTATAAATAAATACACATGCACCAAAATAACCCTAAGTATTGGGACAGATAGGCCTTTGCAAACAGTGTAGACCCAGATTGGACCCTGCATAATGTGGTTTCTGATCAGGGTCTACATTGTTTGCCATACATACACCAATATTTCAGACACATGAAGAGGTAGTAGAATGGACTCATTCAAGTTTTAGAACATGTATGGTAAGTAGATAAGGTGACCCAATACTTAGGGTAAATATGGTACATTACATTTTATTAGAGGGCATAGGCTGGCCTTGGTGGCTCAGTTGGATGTGCGTCCGATTGGAGACCAGGAGGTCGCGGGTTCAACCCCCGCTGAGGTCGGTAACATTTTTTCGTGGAGATTGACCATGAAATATTTTCTACGGTCATTCTCTCCCTTCCGCTGATTCAAGAAGGGCAGTTGTCAGTTTCTGGCGAAAGAATGTGCACAATACTGGTTAACCGCTTAGAGGACTAAGCCTGCCTAGTAAAAGTGTGGTTAGGTAAACTGACCACGCTCAACATGACCCCATTGGGTTGACTGGGCCATAAAACCTCAACACAAACAAAATTAGAGGGCATAAACATTGTTGCATTTACAATACTGTCCTTGAACAGGCTGAATAAAATCAAGTCTGTTGTTTTGGAGTTATTGATTTGTTCTTTGTTTCCATTACGAAAACATGCCTATTCAAATATATAGAAAATTTTACCTCCAAAAACTGAAAATTTTCAGATAAAAAACTCTGATATTTTCATATTTCTGCTCAAAACATAGATTGTAGGTACTCGCTAGAACTGCCTCAATGAGGTGGTTCTAACAAGTACCCACAATCTATGTTTTTGAGCAGAAATAAGAAAGATAATGTATACCCCTGTAAACCCCAGTTTTACTATATTAGAGTGGAGTTTAAGGGGGTCAATATTATATAGGCATGTTTTCATCATGCTAAAGTGTCTAGCCAAATATCCAGATAAGAGGGGTATCCAGATAGTATATTTTTCTTATTTCTCCACAAAAACATATGTTGTGGGTACCCATTAGAAGTGCCTCACTTAGGCACTTCTGATGAGTACCTACAATATATGTTTCAGTGCAGAAAACAAAAACTATCAATACATTTTTTTTTTTTTTTTTTGAAAAAAAAAAACAAAAAAACAACAACCTTCTTTGGAGCTATTTATTGGCTAGCTTTGCATAATATATTACTACACCACAACCTCTTTATAACACTATTGTTGGGGTCCAGAGCAAAAACCGTGTTAGTTAAACAACCATGTTATATCTAAACAAAAATGTATAGATTATATTGAAAAATGACCATTTATGGTCATTTTTTAATATAATCTATACATTTTTGGGATCCATCTTTGAACCGTGTTATATCCATAACCGTGTTATAACAAACCGTGTAATAAAGAGGTTGTAGTGTATTTGCCATGTATTTGGATCTCTGATATTGGCTGAGTAAATATGATAAATGTCCTAAAATTTCAAACACTTTATTTCATATTTTTTGGCCTTAATTTTGCTTTTTATGCAGTTGTTTCTTAAAATACTTATTTAAATGTAGAACCTGATCAGACTGCTCCTTTGGAACAGTCAGATCTGGGTCTGCACTGAATGCATATACCATTTCGTCAGACGCTTTGGTGTATGAGATTTTAGGACATTTATCATACCTAGTCTGCCAAATTAAAATCCAACATGAAGCCTTTCCTGTAATGAAATAGTTTTACAATTTCAGGGCAGACAGTTCTTGTCATATCATTTTTGTCTCCTGGTAAAGGGTCTACTCGGATAGGAGTAGACACACTTTTTCAGAGAGGCTTGATGTGCAGGAAAGCAAACAGGAATACAATTTCAGGGCAGACAACTCTTGTCATATCATTTTTGTCTCTTGGAAAAGGGTCTTCTCCGATAGGAGTAGACACATTTTTTTCAGAGAGGCTTGATATGCAGGAAAGCAAACAGGAAGTCACAAAAGTTGTCTCCCTTGTAAAAAATGGTGGAATATCAACCATATATATCTGGTCTCCTTAATCATAATTGGACAATATCTAGATCAGCTGCCAGTTACAAAAATTGTCGTCTGCTTTGACATCTGCTTGTGATTTTAAGTCATTTTTGCAAACAGTGTGGACCCAGATCAAACTGCCGTCTAGGAGCAGTCTGATCAGGGTCCACTCTGTTTGCCTGTATGAAAAACATGTTTGAAAAGTTTGCAAGAATATTCAGCAGACCATAAACAGATGACATTTTCAGATGCAGATTTTCTTGGCATTTTAAGGGTTAAGACTTTTTGTCTTATTTTTGCGGACTTAAAAAGTCCAAATTTTATGATTGAAGAGTCAAAACTATGACTAAATATTCAACCTAATTACCATACGAAGCTCTTAGGTTTTTCAAAATAACTGAAAAAAACAAAACAAAAAAAAACAACAACAAAAAATAAACTAGTAAATATCTTCCTATTAAGGGTGCACTTTAAAGGAATACGAGAGATGACTTCCTGAGGGGCCTATTTAATGGTGCTTATGTGATATCTGTTTTGATTTTCATTATAAAAGTATATATTGTGGATACTCACTTGAATTACCTCCACAAGTTTTAAAAAGCATAATGTTGTGGGTACTCATTTGGATTGCCTCAGCTTGTCTAGGCAATTCAGATGAGTACCCACAATATTATAAAGAAGTAGAAAATATTACATGGATGGACATGCATTCTGAAACTAGGAAATTGCTTGGCTGTGAGCTTACAGGGGTGTGTGTGGTAATAAGGTCAAATACAGTAAATGATTTCAGTTCAATTTCTGTTCTCATTCTGGATTCTGTAACATCAAAACCCAGTGTAAGTTAACCTTTAGAGTGCCAAATACAACTGCAGCAGATGACAATTCATAGCTCTAGATGCATGAAAAGGATAATCGAGGGATGATTTTCCACATTTCTCTGAAAATCCATACATTGTGGCTACTCATTAGAATTGCCTCAATGAGGCAATTCTAATGATTACCCACAACATATGATTTTATTGAGAAAAATTAGGAGAACCATATGTTGTGGGTACTCATTAGAATTGCCTCAATGAGGCAATTCTAATGACTACCCACAACATGATTTTATTGAGAAATCAGACCCATATGAAATCAGACCCATATGTTGTGGGTACTCATTAGAATTGCCTCAATGATAATTCTAATGAGCATCTGCAACATACGATTTTATTGAGAAATCAGAATAATTATCCCTCCGTTATACCTTTTATGCATCCTTATTTGGAGCTTAGTATATGTGGACATTTTGAAATATTTTATTATTTTTAGAGAAAATAACATATGTCATAAGTTGTGGACTTAAATCTATGAGACGCCGGCCTCGGTGGCTCAGTTGGATGCGCTATCCGACTGGAGACCAGAAGGTCATGGGTTCAACCCCCGCCGAGGTCGGCAACATTCTTTGGTGGAGATTGATCATGAAATATTTTCTGCGGTCATTCTCTCCCTTCTGCTGATTCAAGAAGGGCAGCTGTCAGTTTCTGGCGAAAGAATGTGCACAATACTGGTTAACCGCTTAGAGGACTAAGCCTGCCTAGTAAATGTGTGGCTAGGTAAACTGACCGCACTCGACATGACCCCATTGGGTTGACTGGGCTGTAAAATCTCAACACAAACAAAATCTATGAGATAAAGCAAAATTTTAAGGGAGATTTGACAAAAGTTTGTGATTTTTTTTTTTATATTAAATATCACTTTGGAGCACCCCAAATATAGTCTGAAGTCCTTTTTGTATGTAAGAAGCTTGTGAAAACCACAGCTGTGTGATTTATGTTTATTCCTTCATAAAATCTGTTGTAAAACAGTCTGAAAATTCTGTGAGATTTGAATTTTTATGGGAATTGCATTCCAGGTGGGCAAAATTTTGTGAGATTTTATCTCACAGTGTGAGATACGGCATGTATGAAATAAGGCTTGCTATGACACAGGAAATGTTGAGCCTTATTTTCTCTTAAAAAATAGTATAAAAAAACAGACTGTCATTTGCAACAGTTGGCCGGCCTCGGTGGCTCAGTTGGATGCGCCGTCTGACTGGAGACCAGGAGGTCACGGGTTCAACCCCCACCCAGGTCGGCAACCTTCTTTCCTGGAGATTGATCATGAAATATTTTCTATGGTCATTCTCTCCCTTCCGCTGATTCAAGAAGGGCAGTTGTCAGTTTCTTGCGAAAGAATGTGCACAATACTGCTTAACTAAGCCTGCCCAGTAAATGTGTGGTTAGGTAAACTGACCGCGCTCGACATGAGACCCCATTGGGTTGACTGGGCCGTAAAACCTCAACACAAACAAACAAACAAAATTTGCAACAGTTATCCTTAGCAATTTAAGGATTAACACAGAGGAGCTTGTTTATGTCTTCACTGTTTATGGCTTTGCAGATATTTCCATATCACAGCTCAGCACTTTCTGGCAAGCTTAACCCGTTAAAGTGTCATTCACAACTTTTAATTTTTTTTTTTTCAGAGGAAAAAGGATGGCATTTGATGTGTCTTGTCTGCAGGGCAGACAATTTACACAAAATAGACAGTTTACACAAAATGTCTTATTTTTCTCTGAAAAATCCATGTAACAAGAAAGGGTTCAAAATATTATCTGCTGTAGTTAGGACTAAGCTTTAGGGGTAAAATGTTTTACGGTCTTGGCAGTAAAACAATTGTAAGAAAAGGTATTTTTAAATAAATGTTATATTTGAATATAAATTGTTTTTGAATTAATGTCACCTGTGTTTTTGTTGTTATTTTTGTCGCACCTGCGTTAGCACGCAGGTGCGATATAGGCATACCGTGACCCGTCCGTTTGTCTGTTTGTCCATTCGTCAACAATTGACTTGTGAGCGCAACTCCTTCTACAGTTTTTGGCCAATTGTTTTGAAACTTCACAGATGTTTTGGCCATAGCGTGTAGATGTGCATATTGTTTGCTCATAATTCTCAGATTTTTTTTTTCAACTTTTTCCGCTTTGTTAACTTAGTCGTTTTTTACCTAAAACCCTTATAGTCAGTGGGTGTCTTGTGAGTGCAACTCCTCCTACAGTTTTTGGCCAATCATTTTGAAACTTCACAGATGTTTTGGCCATGGTGTACAGATGTGCATATTGTTTGCTTATAATTCTCAGATTTTTTTTTTCAACTTTTTCCACTTTGTGAACATAGTCAGTTTTTACCTAAAACCCTTATAGTCGGTGGGTGTCTCGTGAGCGCAACTCCTCCTACAGTTTTTGGCCAATCAATTTGAAACTTCACAGATGTTTTGGCAATGTTGTGTAGATGTGCATATTGTTTGCTCATAATTCTCAGATTTTTTTTTTTCAACTTTTTTCACTTTGTTAACTTAGTCAGTTTTTACCTAAAACCCTTATAGTCAGTGGGTGTCTCGTGAGCGCAACTCCTCCTACAGTTTTTGGCCAATCATTTTGAAACTTCACATATGTTTTGGCCATGGTGTGTAGATGCGCATATTGATTGCTCATAATTCTCAGATTTTTTTTCAACTTTTTTTGCTTTGTTAACTTAGTCAGTTTTTACCTAAAACCCTAATAGTCAGTGGGTGTCTCGTGAGCGCAACTCCTCCTACAGTTTTTGGCCAATCATTTTGAATTTTCACAGATGTTTTGGCCATGGTGTGTAGATGCGCATAATATTTGCTCATAATTCTCAGATTTTTTTTTCAACTTTTTCAACTTTGTTTAGGCCGGCCTCGGTGGCTCAGTTGGATGCGCCGTCCGACTGGAGACCAGGAGTTCGAGGGTTCAACCCCCGCCGAGGTCGGCAACATTCTTTCGTGAAATATCATGAAATCATGATCATGAAATATTTTCTACGGTCATTCTCTCCCTTCCGCTGATTCAAGAAGGGCAGTTGTCAGTTTCTGGCGAAAGAATGTGCACAATACTGGTTAACCACTTAGAGGACTAAGCCTGCCCAGTAAACGTGTGGTTAGGTAAACTGACCGCGCTCGACATGACCCCATTGGGTTGACTGGGTCGTAAAACCTCAACACAAACAAACAATTTTCAGCTGAGTTACTGGCCTTGATTAATGGGCAAAAATGATATCTGCTCAATATCAATATCTTGTGAAATAATGGACAGGTTTAGATAAAATTTTGCAAGCCAATATTCCAAATTTTCTACTTTGTCCATTTTTCTAACCTATCAATTTCTTGAATACTGCAAAATAGATTTTTTTTCAATACAAATAGGAACTTGTATGACTTAATCCCCGCAGGTGTGACATTGCTTTCCACGGATTTCTTGTTATTAATATGATATAGCCTATATTTGCAGGCAAATTAGAGGGAGTTGTGTGTACTTCAGTTCTGGCCAGCCAAGGCTTTTGAACCATCAGTGTTCTAGCCTTTTAAAGTTCTTCTGTAAACTGTATCTTGCTCCAGATTATTCTGTTTACAAAAGGATATATCAGTTTATAATTCACCTTTCCTGCTCCCGCTTTCACCCCAGCAGTCAATATACATCACCAAAATCAAGCCATGGTGATCAGGAGCCAGTTTCCATTACGAAAATGTGCCTATATAATTTTGACCCCCTTAAAACCCACATTTATATAGTAAAACTGGGGTTTACGGGGGTATACATTATTTTTCTTATTTCTGCTCAAAAGCATAGATTGTGGGTACTCGTTAGAACTGCCTCGTCAAGGCGGTTCTAACGAGTACCCACAATCTATGTTTTGAGCAGAAATAGGAAAAATACCAGAATTTTTTATCTGAAAATTTTCATTTTTTGGTGGTAAAATTTTCAGTATATTTGAATAGGCATGTTATGGTAATGCACAAAACTTTGTATGACAAATATTAATTTGTATTTAAAGCTTTGCACTCGGGGTAAAATTTTCAGCAGACAACATTTTGAAATATTTCATTATATTTAGCTTACCTGAACAAATACTCAGGGTGAGCTATTGTGATCACCCTCTGTCCATTGTCTGTCTTTTGTTGTCTGTCATCAACAGTTAGTTTGTTAACACTCTAGAGGCCACAGTTTTGACCCAGTCTTAATGAAATCTGCTCAGAATGTTTGCCCCTATGAAATTTAGGCAAAGTTTAAAACTAGGTCACTTGAGGTTGAAAAAATGGGTCACTTGGGGTAAAAAAACAACTAAGTCACCAGGTCAAATCATTGGTCCTACAGCCAGTGATACTTAGCTCACACATACATCTTAGCATGGCCTCTTGAGTGCATACATCCATATTTGACCTTGACCTATATGTAATGGTCCATTAGGCATGTCTTACTTGTTAATATAATCACATTACGAAAACATGCCTATTCAAATATATTGGGTAGGGTAACTTCCTATATATGGCATAGTACGGATTTGCGTGCCGAATAGCCCCCTTTTTCAGCGCTGTCAGGTATATGATTGGCCCCCTTTTTTCAACAAAAAGTATATGAATGGCCCGATTTTTCTGGATTCCTATGTGAAAGGCCCCATTTTTCTGACATCCTGGTATATGCACATATTTTTCGCTCAGAGATTTTTCGAGGCTGCTTCTCCTCTTGGTATTACATGAATTGACTGTGATATTTGTGTAATAACCAGCAAAAAATGGGTACAACAAATCAAAGGGCAGTATATGAATAGGTCAACATTTTGGATGATCAAGTATATGAATAGGTCAGTTTTTTCGAAGGCCAGGTATATGAATGGGGTAGGTTTTGAAATACTGGCTCGCACACCCGTACCAAAATTACCCCTAAGTTTCCCCCCCCCCCCCCCCCTAAACCATATATATTCTTGTTCCTTATGATATGACCCATCCAATGTCGTGGACAGCTAGTCAACCAAGGGTCTCCCTGGGCCATGCCCCATCCTCTTCACTTCATAAAATGCCTTATATTTCAGAAATCATTTAGAGCCCCTTCCCTAAATCATATATATTCTTGTTCCTAAAGATGACACATCCAATGACACTAACAGGGGGTCAATTAAGGGTCCCCCGGGAGCATGCCCCACCCCCTTTACTTCATAAAAGGCCTTATATTTCAGAAACCATGCTGAGCCCCACCCCTTAACCATACATATTGTTCCTTATGATAAGACGCATCCAGTGACATAGACTGTGGATCCCCTGGGTGTATGCCCCATTCCCCTCTTTTTAGTAAAAGGGCTTATATCTCAGAAACCATGCAGATCCTCAGCCCTAAACCATATAACTATATATTTTGTTGTTCCTTATGATAAGACATAAGACACCCGCTCTAGTTAATAAATATCCTTATATCCCAGAAACCCCTCAGATGCCCACCCCTAAACCATATATATTGTTCTTTATGATAAGACGCATCCAATGATATAGACTGGGGATCCCCAAGGGGTATGCCCCATCCCCTCCAGTTACTAAAATGCTTATATCTCAGAAAGCATGCAGATCTCCAGCCCTAAACCATATATATATATTGTTTCTTATGACAAGACACATCAAATGACATAGACTGGGGATCCACTGGGGATATTCCCCACCCCCTCTAGTTAATAAAAGGCCTTATATCTCATAAACAGTTAGGATCCACATATATATTGTTGTTCCTATGATAACAGACATTCAGTGACATAGATCGGGGATCCCCAAGGGGTATGTCCCACCCCCTCCAGTTACCAAAGAGCTTGTATCTCTGAACTGTGCAGGTCCCCAGCCTTCAACTATATATGTTGTTTTTCATTATAAGACACCTCTAGTGACACTGCCTAGGGGTCCCTGGGAGGCATGCTCCACCTCCTTTACTTCATAAAAGGCCTTGTATCTCGGAAATCCTTCAGATGCCAAACCCTAAAGCATATATATTCTTGTTCCTTACGATGAAATGCATCCAATGATACTGACAGGGGTCCCAAGGGGCCATGCTCCACCCCCTTCACTTCATAAGAGGCCAGATATATCAAAAACCATTTAGAGCCTCACCCCTTATCCATATATATTCTTGTTCCTTAGGATAATAACCAGCCAATGACACTGACTGAGGGTCCCTTGGGGGCATGCCCCACTACCTTTTTATAAAAGACCTTTATCGTAGAAACCTTTCAGATCAGCACCCCTAAACCGTATATATTTTTGTCCATTATGATAAAACGCATCCAGGTCACATGTGGGAAAGCCAAGCTCTGCTTACGGATGATCAGGTGGTTTTTCCCTGGGTTCTCCAGTTTTCACCCACCTTCGATGAACGATTGGCTCGATATAAGTAAAATATTCTTGAAAGGGCCGTAAAACCCAAATAAAAAAAAATAAAAAAAAATAAGATGCATCCAAAGGATCTCCCTTGGTCTGCACCACCCCCTCCAGTTCATAAAAGGCCTAATATCTCAGAAGCTTCAGATCCCCATCCTTAAACCATACATATTCTTGTTTATTATCATTCATGATAAGAAACATCCAGTGACCGGATTTCTTGTTCAGTGGGTCTTAGGGGTACTTTTTGGTTCGCTTTCAGATGCTACAGTTTATTTTGCTTTTTACTAAGGCAAATGTACTTGGTTGAAGTTTAGCTGTCAGCATTTGATTAAAGTTTACCTGCAAGCTTGCATTATCTATAACATGCCCTCCTCCAACATGCCCCCATAGGGGAGGTATGTTGTCTATTGACAACTCTTGCTTTATGATATCATAAGGTGTTCCACAAAGGGTAATATGTTTGCATATGAGTTTGATAACACAAGGTGTTTCAGACAGGAGCTGCATACATTTGAGGCAATCTATAAGATTTTAGCATAGATCTAGATAAGAGTGAATGTCAGGAAAATAGTTTTCTTATATCTCCACAAAAACGTATGTTGTCGGTACTTATTGCACACACTTCCAAACAGGGACTCAAACACTGCAGTAACAGGCAGGCTCCCTTTCCACAAAGAAATTCAAACACACAACATCTGTAGGCAAGGTTATGGAATCCATTTGTTTGGGAAGTGTCTGGGTTGCCAAGTGGTTATCACTCCCCTCTGTGGATTATGAGATTCAGGTTCAAATCCTGCTATGGTAGAATTCAACTTGTGACTGCATGGGGTTTTATTGCACAGAGTCTTTCATTATCAGCCTTCCATCATCTTGACCCTTGTCATGCTGAATAAATCAAGATACCACTCCCATTTGTAATTGTCAGCCAATCAGATCATTACGAAAACACGCCTATCCACATATACTGAAAAATTTACCACCCCCCAACCCCTCCACCAAAATGAGACTTTCAGATAAAAATTCTGATATTTTTCATATTTCTGCTAAAAACATAGATAGAGGGTACACATTAGAACTGCCTCAGTGAGGCAGTTCTAACAAGTACCCACAATCTATGTTTCTGAGCAGAAATAAGAAAAATAATATATACCCATGTAAACCCAAGTTTTACTACATAAAAGTGGGGTTAAAGGGGATCAATATTATATAGGCATGTTTTCGTGATGCTACTTGATTCAGGTTGCTGATAAAAACTTGCATATTGAATGGCAAACAGAGCAGTTCCAGATCAGTTGGCTTCTTCAAAAGCCAGCTGATCTGGATCTATACTGTTTTTAAATGCAGGATATATCCGGGCTTAGCAGGATACGGGTTAATATGAGCTAAATAGTGTTGAATGGGATGTAAAAGACCATACCATTATCATCCATGGTTAAGGATTGTAAGGGTGTTATGGTAGACACCATCACACCATCACTGGGTAGCATTATGCTGATGAATTAAGACAGCTAAGAGAGAAAATTAAAGAGAAATGGAGAGGAAAGCTGAAGGCAGGTATACATTTGCTGGCATTGGACCTGCCCACACCTCGCATTGCAGTAGCTGCAGCTGCTAAGTGTGGCTTCCTGCTTCATCCCCTCCTAGTCTGATTTAGCACACTCTGCCAACTTATTAAATTCCACAGATAAGATAGTTAATTTACTATGTATTATATCTTATATGTTAAACAAGATATATATTAATATAGATAGCTGATTAATAAATATGATAAATGTTATCCTAAATGAGATATCATATTTAATTGAATAAATGAGATATCGTCTTTAGTAAATAAGATATTTTATCCTATATGATATCTAATATAGCATAACTGATATCATATAGCATACAAGATATCTTATATGTCAATTAAGATATATAGGATATAAGATATCTTATATAGCATATAAGATATCTTAATTGACACATCAGATATCTTATTTATATAAGATAAATATCAGATATCATATATTATGATAAGGATAAATAATAAAACAGCTTGCTGGCAAGAAAAGACATCTTAGCATATAAGATATCATAACTGACACATAAGATATCTTATACAATATATATCAGATGTCTTATATATTTATGATATATTAAATCAGATATATGATTAATAGGATAAATAGTAAAACGGCTGGCAAGATATATTACATCAGATATCTAATATAGGATTTAAGATATCAAATAATGGATATAAAACATCTGAATACGTGTATCAGATATCTTATATCTTATATCTTAGATATCTTTTATCTTCTATTAGATATCTGTTATGTCATATTAGATATCTTATTTAATTTCACATATATTTTATTTACCATACAAAATATCTTATAAGATATCTTAAATATTAATATGGATATCTGATATACTAAATAACATACCTGATTTGTTTAATTTATTAAATGAATTAATGAGATATCTTTTTCAGTAAATAATATATCTTAAATCCTATATAAGATATCTTTTAAAGCAAATTAGATATATAGCATATAAGATATATTGTATGTCAATAAAGATATCTTATATAGCATATAAGATATCTTAATTTACATTTTATCTAATTTATATAAGATATCATACAATATGTCTGATATCTTGTATATTATATAAGATATCTGATATATTAAATCAGATATCTGATTTATAGAATAAATAGTAAAGCAGCTTGCCATAGGCAGTTGTCGGTTTCTGGCAAAAGAATGTGCACAATACAAGTTAACAGCTTACAGGACTAGTCCTGCTCAGTAAATGTGTGGTAAGGTAAACTGACCATGCTAGACATGACCCCATTGTGTTGACTTGGCCATAACACCTCAACACAAATAAGGCAGAGACTTTTTATGTGCCCTCATATGTTGTACCACAATACTGTTTACTACATAGCCACATGAAGTAAAACATTGCCTTTTTATAAATGCTTATTGCATAGATCTGGCCATCCTATGCATTTGCATTTATACTTAGCATCCATAGTATAAAGTTCAGCAGACATAAATTCAAAAAAAAAATCTTGTTTTGTTTTTTCCCCAAGAATATACCATTGCTCCTGAGAAAACAATTTGCATGACATATCAAACGCCTATGTTCTAAGAAAAATAATAGTTTGTCTGTCATTACTGACAATGACAAATCTTAATCACATGCGAGAAATGCAACTGTTTGTGTGTTCTAAGATGGCTGATTAGACCAATTCTAGCTCTAAACTATCTGTTGCAGATGGAACAACAGAGGTCAGAGCAAGACAGCTCTGTTGGTGATGCCTTAGCTCTGGCTTTGCGCTGTGCATATTTCTGCTCGGCTTCACTGATTTTTTTTGCCTCATATTCACTAGCACTTCTTCTGATGAGGCCTCGCCACTTTGCTTGGTCCAGTGCAATTTGTTCCCATAACTCTGTTGGTATGTTGAAATCCTTGAGCGAGGCTTTGAGGGTGTCTTTGTATTGCTTCTGCTGACCACCATGGGAGCGTTTGCCCATTTCTAGTTCTTAATAGAGGATTTTCTTTGGCAAACGTTCCTCATGCATCCTGGTAACATGGCCTGTCCATCTTAACTGTGCCAGTTTCAGAAGAGTATGTACACGCAACATTCCTGCCGTTTTTAGGACTTCTGTGTCTGGAATCCTGTCTTGCCACTTAATCTTTAAAAGTTTTCTAAGGCATCTTATATGGAAGTGGTACAGTATTTTGGCATGCCGTTGGTAAACTGTGCACGTTTCGCATGCATACAATAGTGTTGGCAGCACCACAGCTTTGTAGACATTCAGCTTTGTGTCAAGCCTGATTCCACTTCGATCCCAAACACTACCCGTAGTCGGCCAAATGCTGCACTAGCTTTGGCAATCCTGGCATTGACTTCATCATCAATTGCACAACTCTTGACAATGTGCTTCCAAGGTAGGTGATCTTGTCTACCACTTGCAATCTTTGATCTTTGACCTTTCTCTGTAATGGAGGGCTCCTTATAAGGCTAACCCGGTGCTGATTGATAAACCACCTCGGTCTTTTTGATGCTGATTGAGAGGTCATAGTTGTCACAGGAGTCAGATACTTGATCTACACTTTTTTGCATCTTCTCTTCCGTTAGAGCACCCTTTGCCATGTCATCAGCAAAGAGGAACTCGTCTAGCTTCTCTGTCTGCACCTTGGACGGCTTGCAACCTTCTTAGGTTGAAAAGCTTCCCATCAAAGCGATACCTAATACGAGGGGCATTTTTTAACTAGTGGCAACAACCCGATAAAATCCCGGTTAGCTCGCGCATATACATGTGTTATATATCAATGGAAAGGGTAAAGCTTTGCCGTCACGGTTGTATGATTTTGCACGATGAAATGCAAAAATGAAAATACACGTATTTGGAAACTACATGGTAATTTATACTGGTAGAAAAATGGACGAAAATCAGGGTGACTTTAGAGAAGAGCAAAGAGCGTATTGCGAAATTCGCGAATTGCTGGGTAAAAGCGCACCAGAAAATAAATCTGAATTGGATACAGTGTATGGAGAGAATACTCTTCCATATAGAACAGTTGCCAGATGGGTATCCTATTTTAAAGAGGGTAGATCTAGTAAAGACAAGGCCAGTCCGGGTAGACCAGTTTCGGCCACCTCTGATAATGATGTTGCCACTGTTCAATCTATTGTTCAGCAAGATTCACGATATACGGTGGAAGAGATCAGTGATTTATCGGGCTTTAGTACTATCCTGAAAGAAAAATTAAAGCTACAGAAGATTTGTGCGCGTTGGATACCCCATCTGCTGACCTCTGAACAAAAGAAGGATCGTGTGGAAAATGCCTCTGTTTTGCTATCTAGATTCAAGAAGCGGGACTCCCGCCGCTTGAGGGAAGTTGTGACTGGTGATGAAACTTGGCTCTATTTTTTTGAGCCTGACAATAAGTTGAACAAGATGTGGTTAGGTGAAAGCAATATACGCCCTGTGGTAGCTCGTCGAAGTAGGAGTGTCGAAGGGTAATGTACGCCCTGTTCTTTGACAGCAATGGCTCGTGTTTCTGTGCCAGAAAACTGTAGTGTAACAGGGATATTTTACTGTGACTTTCTTCTTTCTGCCGTTGTTAGCCACTGCCAGGCAAAGCGCCCGAGGGCCGGGGTCCGATAGATTAAATTACTCCCATGATAATGTGCCCGCTCACCGTTCTGCAGTGGTGAAATAAACGTCAGAAAGATTGTTTTATATGGAGGAATTCAGGTCTTGACACATTCACCCTACAGCCCTGACCGCTCTCCCTGTAACCGCTTAACCCAGATATCAAAAGTTGCCGACGAGGACGTAAATTTGAGACGCGCAGTGCTGTGGGCAGTGCGCTGTACTAGTGTATAAACAGTATCCCTAAAGAACAATTCAAAAATGCTTTTTACGAATGGATTTCCTGTCTAGAAAAATGTGTCCGGGTAATGGAGAGTACTTTGAAGGTCTCAACTAGTCATTACTGCAAAGGTAAGTAGCATTTACGTAGCGCGCAGCTGTTGCCACTACTTAAAAAATGCCCCTCGTAGGTAAACCTTTGTCACCATCCTGGAAAGCAGCTGTTAGCATGGCAGAGAAAATCATGCTAAACACTTTGTCACAGGGGATGGATCAGAAAAGTCACCATCGTTTTGGACAGTGCAAGCATACTATCGTGGAACTGCCTCATCATTGCTATGAACTTGGTCGGACAGCCAAACCACCATAATTTTCCAAAGACCCTCACGACTGACTGTATCACATGCTTTAGTAAGGTCAACAAAGGTCATGTGGAGGACCATGTTATGTTCCTGGCATTTCTCTTGAAGCTGTCATGCTATGAAGATTACGCCAGTTGTTCCTCAGTCCTTTCTAAATCCACACTGGCTTTCTGATAAGAAGCCCTGCCTGTTCAAGGTGTTCATTCAGTCGGTTAAGTAGAACTTTTGCAGAAAAAATAAGTAAACTATCAATTGGGCCACATCAAGTGAAAAAGTACCTCCGAGCATGCACACAATGTGCAGATTTACATCCTCCTGCGCATGTGCAAAGTATTATCAGAGCCTTGCTTTCCAATCATATATTCTGTAGTATCCAATTTTTTTGTTAGTGGACATAGAAGGCCCTGATTAGACTGGGCGGAAACGTGGGCATGAGTACAGAGTAAGCTTTCTCCTTCGTGTCGTGTTCGTGGCCCACCCCCAGCGAAAATTTTGAAATTCAGGACGCCTGAATATGCATTCTAAGCTTCTTGTGAGGTGTTTTATCCTTTTTCTAAGTGAAGATATATGCCTAAAAAGCACTTCGTGTATTTTTTATATATATTTACATCAGCATGTTACAGTGCATAATTGGTGCTACGCCCTTGAGCGTGATATGTGATAAGTTCAGTCTGAGGTAATGTAACTATACATGTTATAAGATTATTCTTTGCGTTTGTTGGTGCATTTTGTTTCCAAAGTCCGAAAACTGTCTGCTACTCCACTGATCCATTACTAAAGTTGTGGTTAAAAATAGTTTGCTCCTTATGTTTCTTCACCGTTACTTGTGGGTTTGTTTTGTTTTTACTTGATCTGTAAGCTAAAACCTGGTTGAGAAGAGACGTGCTTCGTGGACTCTACCTTAACATGCATTTATTCCTTTTTCTGTTGTACTGGTAGCAGAATATGGACTTTAAGTGTATCTGTTCTTGATCATTGCTCGTCATATATACTTTTCCTACATTAAGTCTGTGGTGGTGCGAAGGTGTCATGTATCTTATGTCACCGGGGCGTCCAACTGATATTGGCTTACAGTTGGGCAAGGCCTGCTATCCTTGTAGCAGGTAAGGGTAGAGGGGGAATGTTTTTATTTCTTCTGTTTCTTCACTTTCATTCCTGTTCCTCTTTCTTCCCTGTTCCTCTCTTTCATCTCTTCGACTATCTCTTCTGTCACTTCTCCCTTTCTCTGGGAGACGACACAAAATGACCCATAAGGGTTGACGTGTCGTTAAACCCCAACACAATCAAATACATTAAGTCTGTACATATACAGAATATAAAACACTGACAGAACTACTTGGCCGATTGTTTCTGAGTGTAACCCAGTCAGCATTCTACGTAAATCTATATCGGGCCGTCATCGGCCCGTCAGGGTAGCTGACGGGCCGATGACGGCCCGATATAGATTTACGTAGAATGCTAGCTGGGAAGCTGGTAAAATGGTACTGAACAGGGACACCAGTCAGCATTCTACGTAAATCTATATCGGGCCGTCATCGGCCCGTCAGGGTAGCTGACGGGCCGATGACGGCCCGATATAGATTTACGTAGAATGCTAGCTGGGAAGCTGGGAAAATGGTACTGAACAGGGACTTAAAGATCTATCTCATTTAACCCTTCCTGTAATTTAAGCAACAGTGCAGACCCTGATCAGATGGCACATGTATGTCTGATCTGGGTCTGCACTGTTTGCCAATGTCCCAGTCAAGGTTTTACAGATAGCACTTTTTATATGGCACTTAGGGGTTTATTCCTTTACAGTTATTTCCCTTCGTAAGTTTTGAAAAGGCGTTTTGGTTTCTTATCTTGCTAAATAATTTCATGAATCTTTTCATATTTTGAATAAATTTTGATATTGAGGAGTGTTGCTGTTAGACAAAAATAAGGCCATATGGGTTATTTTTTAGAATTATTTCCCTTTATCATTATTGAAACGGTATTTTGGTTTCTGCTTCTTATTCTTATCTTGCTAAATGAATGCAGGAATTTTTTCATATTTGAATAAACGTTGATATTTAAGAGTTGTTGCTGTTAGACAAAAATAAGAGCCTTAGGATTAATTTTTTTTATAGTTATTTAAATTTCTTAGTCTTGAAAACCAGTTTTGGTTTCTGCTTCTTATCTTGCGAAATAATGTCAGGAATGTTTTCATATTTTGCATAAAAGTTGATATTGATGAGATGTTGCTGTTAGACAAACATTACATGTAGGGCCTAGGGGTTAGAGTTATTTTCCTTTGTAATTCTTAAAAAAAGGGTTTTGGTTTCTGCTTCATTTTCTTCTTACCTATCTAAATAATTACAGGAATCTTTTCTTATTTTGCTTAAAGTTTGATATTGATGATTGATGAGGTGTTGCTATAAGACAAAAAAAAAAAAAAAAAAAAAAAAAAAAAAAGGCACAGTATAGTTATTTCCCTTTGTAATTTTTGAAAAGCAGTTTTGTTTTCTCCTTCTAAATTTGCTAAATAATTTCAGGAATCTTTTCATATTTTGCATAAATGTTGATATCGATGAGGTGTTGCTGTTAGACAAAAATAAGGGAACAGGGCTTAATTCCTTTAGTGTTATTTACCTTTGTAATTCTTGAAAAGGAGTTTTGGTTTCTGCTTCTTATCCTGCTAAATAATTTTTGGAATATTTTTACATTTTGCATAAACCTTGATATTGATGAGGTGTTGCTGTTAGACAAAATAAGGGCACAGGGATTAATTTCTTTCCAGTTATTTCCTTTTTAATTCTTGAAAATGTGTTTTGGTGTCTGCTTTTTATCTTACTAAATAATTTCAGGAATTTTTTTCACATTTTGCAAAAAGGTTAAAATTGATGAGATGTTGCTGTTAGACAAAAATAAGGACCTAGAGATAATTACTTCAGAGTTATTTCCCTTTGTAATTCTTGAAAAAGCGTTTTAGTTTCTGCTTCTTATCTTGCTAAATAATTTAAGGAATCTTTTTTATATTTTGCATTAATGTTGATATTGATGAGACGTTGCTGTCAGAGAAAATTAAGGGCCCAAGGGTTAAACTTGATCAAATGTTCGCCTCATATAGATGGTGTACAGAACCCATAAACTAACCATGCTAACTCTAGGTCAAGGTCACAGGTAAAATGTTTGCTTCAGTGAGACAATGTTTAGAACCCATAACTCAACCATGCAGATTCAAGGTCAAGGTCACAACTGAAGGTCACGAGTTTGAACCTTTAATTTGGTGTCCGCTCCATATCTGCTTTAATTCTGGAAGAATTTTATTAAACTTTGATCAACAGTTTGCCTAAATGAGACGATGTGCAGACCATATAACTCAACTATGCCAACTCAAGGACAAGGTCACTATTGAAGGTCATGTGTTTTAGCCTTGAATTTTGTGTCTGCTCCATATCTCCTTTACTCCTGGAAAGTTCGTTAAACTAATCAAATATTTGCCTCAGTGAGACAAGATCAAACAATATGCAGAACCATTAATTCAACCATGCTGACTCGAGGTACAGATCGAAATTGATGGGCACGAGTTTGAGCCTTTAATTTCGTGTCCGCTTCGTATCTCCTTTACACCTCGAAGGATTTTCATTAAACTTTGGTCAAATGTTCTCCTAAGTAAGACGATGTGCAGAAACTATTACAAAACCATGCGGACTCGAGATCAAGGTCACAACTGAAGGTTATGTGATTTAGCCTTGAATTTGTTTCCGCTCACGGCTCAAGGTCACGCGTTTGAGCCTTTAATTTTATGTCTGCTCCATATCTCCTTTACCTCTGGAAGGATTTTCATAGAACTTTGATCAAATGTTCACCTCAGTAAGATGATTTGCAGAACCAATAACTCAACAATGCCGGCTCAAGGTCAAGGTCACAGTTAATGGTTACAAATTTGAGCCTTTTTGTGTACGCTCCTTTAATTTTGTGTCCTCTCCATGTTTTCTTTACCCCTGGAAGGATTTTCATAAAATTTAGGTCAAATTTTTGCCTCAGTGAGACGATATGCAGAATCCATGACTCAACATGCTGGTTTAAGTCAAGGTCACAATTGAAGGTCACGAGTTTGAACCTTTGATGTCCTGTTCGCTCCATATCTCCTATGTCTCTGGAAGGATTTTCATTGAAATTTAGTCAAATGTTCACCTCAGTTAGACTGTATGTATAACTTATGATTCAACCATGCCGACCAAGGTCAAGGTCACACATATGCACAGTTGAAGGCAGCGGGGGATATAGCTGTCTTCTTGTTCACAATTTTATTGTGAATTCAAAATCGAGGTGGGGATTTCGCAGTGTTAAAAATCATTGGCGTCATGCCGCACATGCTGCTGCTTACCTGCACATCATTGATGTCATTATTGATATCCTGCTAGGAAACAAGACACCATAAAAAGCATGTCATCGACAAGACTGTAAACTTTTTTCATGTATCCTGGGACTGTAAAGTCATTTCCGATGCACAAAGAAAAATAAAAAAAAAAAAATAGGAAAACTGGAAAAACAACAGACCAATGAGGTTATGATTGTCGTGTTTCATTTAACTCGACAAAGTCTTTGAAAAGTCATCATTTACAGAATGTTTCTATAACTTTTTTATTGATATATGCTGAGTTACTTAATATGTAGTACATAATAAATCTATGTATTTGCTATTGATATATTCTCAGTTCTTTAATATGATTTACAGAATGTTTCTTTATATTTGTTAGTGATTGTTAGTGATATGTTCTCAGTTTACTAAAATGAATTTCAGGATGGTTTTATATCTTTGGTATTTATATGTGCTCAGTTCCTTGACATGAATTACAGAAGGGCTCTATATCTTTGTTATTTATACATGCTCAGCTCCTTAACATGCCTTACAGAATGGTTCTATATTTTTGTTATTGTTTAGTTCTCAGTTCCTTAACATGGACTAAAGAAGGATTCTGTATCTTTGTCATTGGTATCTGCTCAGATCCTTATCATTATTTACAGATGGGTTCATGTCTTTACTAGTGATATTTTCTCAGTTTCTTGACATGAATTACAGAATTGTTCCATATATTTGATATGTTCTCAGTTCCTTGACATGAATTACAGATAGTTCTATATCTTTCTCTGTTCCTGGCTAGAAAATACAGACTGCATTACGAAAACATGCCTATTCAAATATATTGAAAATTTCACCACCAAAAACTGTGAAATTTTCAGATAAAAATTCTGATATTTTTCATGTTTCTGCTCAAAACATAGATTGTGGGTACTCGTTAGAACCGCCTCGGCGAGGTGGTTCTAACGAGTACCCACAATTTATGTTTTGAGCAGAAATAAGGAAAATAATGTATACCCCTCTAAACCCCAGTTTTATTATATAAAAGTGGGGTGTAAGGGGGTCAAATTTATATAGGCATGTTTTCGTGATGGGTTCAATATCTTTATTATTTATCTTTATCAGGAATATCAAAATGGTTCTTAATCATTTTTATTGATAGGTGTATGCTCAGTTCTTTATCAGATATTACAAAATGGTTCTAAATCATTTTTATTGATATGTTCTCAGTTTCTTAACAGGAATTACAAAATGGGTCTAAATCTCTATTATTGATATGTTCCTTTACATGAATTCGCAGTCACCCATTTCTGACTATATTTACATGAATGTTAAACAGGGTAAGTTCCTACATTGCGAGAACCAAACAAAGAATAGAAGGTGTAGCATTCAAGTCATTTATAATGCTTATAACTACAGTTGTTTCTTGATCTGTACTATGTTAATATTTGTTGGAATGTTTTGCTAGAACCATCAGTATTGCTCTCTTTTCACTTTTGGCCAATATAATATCCGCGATCTTGTAATTGTTATAAGAAATCAACCCTGCCGTGACAAATTGTTTGTACAGGACATGTGCCAGAGTGAAAACCTAAATCAACTTTTACAGACTTATTAGATACTGTAGAACAATGATAAAAAAAAAAAAACAGGATCTAAATCCACACTGTTTCTAAAACTTTCTGGGGATTTTAAATGTATGAACAAATAGCAACCTGTCAGGAGGAGACAATTTTGTCAAAACTGCGTTTGTCACATTCTGAAAAGGTGTCTACTCTTATAGAGCAGCATATAATTTCCTTATAGAAAAGACCCCTTTTCGGAAGTGGATTGGTGAAAGGAAAACAAACAGGAATCCACAAAAGTTGTCACTCTTATCAGAAAGGGCAGAAAAATATCAATTTAAGTGGATTCATTCACTGGTTACTTGGTAGCTCGTTCACCATTTCTGCAAGGGAGACAACTTTTGTGACTTCATGTTGCTTTCCTGGGCCCAGTTGTTCGAAGCGTCGTTAGCTTAACGAGCTCGTTATGGTCAAAATGTTAACCGGTCTAGTAAGTACAATATCTAATTCACAGGTATTTTTGCTGCAAAAGCTACGCACATTTTTTGAGAAAAATATTAGCATATATGTCATATTAAATTATCAAAGTTTTAACGATACGATAACTAACGACATCGTTAGTTTTGAACAACTGGGCCCTGCATACAAGCAGTGTCAGATTTCAGATAAGACTTATCCCCTTAGAGGTGTATTCATTCACCTTAAATACATAATATCTAAATTATTTTGCTCAAAAAAAACAAAAAAAAAAAAACAAACAAAAAAACATAATATACATAATAACTAAATTACTTCACAATACAGATGCAAGTATTAGTATTTTAAGGTTTCAAATAAGACTGATCTCTTTTAGAGGAATGTTGATTTACCTCAGATATATGACATCTATAGAACATTCTCTTAAAAACATTATTTTCAGGTTACAGATCAGATATATATGCTATAGAGGTATATCCATTAACGTTAAATACAATGATACCACGTTATATATGCAAGAATAGTAAGGTTTCAGGTAAGATTGATCCCTTTGAGAGGTGTATCCATTAACGACGTAATATCTAACTAACATTACGTAAACGATATTAATAACGTCAGGTTTCAGATTAGACTGATCTCCTTTGGCGGTCTATCAATTCGCCTTAAATACATAATACATTATGAAAACATGCCTATTCAAATATAAAGAAACTTTCAGATAAAAAAATCCTGATATTTTTCATATTTCCTCTCAAAACATAGATTGTGGGTACTCGTTAGAACCGCTCTTTGAGCAGAAACAAGAAATATAATGTCTACCCCCTGTAAACCCCAGATTTATTACATAAAAATGGGGTTTACGGGGGTCATTAATACGAGGGATGTTCGAAATGAATTGCTTATTGTCCTCTAGCTCGATATCCACGTGGGGCACGATAAAAATCAATACATATCTGTATAGGGTTATTCAATATCTACACAATGGTGTATAAATGTACATGTTAGACTAAGTGTAAGACATAAAATGTGCCATTTGAATACACGCAGTCATTGACCACTGCAGTAAAAATGGTTGGTAGAAGCGTCGACAAAAAAGATGAAATACGGGCTTACATCAAAGCTCGCTCAAAACTTGGTTGTTCTTTGAAGAAGCTGATGACTGAAATTTCTACTGCTTTTGGACCTTCTTGTGTGTCTTATGACACAGTTCGGCGGTGGAAAAAGAAATTTGAGTCTGGTGTAGAGTCCATCAAAAATGCACCGAAATCAGGTAGGCCAAAATCTGCATCTCGTAAAGAAATCGCTTCCAAAATAAAGGAAATCATTGAAGGAGATGCCAGATTTACAGTTCGTGATATTGCGCGAAAGGTAGGCATATCACTATTAACGGTTCACCTTATTTTGAAGAAGCATTTGAAAGTCAGAAAGATTTCTGCTAGATGGGTGCCACATCTGTTGACTGACGAGCAAAAGAGGCAACGGGTTAAAATGGCCAAAAAGCTGCTTCAAATGTTTCCAAAATATGACAAAAAGCAGTTTGCCAATGTCGTCACAGGTGATGAAAACTGGGTCCATTATTTTGAGCCCGTCAGAAAGGTTAGCAATAAGATCTGGGCCACTAAACACAGCAAACGCCCAATAATTGCCAAACGTTCTTTGAGTACAAAGAAGGTTTTGTATGCAATCTTCTTCTCTGGTGAATGAGTCGTAATAAAAGTGCCAGTGAAAAAGGGCAAAAGCATCACCGGAAAGTACTACAAAGACGTAGTACTGAAGAAACTGAAAAAGTATTATCAGAAACGACGCCCTGCTACTGGTTTTAAACATGGCCGTCTTCTACATGACAATGCCCCAGCTCACACCTCCGTAATAGTTACGGCGTTTTTGAAGAAAGAAAAAGTAACTGCTTTGCCTCACCCCCCGTATTCCCCAGACCTTGCCCCATGTGATTTCTTTTTGTTTCCGAAAATGAAAGCATTCCTTGCTGGGCGGAAATACCAGTCCCGACAGGCACTTGGATCTGCCATTCATCAGTACCTTATTACTGTGCCCAAATCAGCGTACCGTGACGCCTTCAAGAAGTGAATACATCGGCTGAAACTTTGCATTTCTAGCCACGGGGAGTACTTCGAGGGCATGAAATGAGTACTTTTGGGCTAACTTGAAATTTGAAGTCTCCAGATAGAAATAAGCAATTCATGTCGAACATCCCTCGTATATAGCCATGTTTTCGTGATGTCTTAATGTTATCCCGTTACAGATACAAATATTGTTAGGTTTCAGGTAAGATGGATCCCTTTGAGAGGAGTAGCCACTACCCATTAATAATATGTAAATGACTTCAGGTTTCAGATCAGATAGTCATCATATAGAGGTGTATCTATTCACCTTAAATACATTATAGTTAACCCTTGTCCTGCTGAATAAATTAAGATGCCATGCCCTTTTCAAATTTTCAGCCATTCGGATTACTCGATCCAGATTGTTGATATAAATTCACATACTGAATGGCAAACAGTGTAGATTCAGATCAGTTGGCGTCTTAGAAGCCAACTGATCTGGATCTATACTGTTTTCAAAGGCAGGGTATATCCGGATTCAGCAGGACAAGGGTTAAATTACATCACACTTTAGATGCAAATACTGTCAGGTTTCAGATCAGAACTCCTTCAGAGGTGTATCCAATCAACGTAATTACACAATATCTAAATTACATTTCATTATATATCGTCAGGTATCGGATCAGATTGATCATTTTTTGTGGTATATTCATTCCCATATTATACAGGATATCTAATAACATCCCGTTACAGATTCAAATATTGTTAGATTTCAGATAAGATTGATCTCCTTTAGAGGTGTATCCGGTGTATCCATCATTCCTTAAATATATAATATTTAAATAACACACGTTAAAGATACAAATCAGCAACCTCATGAAAAAGCAAACAAAATGGCATGTGCGCACAACGAAGACTCAGATCAGCTCTGCAAATATTGCCAAGTTTCAGATAAGACTGATCTCTATTAGAGGTGTATCCATCATTCTTTAAATACAAAATGCATAATAATTAAATAACACCACTTTAAAAATACAGATGAGCCACCCCATGACAAAGCTAACAAAAAGGCATGCGCGACTCAGATCAGCCCAGGCATCCGCACGGTAAATTCAGAGTATTCGCTGTGCGCTTAGTGGGTAGCTTAGGACTCAAGCTTTCTTCATGCGGACAGCGAAGATGGGAGGATGCCCAGGCTGATCTGAGTCTTCGCTGGGCTCGAATGTCATTTTGTTGGTTTTGTCGTACACTGGCTCAATTTCTGAATATTGTCAGGTCAGATCAGAAAGATCTTCTATCCATTCACTTTGAATACATAATCTCAAATTACATCACGTCTCTATTCCTGTTAGTCTCCAGGTCCAAGGGCTTCAAGATCAACATTTTCAAAGCTGTATTTCCCAATGTTTGGCTTTCTCCTTTTGATAATGGTCTCATACAAGTATATTTCATGGACAATAGGGACCTGTAGAAAACGAAACGACATGGTAAATTAATACTGGTTCTGTTTTATCGGTGCCTCCATATAAGTATGTTGGTGGTAACATTAAGAGAATAGGAGAAAGCAGTCAGTTAACTCCCTTGATTACTTTCTGTAAATAGCCAGGTTCAATTAATTGGATTCCTCTGCTTTTATCATTAGTGATTCCATTAAGTATCACTTCCTTTTCCTTCATAAATCTAATTTTAACAAGGTCATATGCCAATACAGCTTCCAAAATATTTAAAAGAAACATTTTCTGTGCAATGAAATATACAATATTAATTAACCTTCCATGTGGATATGGAGAAATGTAAAGTTAATAGTTTGTTAAATTCCACTAATGACCTATGATAAAAGCAGAGGATTCCAATTAGAAGAACTGGAAATATTTGATCTACCTTGGACTTAACCTGTCAGTGGAGATAATAGACATACTGCTGCTATCTCTCATTTCAAAGGTAAATCTGCTTTGCCCCGCTATGGGTTCTATTTTAAAAAGAAAGAATTTGCTCCCCGTTGGGGTAGGGTTGACCCCTTTCAGAAAGACTAAGCTTCACAGTTCCATCAAATCGTCTCCTACAATTTGAACGAACTGGTAAAACTTAATTTCTGTGAAAAATATTTTAATATGTCTAAAACTATTTATAGTCAGCCGACTTAAGTTGAAATTTTCAACATCGGATCCTCTATAATGTGCTTGTGCACAGTTACGCTCTGTCCCTTTTTAGTGGGAAATGTAATGTACAAAACGTTTCTTGAATTACTTCTGAGATTTAAAAAAAAATATATCATATAAAAAGGAAGTATTTATTCATTCTGAACAGTGACAGCACTCCCATCTTTCCCTACTTTCCAGAAAAACGTCAATGACTAAAATACCAATGGCTCGTTTACATGAACCATGGTTGATTCGAACTCGTTTTTGAGTGAATAGGAAATTCTTTCGATCGCTCGAATGCAAATATTTAAGGATATTTTGGGGAAATTTTCTTATTTTATCATGAAAATGTATTTGTGTGTACTCATCAGAAAGACATCTCTAATTTATTCCCATTTGATCTCATTTGGCTTGCGCTATGATTAACCCTACGCCTGTCCTTGTTCAAAAGATGTTCACGCCATCTAAGTGCGACTGTACGTATATAGTAAAGGTAAGGAATCGCGGGGTTTATAAATTATAAGGATGAACACTTAATGAATAACTAACCTTTTCGCATTCGGCTTTCAGGACCTTTGCTGACTCCATGTTATACTGGTCGGCAGAAGCTATCAATAAGTTGAATACTGCTTTCGATCCTATGGAAACAAATGATGTAATATTGCAAATATGAGCCGAAATGTCAGGCAACGTGCCGTCGGACATGTGCGCCCAGCAAGGATTCAGATCAGCCTGCGCAGTCTGATCAGGATTTTAACTGGACGTATTTTGGATAGTTAAGGATACACGAAGACACTTATCAGTCTGCGCAGATGTGCAGGCTGACTTGAGTCTTCGTTGGGTGCACATCTCAGAAGGTACGTTTTCTCACGTTGCGACTCAGCTGTGTCTAATACTTAGCATGCTAGGTAAAAATTACGCTAGACGACATTTTCAAACATTTTTTTTTCTTATTTTTACGAGAAAATAGTATTGACATTTCATGCAAATTGTCTCCTTAGGATCTTTAGCTTCTGTTGAAACAGACCGATCTTAGTTTACACGATTCATGCATGTTTAATACGAAAATTAACCTTTACCAATCTCTTGGCTGCTCAGCAGACGATAAATTGGTGATATTTTTTCTTATTTTCCCCGAAAACAGGATTTGACATTTCAAGCAAATTGTCTCCATACATTGAAGACAGTTTGCACGAAATGTCAAAACTATTTTCTAGAAAAAAATTACACAAGTGATGTAAGTTAATCAGAAATTATGCTTGAGCATTGTTGATTGATTGTGTTGGGGTTTAACGACACGTCAACCCTTGAGGGTCATTTTGTGTCGTCTCCCAGAGAAAGGGAGAAAAGAGATAGAAGAGAGAGTAGAGGAGATGAAAGAGAGGGACAGGGAAGAAAGAGGAACATGAATGAAAGTGAAGAAACAGAAGAAATAAAAACATTCCCCCTCTACCCTTACCCACTACAAGGATAGCAGGCCTTGCCCAACTGTAAGCCAATATCAGTTGGACGCCCCAGTGATGTAAGAGCATTGTACTTAACTCTTCAAGAAGCCGTACATTTTGGACAATTTGTTAGAATCGCCTCAGTGAGGCGATTCTAACAGTTCTCCAAAACACATGTTTAATGTGGAAATAAAAATAAAACAATGCCTTTCCGTCATATCATTCTCCTCAATAAGGATTCTTTACAAGAGCAAATTCACTTAACTGGAAACAAATGCAGTTATTGTAACGAGGGTTCACTATACCACCACAATCATAGACGGCAGTCTACCTTCGACACTGAGAGGAAGAGCAAATGAATAGGAACAGCCAAAGTAAGAACATGTAGCTAAACGATTTGTCAGGCGACAAGTTCCCTCTTCCACACGCGAGACGATCACAAAGCTAGATTAGACAAAAAAAAAAAAAAAAAAAAAACACTCGAAGAAAGATGGAGAAAAAATAACTCGAAAGCCAGGTCCCGCGAAGTATTTCAAAGAACGAAAAAAAAAAACAAAAAAAAAAAAAAAAAAAAACGACATAGTAACCCATTTAGGTCACGTACTTCTAAACTTTACAGAGCATCGGGATGCTGTCATACGAATATAGTTCCATTTAAAATAGTGCCATTTTTGCCATTTTGGGTCGATTGCTTATAATCGAACCATAGTATACAAACGCCAAAATTTTCTCAATGTAGTTGTCCACGTGATTATCATTGTCCAATGTAAAGACGACAGTTACAGTTTACAGATTTTTAACGCTGCTAGGCAACTGAGTCACATAGAGGCAGCGCCGTAAAGACGACATCCAGGTAACGCGTATTTATATCCGCGCTATTCTTGTCGCTCTGACGTCAGAGTGCTGTTGATAGACAGTTGTCTGTAAAACCCGGACTGGGATATTTGGGACGTTGGCAAACAGTGCAGACCCAGACCAGACACCGCAGAATGCAGTGTCTGATCAGGGTCTGCACTGTTTGCTTAAATTACAGGAAGTGAAGTTTTGAAGGAAACAGTCTTAAGTCCCCGTTCTGGACCATTTCTTTAGCCTATTCTCAGATACATTCGACCCCAACCCCCGCCCCCTCCCCTCCAGTACTGTCAGCGCTTTGATTTCGTTTGTTTCTAAAGGGTTTCTTGCCTGCTTTGATGACAGAATTTGCCAAATTATATAATCAGGTAATTCTGCAACAGGTATTAACAAAAAATGGACATTTGGATGGTGGCTGCTTTTGATTATGAAAGAAGAAAATCATCTGGGTAAAAATAATCCTTACACCGTTTGTGACATCCTACAAGATCTGTGTCTTTGAAGGGACGGACTCGATTATACGACATGTACATGTAACCTACCATAACTTTTTTTTTTGTTTGTTTTTGAAACTTTAGAGGGACAGCAGTCAGGCAAGTACCAAGTATTGGTCATTTGAACTTAAAAACATGTACATAGGTTGCTGGTTGTAGAACAATTGCAAAAATGATAAAATATTTAAGAAAAATCAATGGTAGTCTGACGCCATTAATTAATGCATAGCAGCTTCAAAACGGGGTACTGGTAAACAGTGTAGACACAGATTAGACGCTACACAACGCGGTATCTGATCACATCACATCATTTTCTTATTTCTGCTTAAAACATAGATCGTGTGTACGCGTTAGAACCGCCTCCTTGATCTATCTATGTTTTGAACAGAAATATGAAACATATCGGATTTTTTATTCGAAAGTTTTCATTTTTGGTGGTAAAATTTGCAGTATATTTAAATAGGCATGTTTTCGTAATGAGGGTTTTCAATCAACCATGATGGAAATACGTAATAAAAACTAACCAGACACTCCTTCTGTTGGAAATGAACCTGTCCAAATAGTTGAGCTAGAAGAGTTCACTCGGTATAAGTGAGTTAAGCATAACCGGGCTTACCTATTTTTCCACCATGAGCTTTGATGAGATCTTGCATGTCCCTCTGGGAACCACAAAACTTCCCCGAAAGCGTTATCATATGAAAACACAAAACACTGAAAACAGATGTCAAAACAAGAAGCCAAGACAGTCCTGCATCGCTCACCTGAGCACCTCTGGGTGGATCCATTTTTACTACAGGACTGTAATCTGAACATGTCAACTTGATAGTTCCAATAAAGTTTCAAGTCAATTTACATTTCGGTAAAAGAGAAGCGGTTCGAAATTGATTTTCAAGATGCAACTGTGGTGGCCATCTCGGCTCTCTAATCAGAACGATTTTCGCTGTTTCGATCTACGTCACCCAACTTCTTATCAAGTTTCGAGTCTTCCGGAGTAAAAGTTCAAAATAGATGTTCAAGAGGGCGGTCGTGGCGGCCATCTTGAACTTCCGATGATAGCAGTTTTAAATATTTTTGATCTGCAAGTTACCCGACAGTTCGTACCAAGTTTTCAGTCAACTGGCCTTACCAATTTCAGAAGAAGTGTTCAAAATAGGCTTTGAAGATGGCGACCATCTTTGATTTCCGATCGAAACAATTTTATTTTGTATCTACAAGTCTCCGCGATACTTCCAATGAAGATTCCAGTCAGTTGGCCTTTCTGTTAAAAAAAAAAAAATGGAAATAATTTTCCAAGCTGGCCATGTTGGATTCCTGATCAGAACGATTTTAGCTAATTTTGATCTTTAAGTCGCCCTTATGTTTTCTATCAAGTTTGGAGTCAACTGGCGTTTCCATTAAGGAGAAGTATTTTGAAATATATTTTCAAGAAAGCAGCCGTGGAGGCCATCTTGGATTTCCAATCAAAACAATTTTATTTCGTTTTGATCTACAAGACTCCCCGATACTTCCTACTAAGTTTCAAGTCAGCTGGCCTTTCGGTTCATAAAAATTCAAAACAGATTTTCAAGATGATCGCTTTGGCGTCGATCTTGGATTTCTGATCGAAACGATTTTAACTTATTCATTACAAAAACACGCCTATTCAAATATATAGAAAATTTCTCCTCCAAAAATTTAAAATTTTCAGATACAAAAACTGTGATATTTTTCATATTTCTGCTCGGAACATAGATTGTGGGTACTCGTTAGAACCGCCTCGGCGAGGCGGTTCTAACGAGTACCCACAATCCATGTTTTGAGCAGAAATAAGAAAAATAACGTATACCCCTGCAAACCCCAGTTTTACTATATAAAAGTGGGGTTTAAGGGGGTCAAAATTATATAGGCGTGTTTTCGTGATGTTTATCTTTTTATCTACAAGTCGCTCTGATACTTCCTGACAAGTTTCTAGTCAAGTGGCCTTTCCATTCAGGAGAAGAAGTTCAAAATAGATTTTCAAGATGGCCGCCATGCAGCAACCTTGGATTTCCAATTGGAACGATTTTAGGTAATTTTGATCTACAAGCCGCCCCGATACTTCCTACAAAGTTTTAAGTCGTTTGGCGTTTCTGTTCAGGAGAAGTTCAAAATTTTCAAGATGGCGGCCATGGCGGCCATCATAGATTTTCGATAGAATGTTTAAGCTCTTTTTGATCTGCAAGTCGCCCCAGTACTTCCTACCAAATTTCGAGTCAATTTGCCTTTCGGCACAGGAAAACCTCTAAATAAATTTTCAAGATGGTCGCCATGGCGGCTATCGTGGATTTCAGATCGGAACGACTGTAGCTATTTTTGATCCACAAATTGTCCCGATTCTTCCTACCATGTTTCAAGTCGATGGGTATTTCGGTTCAGGAGAAGAAGCACAAAAGAAATTTTCAAAATGGCGGCTATGGCAGCCATCTTGGATTTCCGATCGGAACAATTTTAGCAAATTTTGATCTACAAGTTGTGTATAACATACATAATACAAAATCATACAAATACACGAAAATTGCAGTGAGAGAAGATATAGATATAAAACTTTAATCATATTTGGATTCCGATCGGAACGATATTAGCAACTATTTATCTACAAGTTGCCCTGATACTTCCCATCAAGTTTCGAGTAAATTGGCCTTTCGGTTCACGCGAAGAAGCGCAAAAATAGCCATGGCGGCCTTCTTGACATTTCGAACGGAACGATTTTAGCTATTTTTGATCTACAAATCACCCCAGAACTTCCTACCAAGTTTCTATTCAATTCTCACTGCGATTTTAGAAGAGTAGTCTTTTAAAGCAAATTATTGATGCCGATCGAAGGACGACGGCCGACGGACATTGACTGATCACAAAAGCTCACCTTGGGCACTTCGTGCTCAGGTGAGCTAATAGTAATTATGATATACTTGTGAAAAAAGTGTATATTTGTAGAAAATTTCATTTTATATTTCTCTGCATTCGATGATAATATAATAAATAATATGTTTTATTGATGGCTGACTGGCTATCATAGCTAGAAGTGCTACCCTCTCAAAACTTGATGGTATAAATAAATAAATCAACACGAAAACATGCTTATATAATTTTGACCCCCTCAAACCCCACTTTTATATAGTAAAACCGGGGTTTAAAGGGGGTATACATTATTTTTTTATTATTATTTTTGCTCGAAAACATAGATTGTGGGTAGTCATTAGAACCGCCTCGCCAAGGCGGTTCTAACGAATACCCACAATCTATGTTTTGAGCAGAAATTTTTAGGGTTTTTAGGTGAAATTTTCTATATATTTGAATAGGCGTGTTTTCGTTCTGTAAATAAATAAATAAATAGAAATTGTTTCTAAAAGTCTTGAGACGCTGTAAAATAGGTCTGCCCCGTAAAAGCTTATACTGACGCGATCCGCAGGACAAAGGTTAAAACAGATAAAAACTGTAATATCTCTTTCCAACTTATTTTGCAGACTAATGCAGTTACGAGGGTCCTGCAAAAAGTTTTGTCACTGGGTTCGGATTACTTCAGTGCTACGTTTTATCAAACAAATTTTTATTACACACCTTCAAAGTATCCCCCTTTACTGAAACACATTTTTGTAACCTTTTTACCCAGTCGCGAAAAGCAGATAAATAGTCTTCTTTTGGTATCTGTTGGAGATACTGATAAATAGCGCTGCCAAGAGAACTTCTAGACGTATACTTATTTCCAGAAAGCATTTTCTTAAGCCTTGGAAATAAAAAGAAGTCACAGGGACTCAGGTCAGGTGAATAAGATGGATGGTTTAAAACTTTCACCTTTTCAGAAGCCAAAAAAGACTTAACAACCTCACACTTAAGAGAGGAGGCGTTGTCATGTAAAAGGTGGACTCCTGACCATCATTTGCTTGCTCGTTTCTTATTGTAACAAGTAAATTGGTCAGTGTATATGACCGCATCTATTTCGATTTGAAATAACTCGGTCAGTTGGAAAGCAGTTTGCACGAAATAAACGGGTATCGTTAGCTATTCAACACGCCATTCAAGTGCAGTGAAGCATTTTAATATATACCTCGGATAAAACTTAGAAGCCTATTAGTGACAGAACTTTTTGCACGACCCTCGTACACACTGTAAAACCAATGGCTCGAACATCTTTGGAACTACAGAAAACTGAAATAGCCTCATCTCCACTGCGAAAATACTCCTGTATCTTAATAATGATGTAATGTTTGGTTTACTTCAAACAGCTAAATTAAACTGTAAACTATCACTGACACTATGAGCCATGTCTCTAGCAAACTTATCTGTGGGGTTTGACGTGACTCTTATTATGTTCAAAGCATTTTGACAGGGGCACATTCCGCTTTCATATAACACACACACACACACACACACACACACACACACACACACACACACGCACACACACACACACACGAAACATTACGAAAACACGCCTATTCAAATATATAGAAAATTTCGAATCCAAAACCTGAAAATTTTCAGATAAAAAACTCTGATATTTTTCATATTTCTGCTCAAAACATAGATTGTGGGTACTTGTTAGAACCGCCTCGACGAGGCGGTTCTGACGAGTACCCACAATCTGTTTTTGAGCACAAATAAGAAAAATAATCTATACCCCTGTAAACCCAAGTTTTACTATATAAAAGTGGGGTTTAAGGGGGTCATAATTATATAGGCGTGTTTTCGTGATGCACTGCACGAAAACCTCGGCACATCAAAGGAAGCTAAATCACGGCACTTTATCCACGTCATGACCTCGCTATCACCGGTCCTGAAGAGACCGGAGTTTCGAAAACTAGTGTATTAGACCTCCTTTTCAGAAGGCAGGTAAATCGTTTTCATAGTTGGCTCTCTTGAAAGTGTATCCGCCCCTTCAGTTACTTAGGATATATACCCCGGCAGGTCAAACAATGTCGAATCAACATTGATTCACCGTCAAGACGTAGAATCAACGCTGGATCGACGTTGTTTCAACGTTGTGTGTCTGCTGGGGGTACTTACTCTGAGTTAGGTTTACGTATGGCTTCGTTGTATTTAGAGTTGACCAAAGCGGGATCTAAATCGGTGACAACAATTTGTTCATCCCTGTCGAATATGTCACTTTCTTTGCTCGATGAAGCCTGAAAGATGAAAGCAGTGTGGCAGATCTGTGTCGGAGTGGTAAGGATAGACAGATGTGAATAAACTTTGTGAGGGTTGTAAAGATAGACAGAAGAGAGGGCCAGTTAAGGGGTAATAAAATCGACAGATGTGGGAGATTAGTGGGGGAGATGTACGTACCGGCAGATAAAGAAGATCGATGTGGGAGTAGAATCAACAGATGCGAGAGATTCATTGTGGGAATGATAATGGTCAACAAATGTGGGAGATCAGTATGGGAGTTGTAAGGATCGACAAATGAGTGAGATCGGCGTAGGAGTAGTGAGGATCGACAGATGTGGGAGATCGGTATGGGAGTAATAAGGATCGACAGATGTGGAAGACCAGTGTGGGAGCTTACAGTACCGACATATAAGGAAGATATATGTGGGAGTAGTATCAATGGACTTGGGAGATAGGTGTGGAAGTAATAAGAGTCGACAGCTTTGGGAGACCAGTGTGGGAGCTGTAAGGACCGAAAAATGTGGAATATCTGTGCCTGAGTTGTGGGAGTAGATTCAATAGATGTGAAAGATCTGTGTGGGAGTAATAAGCTCAACAAATGTGGGAAATCAGTGTGAGAGTTGTTTGGATCGACAAGTGAGTGAGATCGGCGAGGGAGTAATAAGGACCGACAGATGTGGGAGATCGATATGGGAGTAATAAGGATCGACAGATGTCGGAGACCAGTGTCGGAGCTTTCAGTACCGACATATGAGTAAGATATACAGTCGCCTCTCGTTATCTCGACCTCGCTTATCTCGAATAACCGCTTATCTCGAAGTTAACATCTGGACCCTGTTTTAACATGGAAATCTAACAGTAGGTTATAAAATATTGTGGAAAAGAGGAGAATTGCTCCTAAGGAGCAATTCTCCTCTTTTCCACAATATTTATATATATATATCCAACTTCAGGCGTCAATTTACATATTCATTTGTTAATTGTGGTTGTTCGGTTTATTTTTGCCTCAATTCTGCAAATCTCAGTGATACGTCGAGCTTCGAATATCTCGAAGTATTTCAGAGAGCCCCTTGGACTTCGAGATAACGAGAGTCGATTGTATATGTGGGAGTAGTATCAACATATGTGGGCGATAGGAGTGGAAGTAATAATAGTCGACAGATGTGGGAGACCAGTGTGGGAGCTGTAAGGACCAACAAATATGGAAAATCTGTGCGGGAGTTGTAAAGATCGGCATATGAGTGAGATCGGCGTGGGTGTAGTTAAAATCAACAGATGTATGAGGCAGGTGTGGGAGAAGTAAGGATCGACAGATGTGTGAGATCGATGTGGGATAAATAAGGATCGACATATGTAGGGGATCGTTGTGTCAGTTGTAAGGATTGGCATTTCTGAGATCGATGTGGCAGCAGTAAGGATCGACAGATGCATACAGTATATGTGGGAGTAGTAAGGATCAACAGATTTGTAAGGTAGGCGTGCTAGTAGTAAGGATCGACAAATGTGTGGGATCGGTGTAGCAGTAAGAATCAACAGATATATGAGATCCATGTAGAAGCAGTAAGGATCAATAGATGGGTGGAATCAGTATGGGAGAAGAAACGATCGTCGTATGTTTGATACCAATGAAGAAGAAGTAAAGACATATGTGGGAGATCGTTGTAGGAGCTATACAGACCGATATACAGTCGAACTTCAATGACTCGAACATCTTTGGGACCACAGAAAATTGTTCGAGACATGGGTAGTTCGAGCCACTGAGGGTTAATCATGGCGCCAGGTCAGGAAGCAAATAGCGATAATTTAGGGATTCTTTTTATTTCCTTCACAAGGTTGTATGTTGAGTGTACTCATTAGAATCGCCTCGATGAGTACACACAACATACAAGTTCATGATGAAATAAGAAAATTTCCCTAAATATTTGTTTTCTTGAGGTAGAGGATGAATTTCGTAGGGACTCAAAAATGAGTTCGAATTAGCCATGGTAAACGAGCCATCGGTGTTCGAGCTATTGAGGTTCGACTGTATGTGGATTATCGGTGTTCGAGTAATGGCAATCAATAGATTTGGGAGGAATAGGGATCAACAGCTGTGGGAGATCGGCGTGGGCTAAGTAAGGACCACAATACACTTAACCCTTTCAGCCCTTGCTTTTAAAGATGTGCACCCCAGCTAGCATTCTACGTAAATCTACATCGGGCCGTCATCGGCCCGTCAGCTACCCTGACGGGCCGATGACGGCCCGATATAGATTTACGTAGAATGCTGACTGGGACTTTTACCTTTGAATTTGGACAGATCTATTGCGGTAATTGAGGGGAATAGATACAGGGAAGACAACTCTGTCAAAATCGTTTTGTTTCCCTTCTGAAAAGGAATCTATACTATAAGGAATAAATTATTGCCCCAAAGGAACACATGCTTTCCTTTTAGAGTAAACATTTTCAGAAGGGTTATCAGTGAGTCAGATAAGGTTTTTGTACAATGAGTAATTTACCCCTTAATGTACAAAGCTAAAGTCTAGCATACCAATTCTTTATACTTAGAGAAAATAAGGTTTGGTACATGTATTTCATGGGAATTGTCAGACACTTTACATTCAAGCCTTATTTTATATGAAAAAAAATAATAATACAAAAATCAAGATGTCTGTTGCATCTGTCGTTGGTGCTATAAGGGTTAATCCTTTTTTTTGAAAAACAGAAACAGTGTTTGGACACTTGCTTTTATAAAGCAAATATATCTGTGTAGAACAGACGTTGGCAAGCTAAGCTAACCTAAAATGGTTAACCTCTTAATTTGATTGCAATGCTTAAATCCAAAATTATAGTACGTTTACCTCACCCCCACCCCCTTCCCCACCCCCCACCCCCAAGTTTAGTCTCAATGCTGAATCTAAAAGAATCAAAGCTGAAATACCTTTTACCGCTCTTAACTGGTACTCTCGTCCCGGGTAACAAGAGAGGAAAAGTTGTCTTTGTATGAAAAAGCGGAAATACATCAGGTCTATCCATTCGCTTAACCCATTTTTTACTGCATAAAGTCACCCACACTATATATTGGAAGAGTCCAATTTCCATTTTATGTATATCAGGCTATGTGATTTACATATATCTAAAGAAAGTAAGGCTAAACTATTTGCAAACAGTGGCTACCCTGACCAGACGCCGCATTTTCTATGGCGTCTGATCTAGGTCTGCATGCTCTGTTTGCCACTTTCCCTTTTGAGGGTCTCTAGACTATTATGGGTTAAGAATGCCAGTCAAAATTAGAATTGGAAGCTGTATAGATCCTAATGAGAAAGCACAGCTCCAGGTGAGAACGTTTTTTTTTTTTTTGTTTTTTTTTTTTTTTTTTGTTTGTTTTTTTCTTTTTTTTTTTTTTTCAACCGAAAAGTATTGACATTTTTCTTATTTTGCCATAAACACATATGTTGTGGTACCGTTACAAAAACGTGCCTATTCAAATATACTGAAAATTTTACCACCAAAAAATGAAAATTTTCAGATAAAAAAAATCTTGATATTTTCCATATTTCTGTTCAAAACATAGATTTTGGGTACTCGTTAGAACCGCCTCGACGAGGCGGTTCTAACGAGTACCCACAATCTATGTTTTTGAGCAGAAATAAGAAAATTAATGTATACCCCTGTAAACCCCAGTTTTACTATATAAAAGTGGGGTTTAAGGGGGTCAAAATTATATAGGCATGTTTTCGTGATGCTCATTAGAAGCTCCTCGCCGAGGCGCTCCTAATGAGTACAGTACCCAAAACGTATGTTTTAGAAGAATGATAAGAAAAAAAATATGTGGATACCCCCTCTTATCTTAAACTATGTGAAAGCGTGATCTGTTAGGCTTACAGAGATAAAAGTACAGTCGACTCTAAAAAACTGTTATCCTGAAGTCCAAGGGACTCTCTGAAATACTTCGATATATCCCGTACCGCGACGTATCAGATTTGCAGAATTGAGAAAAAAATAAGTCGAACAAATGATTAAGTTAGAGATATATTAAAAAATATTGTAAAGTCTTCTCCTCTTTTCCACAACAACATTTTGTTACCTGTTGTTAGATTTCTATGTTGGAACAGGGACCAGATTTTCACTTCGAGATAAGCGGTTATTTCTAGATAAGCGATTCGATATAACGAGAGTCGACTGTATAAACAATTTTCTGTGCCCGGGCTTAAACAAAACAAATCCCGTTCCAGACAAAAATGGGTTAACTGAAATGCAGTGCACATATCAAGAACCTGAATTATTACTTTTTCCATTAAATTTGCTAAAATTATTGTTCTACAGGTATTTCACTACATCACAGCAGCCTCTGATTTCAGAACTAAACATTCATAGCCCAACAATATCTCCACGAAAGAAAGTGAGAACGTGACAACGAAGAAAGAAAGACTGAAGAAAGAAAGAAAGAAAGATAAGAAAGAAAGAAAGAAAGAAAGAAAGATAAGATTAAGATAAGATAAGAAAGAAAGAAAGAAGAAAGAAAGATAAGAAAGAAAGAAAGATAAGATAAGATAAGATAAGAAAGAAAGAAAAGAAAGAAAGAAAGAAAGATAAGATAAGATAAGATAAGAAAGAAAGAAAGAAAGATAAGAAAGAAAGAAAGAAAAATCGATTGTCCGTTAAAAGAAAGGAAAAAAAGAAAGAAATAAAAAGAAAGAAAAGAAAATTAAACGACTAAGAAAGGAAGAGAAAGAAGAAAGAAAAAATCAACGGCCAACGAAAAGAAAGGAAGAAAAAAGAAAGAAAGAAAGAAATTAAGAAAGAAGATTAAGTACGACTATTAAAGGAAACTCAGGCTACCTTTGATGTTGAAGGCTTGTTTTTGCTTTTTTCGCCCTTTTTAGCCTTCTTTGCCTTCTTTGCACATGGAATTTCAGGCTCTTCTAATGGCACTGCCCTTTTCTTCCTGCCAGACATTTGTCCTCTTTTTAATAGCGGCGATTTTTTAAACTCAATTTTTTCACAGCCTGTTTGTTTACGAAAGTCAACTGTTTCCCGATATATCAAGGATAACTTTTAAACGTTGAGAACCAAACATACCGTTAAAGAAACGGCCTTGAACATGAATGGAGAAGTGTGTCTAATTTTAACGTATATGGTATTGATTGAAATTGTATAAAAATACCCAACAAAATAGTTACGAGAGGCGTTCAACAAATAGCTCAACAAAGAATTAAATTCGTAATGTTAATGTTATCAGAAACATACACACACACAATACACACACACACACGCACGCACGCACGCACGCACGCACGCACGCACGCACACACACACACACACACACAACTGCAGCAGACATTTACTTTGTTGTAATTTTCAGAAAAACTAAGGCTTGACATTTCATATGAATCATCTGTCTAGTCTTATTTCTATGAATAATAAAAATAATAATAATAATAATAGTAATAATAATAATAATAATAATAATAATAATAATAATAAAAGTAATAAGTATATATTTATCAAAGCATTGATCTTTTGATCAAAGCCATGTTTACTGTCGTGACAAAGGTTGGACGAGTCCATCCGAAATTCGTTTTAGGTAAAAATGACTTAAAATAGCTTTACGAAGCATTCGCGAATATAGTTCAAAATATGGCCAGTTATACTAGAAGGTCTTGAATGGGCGGATCGGGGAATGGGGGAAGTGGGATACGGGGGGGGGGGGGGGGGGGAGGGGGGGGGGGTGCGGGGGTGGGGTCTGGAATTCTCCTATCAGCCAACTCTTCGCTGTAAATTTCTAGCTTATTCTTTAAAAATCAATTATTCTTGAAAAATTTCTATGGCTTTAATGGCATATACATGTATGTCTTTCACTATATTCATGCAGCATCACGCTAATGCAGCCTAATAAAGATTTGTGCATGGTGTGTGCATGGTGTGCTCGGCGGGTGGGTTGGGGGAGGGGACAGACGGTGGTAATGGGCTAAATGTTTTGTTTTTGTCTTGTGCCGTAGGGATGTGGGTGGGCTTGAGGGTTCACGGCATGCGTAACTCTTTCAAGGGGAGTCCGCGGGTCCTCCCCCGGGAAATATTTAAATATCTAGAATGCCAGAGAAGCATTAAACACAATTTTAAACATTAACTGACGTTTTAGATTATTCAGTTTGCATATGATTCAAAAGAAAAAGGAAAAAGTCACTAACTTAGTGCATTTAAACATGATGGCTCTCTTCTTAAAATCTGTTTGGCACAGATCACAGAGAATCTCACAGATTTTCTGACTTGCACAATAAATACAGGGGATTTTAATTTGCCGATCACAAATGACAGGCCATATGGCTGTCATAGGTGGCAAGACTTATTTTCTGCTTTTGTACAAGTTAAAATTAAAAACGTTCAGTAACATACGTGCCCACAGAAAAACGATCTTGCCCCATCCACTTCCTTATCCTTGTTTTCAATTTATCTTTGAAATACAGATGAAAATCTTAAAGATTGTTTCAAATGGTGCCGGAAGGGGCTGTGGCTGTGAGTCTGTGGGGTTTTGCCATTACACTCTGCATCCTACTAGAAGCCAAATGCATTTTTTACAGTTCTCTCCAGTTCTTTAAACATTAGAGCTTGCGCCCTGGCTCAAGTTGTGGTGAGGTGGTGTATGGTTTTGTGAACCGAGGATAAAATTCATGAATGCCCTTTTCGAGTGTTTATGGGGACTGGTTTTGACTGAGGATTGTATGCTCTTGTCAAGTAGGGTTCGGGGGTTATCCCCCGGAAAATTTGAATTTCTAGAATGCAGGAGAAAGGAAATGTATCATCCAACACAATTGTATCTTTTTTAGGCTTATTCTTTATATTCTAATATTTCTTTAATCAGTTTTCTCGATTTTTTAATCTGCTATTCTGTAAATTTTTCAGATTATTCTTTACATTTTAAGCTTCATTTTTCTCTAATCAGTATTTCTTTTTCACTAATTTTCTCTAATCGATATAAAAAAAATGGCCATTATTCTCTAAGCAATAAACTCCATCCACACCCTAATACTAGTCAACAGAGCATTATTATATTCGTGTCGAAAAACAGCGAGCAAATTCGAATGGGTGCTGGCGTAGCACGCTCAGAAAAATATTTTTTTTTCTAATGCATGTTACGTACATGCGTAATATGCGTAATGAGCCTACGCCTATGGAATGCAAAACGCATACATGTATGTGGTTTTTATATTTTGTACCGTTCGTTGCAACTGGAAATGTTACTAATTGCTTTTCATATTTATACCGTTCGTTGGGATTGGAAATGTTATTAATTGCTTTTCATATTTTGTATTATTTGTTGTGATTGGAAATGTTATTAATTGCTTTTCATATTTTGTACCGTTCGTTGTGATTGGAAATGTTATTAATTGCTTTTCATATTTTGTACCGTTCGTTGTGACTGGAAATGTTATTAATTGCTTTTCATATTTTCCTTTCGCATAAAAGTACAATAAGAAATCATATTATGTACAATATCTGTCAACTCAGTAGCATTGTCAGTCGTGTCAGATCAGTAGAATTATTAATGGTGTTCGTGTGGACCCGTCTAACCAACCCCATGCGCTTCCCTCTCTCTTATCATATCTATCTGGTAAAAACAAATGGAAAACGATGCTAATAAATTGTAAACGTTTTGTCAAAGAATTAACATTGTTTGAGAATGGGCATAAGAAAACCAGTAGACTGCCCCATGCGTTAGTCCAGTGCCCATAACGGCCCTCCAGCAGTCACTCTAATTATGACCGTAATTTTCGACTGATAAGGTAATGCAGTTTTACTGTGTGCGGATAACGGATGACCTTTCAGAGTGAATTGTCAAATGTATCTTCTTAGACCCATCCCAGATAGCATTCTACTTAAATTTATATCGGACCGTTATCGGTTGTCGGGCCGATAACGGTTTCATACAGATTTGAGCAGAATGCTATCTCAGACGCTTTTGCAAGTATATTATACTGTTTTATTTTACTTCCTATTCTTCTTCTTCTTCTTAGAAATATTCTTTAGCAATATACTGACATGATTTTGTTAGTAAGTCTGTATTCTTCCTGCTGCAATCAAATTATCTACATGTATCTGAGTCGCAACAAATCCCAAACTTTAAGAATGTAACAGACCATTCCCATCCGATGTTCTTTACGTAAGACCAAAATATGCGGCTTGTACCTAGCTTCATTCCAAATAGGTACATTGAACAATATATTATATATAGTACTGTATCTGTTTTGACAGGATTCGTGCACAATTTTGTATGCTCTCGAGCTATGCTAGATCGTGCATATAAAGTGCAGGTGGAGACGTTGTCATTTGAAAATGAAAGCCATCAAAAGGTTACGATAGGGATACGAGAATGGGACAAAAACAAATTCAGTAGTGAAATCTCGCATAAAAATTACTGTCGGTAGAAACATGGCCCAGTTAGTTGAAAGGGGACCTGGTTGCAGTTTTATGTTTCTTACAATACAGCTGGGAACCAGTGACCTCCTTTGATCGGACATCGTCAGATTTCTTACTCACCTTTACGTATTTATAACTCAAAAATACCCAGCGGGCACATGACGTTTATACAACGTCGGCTCAACGTCGATGCAACGTCATGACGTTGCATCGACGTTGAGGCGACGTTGTATTAACGTCATGTGCTTGCTGGGTATATTCAACTTATATTCAATGTTATCTTATCAAATGCGCTTTATTTACAATGATCATTGTGAAGATGTATTATCTACTAGTATACTGTCATTTCGTCAGCATAGGCGCACCGACTATTACGCATATTATGTATATGCGTAATATGCGTAAGGAAAAAATACAGTCGACTCTCGTTATCTCGAATTCCAAGGGACCCTCTGAAATACTTCGAGATATCCGTACCTCGACATCAAATTTTCAGAATTGAGGAAAAAATAGTTCGAACAACCATAATTAACAAATATACATGTAATAGGACTCTTGAAGTCAGAGATATATTATAAATATTGCGGAAAAGAGGAGAAATTGCTCTTTTGCAGCAATTTCTCCTCTTTTCCACAATATTTTTTACTTGTTAGATTTTCATGTTTAGGCAGGGACAAGATTTTCACTTCGAGATAAGCGGTTATTCGAGATAAGCGAGTTCGAGATAACGAGAGTCAACTGTATTTCCAATAAAGTGATATTGGCATAAAATATTTTGCTTCCGTGCCACAGGGGCTACCCTTAAAGGAAAGAATTTGCTCCCTTCCTATAAGAGAAGCCTCCATTTTGGAAGAGAGTCTAAACATTTTTTTCAAGATTTTTCATGGGTGTGCTTAAAAAAAATCCCTCCTTTTTCAGCAACGCTTCTTTTTCAGAGTTGATATCTTGTCAATCGGTGGATGACACAAATGTATGTTGGTTTTCCAAATACAATTCTGTTCTGTTCTACCGTTCCACCCGTAGTTGTACAACTGCTATTTATATATGTATTTCATTTATAGGCCACCGTGTACGACCTATATTATTGATTTGTATCAGATAATTGGAAAGTTATACACTTTAGCGTATTACATGTACACATGAGACAGCCGTGTTTATATGTGAGTTGTATCGCAAATATTGTGTGTTGTAAATATGTTTTTTCTTTAATGCAAAAACTTCGCATTATAGGATTACGCGAGATCAGTGAAAGTATAAAAGATGGCAAGTAATCAACGTCTTCAGATGAAGTTTAATCCATCTTTGAAGACTCTGTTTGAAGAATTACTACAGGATGTGTCTATTGACTACACGAATCCAGAAATACAGGATATAGAGAGTTCTGTAGAAGAGCTGACACAGCGATATGTGAACAGATTTAATGAAAATAGTTCCTCTTTTCACATCGAATGCATACAGCCGTGTGGTAGCATGGTTGAGAAAACTTCGTTATGGAAATCTTGCTCAGTGTTTGAGGGTCCTAGAAAACACGAAATAAATTACATAGAATTTGACTATCTTGCTGTACTCCAAAAACCAAGAGATTGTGTACTTAAGAAAGGATGTTCAAGCTGTTTGACAGTAATAGGAAAAACAGATGCCTCGATGGAAAGTGGGGCGAATCATCATGGCAGAGACGATCCCTTTAGCATTTTTAACTTGGATGAGCGTTTTCACTCCGAAGTACATTCCACCATTTCTTCACTCTGCGGCTGTTATAACATCAAAAAGGGAACCCAGAATAATCTTGCACTTCGCAGGAAAACGTACCAGTATCTTGAGAAAAGTGGGGGAACCAGAACGTGTCGTAGGTGCACCGTTTACCGTCAGACTGGTTGCCTGCATATTGCCACGACCATAGAGGCGGGATATCTCTCGAAAGATCCGAATGATTGTTCCTTTTTATTGGTGTGGAAAAGTACTGCGAATTCTTTAATTGCTTCTCATAGTAAAACATTACGACGATCCGAACCAGTCCAGCTACTGCATATTTTTGTTGATTTTCTACCCGCATTTGATTTAAGGGGTAATAAGATGAATTTGAACGCCAATTTTGCTATTCCAAAAGGTTGCCAGCTGTGTGACAGGTATATGACATGGCGTGCTTCTAACTGCATCAGTGAAGTCGGTGCGGTTCGTTCTCAGCTCTCGGAAAACCATAAGAAATGTTATAAGGTCCTTAAATGCATATTTGCACAAGTTAAATCCGCACGAGAATTATACAGCTTTTATCCTAAAGGATATCATGTAAAATGTGCGGTTCTAAATCATGGCAAGCGTTGTTCAGGAGACACTGAAGACTTCAGCAAGTGTGTTCTCAAAGTCGTGCAGGATTTAAAATGTGCGTTTCTTGGTAACTTTCTTAAATCATTTATTGGTGACTCGAACCTAATCGAAGGCCATCGACCAGAATCTCTAATGGACGCGGATACGACACTAACCGGCATTTGGAAAGCACTAAACCAGTTGAATACCGAATTGAGGGAATGGAAGAATGGTCGATCTTGTCCTTATTCACCGGAAAAGGTGGTCAGAAGAATTATACAGACAGTTGAAGAGGAGGTCAAAAACGAGCCACCATTTGAACATTAACACGATTAAGCAGTGTCAAATTTAAGGGGCACTGATGTCAGACGTATCTTTATTGTGCTGTTACTTCATCACATAACTGGCCCCTAGATTAAAAAAAACAACAACAACAAAAAAAAAAAAAAAACACTTTTTCATGCTCAACTCAGCTGAGCATGAAACTTTATCGCCTAAAAGATAGGAGAATGCTAACAATAATAGCAGAGAAAATGTCATGCCCGGCTATGTTTAGCAAGAAATAATTTGCAGTTGTTAGTAACTTGAGATTTATTAGCAGGACAAATCTCATGCTCAGCTGAGTTGAGTTTGTAAAAAAGTTTTATAACCTCGGGGCCGTGTTTCACATAATCAAATTACGAAAGTCAATACAAATCCGAAATATAAACGCTGACTTTTTAGCAGGAGTTTAGTGGAAGATTTGTTTTTGTCTTTTGGTAAACATTACGAAAACACGCATATTCAAATATATTGAAAATTTCACCACCAAAAACTGAAAGTTTTCAGTTAAAAAATCTGATTTTTCTAATTTCCTCTCAAAACCTAGATTGTGGGTACTCGTTAGTACCGCCTTGGCGAGGCGGTTCTAACGAGTACCCACAATCTATCTTTTTGAGCAGGAATAAGAAAGAAATTGTATACCCCTGTAAATCCCGCCGAGGTCGGCAACATTCTTTCGTGGAGATTGATCATGAAATATTTTCTACGGTCATTCTCTCCCTTCCGCTGATTCAAGAAGGGCAGTTGTCAGTTTCTGGCGAAAGGATGTGCACAATACTGGTTAACCGCTTAGAGGACTAAGCCTGCCCAGTAAACGTGTGGTTAGGTAAACTGACCGCGCTCGACATGACCCCATTGGGTTGACCTCAACACAAACAAATACGCCTGTAAACCCCAATTTTACTATATAAAAGTGGGGTTTAAGGGGGTCAAAATGATATAGGTATGTTTTCGTGATGACAAGCCGTTTGAAAGGAAAGTTAATAAGCAAAGCACTGACAGCACTTGTGGATCGATTGTCCCTGAGTATAGGCGGAGAAATGGTCCTGAACGGGGATTTAAGATTGTAATCCTTTACTTCCTGCAATTTAAGCAAACAGTGCAGGCCCTGATCAGACACCAGGTCTGATCTGAGTCTGCACTGTTTGCCAATGTCCCAGTCCAGGTTTTTCAGATAACATTATTTACACGGCATTCTGACGTCACAGTGACAAGAACAGTGCGGCTGTAAAGAACCGTTATCTAGAGTTTGTACAAACGCGCGCTTTAATTTCATTGGTCAATGTTAATCACGTGGACAACAATCTGAAAGAAATTTTGGTGTATTTATACTTAGGATTGATTGTAAACAATCGACCTAAAAATTCTTAAGGGGTTTGGATACACTTGGGATATTTTTCGGAAGGGAAGTATAATCATGTTTTTGACAGAGTTGCGTTTCCCTTCCCTTAAATATGACACAGATACAGAATCATTTTCAGAAGGAAGACAGAAATAAATTTGCAAAGTTGCCTCCCCTGAAAGTGCATTTATTGCCCTTGAGAGTATGGATACTTTTATTACAAACTTTCTTATAAAGTTGATGAGCAAACCCGCAAGGCTACTTAGTGATTTATTCAAAAGTGAGGGACAAAATGACAAACGGTGTTTTCTCTGATCCCACGTCACGTTCTGTGCTTCTGATTTTGGTGTACCCTAATTGCTGAGGCATGTGTGTTTGAATACCATTACGAAAACACGCCTATTCAAATACACTGAAAATTTTACCACCAAAAAATGAAAATATTTTCAGATAAAAATTCTGATATTTTTCATATTTCTGCTCAAAACATAGATTGTGGGTACTCGTTAGAACCGCCTCGGTGAGGCGGTTCTAACGAGTACCCACAATCTATGTTTTTGAGCAGAATAAGAAAAATAATGTCTAACCATGTAAACCCCAGTTTTACTATATAAAAGTGGGGTTTAAGGGGGTCAAAATATTATAGGTATGTTTTCGTGATGTTTAGATTACATGTCGTAAGAAATGTTTTGATTGTATGCCTACACAAAAGTATGTTAAAGGCCCCCCTAAACTGACCTATCGCCTTAATCTTTAGATTATGATATTTATAAGTCTACATTTATTTGTAAGCAGGTATTTCCTGTACAGGTGAGGGAACACTTGTTTCACGTGGAACACGGGGTTTTCTGACCGTCATGCCCAAATTGCACAACTGGTGTCTCCAGCTCGGCTTATACAGTCGACTCTCGTTATCTCGAATTCCAAGGGACCCTCTGAAATACTTCGAGATATCCGCACCTCGACATATCATATTTGCAGAATTTAGGAAAAAATAGTTCGAACAACCACATTTAACAAATATACATGTAATAGGACTCTTGAGGTTAGAGATATATTAAAAATATTGTGGAAAAGAGGAGAAATTGCTCCTTAGGAGCAATTTCTCCTCTTTTCCACAATATTTTTTACTTGTTGTTAGATTTTCATGTTTAGGCAGGGACAAGATTTTCACTTCGAGATAAGCGGTTATTCGAGATAAGCGAGTTCGAGGTAACGAGAGTCAACTGTAATTCTACAAAACGTCAGTAGAATTATAAGCCTTTGGTATATTCTAATGTATAATAAATGTAAAGGTCAAAGCGACAGGTCAATTTGGTCCAATACTTGTTTCACGTGGAACAGTGGATTTTCTGACCGCCAAGCTTAAATTGCACAATGGGTGTATCCTTATGGAGTCAAAGTGAGAAGTCAGCTTGGTTGATCATGTTACAGATTATTGAGCGTTATATATTTATTAACGCTCAGCAGGCTGGGACAAAAATCAGCAGACGACATTATCTGTACAATATTTTTCCCAGGCAATAGGTTTTGGCATTTCAACAAAGCCTATTTTCTGAGAAAAGTAAGTAAAATATCGCCAGTTTGTCGTCTGCTGAATTTGTCCAGAGAATTGTAAAGGTTAATCTAACATCTTGAAACCAGTTCTATGGGCATTATGCAGTTACATTTACATACACGTATGACAATATACATGTATATCTGTATGACACTTTATGTAAATAACTTTTAAACGTCAGTTGGGGCATTATATAGATACTAGTCTGTGTTAGAAATAACAGATGCCAGTTCTTGATTTTTGTAAAGAGTTTAAGTATATAATAAACAATAAACACTTGAACACGGTCTTCATTGTAGTATTGAATTTTATTCTTGTTAATTTATTCATTGTGTAAACACCAACGAATCATAAACTGAATAGAGAAGGTCTTTACGTTAAGTTTGTAAGTGATTCGCCTGAATTTACACAGTGATAAAATCCACAAAAATCGTATTTGAATCCTTATAATCCCAACTCTGCCATCAAACTGTTACAATTTTTGGCAAAATATGCCAGTCTTTTGAGATGGCGGAAGAAAAATAAATCCGACGGATTCCTGCTTTGGGCTCATTTGTTCAAAGCATCGCTACCTTAACGAACTCATTAGTGGTCAAAATGTTAACTGCTCTAGTAAGTACAATTATATCTTATTCACAGATATTTTTGCTGAAAAAAAAATGTGTACTCACATTTTTTTCAGCAAAAACATTGGCATATATGCCATATTTAATGATCAAAGTTTTAATGATACGTTAACTAACGACATCGTGAGTTTCGAACAACTGGGCCCTGGACTTCACTGAAGTGTAAAACTTTTCCTTCGGCCAATCGAATTGCTTAAAATGTGTATAAAGATGAAAAGTTGGAATTATTGTTGCCCCAACATTACGAAAACATGCCTATTCAATATACTGAAAATTTTACCACCAAACAATGAATTTTTTTTTTTCAGATATAAAATTCTGATATTTTTTCTTAATTCTACTGAAAATATAGATTGTGGGTACTCGTTAGAACCGCCTCAATGAGGCGGTTCTAACGAGTACCCACAATCTGTGTTTGGAGCAGAAATAAGAAATATAATGTATACCCCCTGTAAACCTCAGTTTTACAATATAAAAGTGGGGTTTAAGGGGGTCAAAATTGTATAGGCATGTTTTCGTGATGAAGACAGATTAGAAATTATTTAGTAAATAAGTGAACCCAGGAACTGATACATTCAGATCAACACCAAGTTCTCAACATCAAAGGGAAAGACAGATATATACAATTAAACAGCCACTAAAGGAATATATGGCAAGCGTTTGCAACATTTTCCCAAAAGTGGGTATCAAACAACAACACTACTGGAATACTGGAGCAAAAAAAAAAAACAAAAAAAAAAAAAAAACACCAGTTGAACTCCGTAGCGCCGAGAAACAGACATGAAAAGTTTCGGCCCAGACTATCTAATGGATAGTTTTTAAGTCGGGAACATCAAAGAGTCTGAACCCCGACCCACGGGCGTGCAGTTAAAGAGGCAAGCAAAGTGGTCAACCGTGACTGGATCAACGCTAAGTAAGCAGACTCATGTTTTGACTCTTTTGTTCGTAACATCTGACATCTTTACTAAATTGATCAGAAAATTTAGCTTTACCTACAATTTTTCTAAACTTTTCCACAAAGTCGCCATAAAATTCAGATTCCGATAGGCTTTGTATACTGTAGCAGGTGGGTTTAGTGCGGTATCGTGTTTAGAGACTAATTAGTAGTGTCGACGATAAAACTTCGAAAAAGCTTTCCAAAGGTTATGATACCGATACCCCTGTTGGAGAAGTTTGGCAGTCAAAACTTTGTTACGAGCATTGAAGTCAACCGAATGACTAGACACTTGCTGTAAAAACGTCATGTGCTCGCTGGTTATATACCCAGCTAGCATTCTACGTAAATCTACATCGGGCCGTCATCGGGCCGTCAGCTACCCTGACGGCCCGATGACGGCCCGATATAGATTTACGTAGAATGCTGACTGGGTACGTTTTGGACTAAAGGATTGTAAAATGTACAGTTCCGTAACCACTGGTTTGATTCCAAATTTGAAGGGTTCAACGTATGAAAAGCATCGTAAAATCTGTAATAATATAAATGAAGTTAAGCAGGGAAGGCCACGATCACAAAATGCAATTTTTCGAAGCTCCAAAAGCAAAAGATGAGGAACAAACAATGACAATTATAACGGGACGGTTGCAATAATAAGACTAATCAAAGCAGTGACAGCACTGTTAATAATCAAAGCAGTGACAGCACTGTTGGGTACTGCCTCAAAGTTGCCTTAGCGGGACTCTCTTAACCGTAGTCCTGCTGATCCCGGATATACCCTGCCTTGGCAAACAGTACAGATCCAGATCAGTTGGCTTCTGAAATGATCCGGATCTGCACTGTTTGCTATTTAGTATATGACTTTGTATCAACAACTTGGATCAAGTAAACAGATTGGTTGGAAATCAAAAGTGGGCGTGGCATCTTAATTCATTCAGCATCTTAATTTATTCAGCATGACAAGGGTTAATATTGAATGTAGACCATAGCTCAGATAAAATGTTTTTAACCAAAAAGTACTGATATTCTTTACATCTCCACAAAATATGTTGTGGTACTCATTAGAAGCGCCTCACCGAGTACCCACAACATATGTTTGTGCCGATATAAGAAAAAAGAAAAAAAAATATGAGGATACCTCCTCTTATCTGGACCTATGTAGGATACCAAGAAAACAAAACCCCACTTGGGACAGGTTTTTGTTTGTGTTGAGGTTTTACGGCCCAGTCAACCCTATGGGGTCATGTCGAGCGCGGTCAGTTTACCTAACCACACGTTTACTGGGCAGGCTTAGTCCTCTAAGCGGTTAACCAGTATTGTGCACATTCTTTCGCCAGAAACTGACAACTGCCCTTCTTGAATCAGCGGAAGGGAGAGAATGACCGTAGAAAATATTTCATGATCAATCTCCACGAAAGAATGTGGACAGGCAAAAGATTATCTTAATCCTTGTCATGCTGAATAAATTAAGATGCCACGCTCACTTCTAATTTCCAGCCAATCAGATCACTTGATCCGGGTTTTTGATAGAAATTCACATATTTAATGACAAACAGTGCGATCAAGATCAGTTGTCTTATTCAGAAGCCAACTGATCTGACTCTACACTGTTTGTTAAGACAGGGCATGTCGTGTTCAGCAAGAGAAGGGTTAATAGCGGAGTGGTCTTACTTTCAAGTGGTCTTTATCACGAAAACACGCCTATATAATTTTGACCCCTTAAACCCCACTTTTATATAGTAAAACTGGGGTTTACAGGGGTATACATTATTTTTCTTATTTTTGCTCAAAAACATAGATTGTGGGTACTAGTTGGAACCGCCTCATCGAGGCGGTTCCAACGAGTACTCACAATCTATGTTTTAAGCAGAAGTATGAAAAATATTAGAATTTTTTGTCTGAAAATTTTCATTTTACAGCGATGAAAGTTTCAGTATATTTGAATAGACATGTTTTCGTAATGAATAGCTGATTTTACTGCAGTTTTACTCGATGGAAACCTTGCCTAAATGTCATAAAAATGCATTTTACCATATTTTTGTTGGTAGACCAAACACGATTGCATGAACCCAGTTAGCATTCTTCATAAATCTACAGCGGGCCGTTATCGGCCCGTCAGCTACCCTGACGGGCCGATAACGGCCCGCTGTAGATTTATGAAGAATGCTAACTGGGAACACTTTAAGTATAATCTTAGACTATCCCTATGTATCTTTGTCTCTGGTATAATTAGGTCAACCCTCTTTATATTGTATAGTCAACACTCGATTCATTACGAAAACATGCCTATTCAAATATATAGAAGATTTCAACTCCAAAAACTCAAAAATTTTCAGACAAAACCCCCGATATTTTTTCATGCTTCTGCTCAAAACATAGATTGTGGGTACTCGTTAGAACCGCCTCGGCGAGGCGGTTCTAACGAGTACCCACAATCTATGTTATTTAGCAAAATAAGAAAAATAATGTATAACCCCTGTAAACCCCAGTTTTACTATATAAAAGTGAAGGGGGTCAAATTTATATAGGCGTGTTTTCGTGATGCAACGACAAAAATCACTATGATTTAACTGGCACGAAACCTTTACTCAAGAGGTGACGGTATAAATCCGAAATTATGCAGGAACATTGTTTTAAACTTCAAGAAATATGTTTTGGATGTTTATTTGAATTACCTGAGTGAGGCGATTCTAGCAACCATATAAATCATATGTGCTATGAAGAAATAAGAATAAAACGTTGAAGCAACATCGATTCAACGTTGATTAAACGTCCACGCGTTGAATGAACGTTGAATCGAGGTTGTTTCACGATTGTGTGCTTTCTTACGTATCATTCTGCTCATTAAGGGTTCTTTACAACAGCAAATTTATTTTAATGGCAAGATCTTTTGAAACGAATGCTGTCGTTGTAAAGAGGGGTCATTGTATTATGAAGGAAACTGTTGTAAACTACATCACTGCGTGTTTAAGTTAGTGGCAAAACAAACATTTATCGGACAAAAGAAAACTCACTAAAGCAATTACTTAACCACACTTCCAGGAAAACTCTGAACTGATAATTATGATGTCTGCATTTATTATTTGGACAGAAAAAAAAAATATACAGGGCAATTGATTGCCAGCATGTCATTTTGGCCGCATCAAGCAAAGCATCATCCGGGCCCTCGTTCTCCATTTATACATTCTGTAATATTCAATGATTATTTTAGCGCCCTCAATAGTATATATGTATAGTTTTGCCTATTAACACCCAATTTTAATAGTTGGTAACAGGTTATGATAAAGTATAAGTGCAAATACCCAGGGAATGCCACAGTCAAGAAGCATAGCCTTCCTGGAGCACCAAAAGAGGAGATCATCACGAAAACACACATATATATTTTTGACCCTCCTTAAACCCCACTTTTATATAGTAAAACTGGGGTTTACAGGGGTATACATTATTTTTCTTATTTCTGCTCACAACATAGATTGTGGGTACTCGTTAGAACCGCCTCGACGAGGCGGTTCTAACTAGCACCTACAATCTATGTTTTGAGCAGAATTATGAAAAATATCCGAATTTTTTATCTGAAAAAAATTTCATTTTATGGTGGTAAATTTTTCAGTATATTTGAATAAGGCTTGTTTTCGTAATGGAGTAACAAATATTGGAACAACAATATGAAACCATGGATGCACCTACAAAGAAGAACTGCAACATAGGAACCATCTTGGTACGGTTAAATAGAAAACAAACGAACAAACAAACTACTGCCCAGTGTAGCATTCTACATAGATCTATAACGGCCCGCTATAGATTATAAAGAATGCTAGCTGGATAGGGGGCTTAGACCAGTTTTAGGAATGCAAAAGCTTACCCTTATCACCTGATGTAGCTGCAAACATTTGAACGGCACATACAGACAGCATCACAACGAGTGGAAAAGAGGAATCGAAGTGGGCAGCTATATAGCGGGAGACCACATTGCTAGTATTACAACAAAGTTGATCAGGTTCAGAATAACCGCCCTGCAACGGACAGTCAGTATAAGACAATGGTCTTATAAGCAAAACCTCTCCTTTTGGTCTGATGCAGCTCTAAATTTGTATACAAACATGTTCGGTCGGCATAGCAATCCTCTACCTCATCTAAGAAATCACTACAAACACACATAGTCACAATATGATGAAACAAAGCAAAGGGCTCAATGGGCTCAGTAGCGATCTGAAGCCATAATGCAAGAAAACCACAACAGATGGGCCCGAATGGATGTTTCTTTGCAAAATTAACCCTTGTCATTCTGAATCTGGATTTACCCTGCCCTTGAAAACAGTGCAGATCCAGATCAGTTGGTTTCTGAAGAAACCAACTGATCTGGATCTGCACTGTTTGTCATTAAGTATGTGAATTTGTATCAACAACCTAAATCAAGTAATCTGACTGGCTGAAAATTAGAAGGCGTGGCATCTAAATTTTTTCAACATGATAAGGGTTAATATTTTGTACGGCCAAATTATATAGGAATGTTTTCGCGATGTACCATTCATAATAGAACTTTTCAGTGGAGTTGCAAAACAATTTTGTCACGCCAGCGCCTATAATTTTGAACCCCTTAAACCCCACTTTTATATAGTAAAACTGGGGTTTACAGGGGTATACATGATTTTCTTATTTCTGCTCAAAAACATAGATTGTGGGTACTCGTTAGAACCGCCTTGCCGAGGCGGTTCTAACAAGTATCTACAATCTATGTTTTGAGCAGAAATATGAAAAAAATATCAGAATTTTTTTCAGTTTTTGGAGGTGAAATTTTCCTATTAATTGAATAGGTGTGTTTTCGTTATGCCATTCCCATCAAAACATGATCCTAAACGTGAAAAAATACTATCTGGCATGTGCGCATTAAGAAAACCCAAATCAACCTGTGCATCCGATATTGATTAGACTGCACGACTACTCAGGCGGCTTTACCGCTTATTTGAATCTGCGTTGGCGTTTAATGTCCAAAGAGTTTTTTGTCGTTTCGGCCTAAGGTCAATTATTTGGTTGATCTTTTTGGCCAAACATTTAAACTGCCGATAGCATTTGGTTCTTGGTGCATAGGACGTGAGGGTTGTGTGTGTGTGTGTGTGTGTGTGTGCGTGCGTGCGTGCGTGCGTGTGTGTGAGAGAGAGGGATGGTAGGGGTGGGGGACTTGGTAAGGTGGCGTCTGCGTATGGCTTGCAGCAGGGAAAGATAAGCGCACGAAATATTAGCACACAATAAAGGATTACCTTGCAGCAGTACATGATTAGCATAGAACAACGTATGGCTTACAAAAAGGACATACTACATGTAACACACGATGATAAAAAATTACCTTGTTACGGATCATATTAAGAACACAAAAACGTATGGCTTGCAGCGTGAAAATATAAGCACTCGATAACAGGTTACCTTGATGCAATACTTGATAAGGATACGACGTATGGCTTGCAGCAGGGGCATATTAGCAAACGATAAAAGATTTCCTTAATACGGTACATGATTATCATACAACAACATAAGCCTCGCAGCAAAGACATATTAGCACACTTAAAAGGAGTATCTTGCTGCAGTACATGATTAGCATTCGGCAACGTATGGCTTGGGACATACACAGCTAACAAACAGTCGTAATAACGTTGTCTCGACGTCGCTGCGACATCATGACGTCGCAGCGACGTCGAGGCAACGTTAATATAACGCTGTGTGTTTGCTGGGTACAAGCACACGATAAAAGATTACCTAGCTACGGTACATAATTAGAATACAACAAGGCATGGCTTGTAGAAGGGACATATAAGGACACGATAAAAGATTACCTTGCTATGGTACGTGATTAGAATACAACAACGCATGGCTTGTAGCAGGGACATATAAGGACACGATAAAAGATTATCTTGCTACAGTACGTGATTAGAATACAACAACGCATGGCTTTTAGCAGGGACATACAAGCACACGATAAAAGATTACCTTGCTATGGTACATGATTAGAATACAACAACGCATGGCTTGTAGCAGGGACATATAAGGACACGATAAAAGATTATCTTGCTACGGTACATGATTAGCATACAACAACGCATGGTTTGTAGAAGGGACATATAAGGACACGATAAAAGATTACCCTTTTACGGTACATATTAGAATACAACAACGCATGGCTTGTAGAAGGGACATATAAGGACACGATAAAAGATTACCTTTTTACGGTACATGACTAGAATACAACAACGCATGGCTTGTAGCAGTGACATGTAAGACACGATAAAAGATTACCTTTTTACGGTACATGATTAGAATACAACAACACATGGCTTGTAGCAGGGACATATAAGACACGATAAAAGATTACCCTTTTACGGTACATGATTAGAATACAACAACGCATGGCTTGTAGCAGGGACATGTAAGACACGATAAAAGATTACCTTTTTACGGTACATGATTAGAATACAACAACACATGGCTTGTAGCAGGGCCATATAAGACACGATAAAAGATTACCTTTTTACGGTACATGATTAGAATACAACAACGCATGGTTTGTAGCAGGAACATATAAGGACACGATAAAAGATTACCTTGCTACGGTACATGATTAGACTACAACAACGCATGGCTTGTAGCAGGGACATATAAGGACACGATAAAAGATTACCTTGCTACGGTACGTGATTAGAATACAACAACGCTTGGCTTGTAGCAGGGACATATAAGGACACGATAAAAGATTACCTCGCTACGATACATGATTAGAATACAACAACGCATGGCTTGTAGCAGGGACATATAAGCACACGATAAAATATTACCTTGCTACGGTACATGATTAGAATACAACAACGCATGGCTTGTAGCAGGGACATACAAGCACACGATAAAAGATTACCTTGCTACGGTACATGATTAGAATACAACAACTCATGGCTTGTAGCAAGGACATACAAGTACACGATAAAAGATTACCTTGCTACGGTATATGATTAGAATACAACAACGCATGGCTTGTAGAAGGGACTTATAAGGACACGATAAAATATTACCTTGCTACGGTACATGATTAGAATACAACAACGCATGGCTTGTAGTAAGGACATACAAGCACACGATAAAATATTACCTTGCAACGGTACATGATTAGAATACAACAACGCATGGTTTGTAGCAGGGACATATAAGGACACGATAAACGATTACCTTGCTGCGGTACACGATTAGAATACAACAACGCATTGCTTGTAGCAGGGACATTTAAGGACACGATAAAAGATTACCTTGCTACGGTACGTGATTAGAATACAACAACGCATGGCTTGTAGCAGGGACATATAAGGACACGATAAAAGATTAACTTGCTACGGTACGTGATTAGAATACAACAACGCATGACTTGTAGCAGGGACATATAAGGACCATATAAAAGAATAACTTGCTACGGTACGTGATTAGCATACAACAATGTATGGTTTGCAGCAGGAAATATTAAAACACGATAAAAAAAAAATACCTTGCTGCAGTAGATGGTACGCATACAGCAACGCATGGCTTGCAGCACGGAAATATAGACATTTTTACACACTACGTTACACGATAAACATCATTCGAAACCTTTCAGTCTTTAACGCAGATTACGTTCTAGCCTCGTTCCTATTGGATGGCAGAAAGTTGTTGTTTGCGTTTACCGGACAGTATAATTTATTCAGAAAAATAAAGCCGTTTCATTCGTCAAATGTTTCTTTTCAGAATAGATTCTCATCGAGTGATCATTTAAATGTCATAACCACAAATATTAACATATATTTTGACTATATATATAGTAGCTAAAACTAGGCGTAAAATGGTGACCATAAAGCAATATTACGGTTGCGTGCGTGCCTACTATTTTTGAAACAGTTGTATTTGTTTTAGGAAAAGCAATCAGATTGCTTCTTAAAGCTGTGTCTTAAAACACTAGATAAAATTTACGATTAAATATTAACCAAAAGTGATTTATTTTCCAAGTAAAATTTGGCTTGAATCAGTTGGTATCAATGGAACCGGAAGTGTTTTTGCCATCAACAATTTTTGGTCAAGTGGAATAACATTGTAATCACGTGGTCAGCTGCCCGGATAAAAACAATAACATTAAAAAGGTCTATAAGCAAACGATAAAATATTACCTAGCTGCAGTACATGATTAGCATACATCAATGTATGGCTTGCAGCAGGGGCATATTAGCCCACAATAAACGAGCTCCAAGCAAATAAAAAAAAAAATAAATAAATAAAATACTATGAAAAAAAGGGATAAAAAGATGGCAAGCCTTTTTAAAAAGCTTAAACTTGTATTTACTATATTTAATCTGGGCTATTTCAGTAGACAGCAAATTGGCATTTTTTTATTTTCCCATAAAACAGGCTTTGACATTTCAAAATGTCTTCTACCATGTCTAAGGAGAAGATTTGAAGTATAAATGTCAAAACCAGTTTCAAGTAAAAAAATAAGCAAAATGTGATTTCAAAATGTCGTCTGCTGAAATTGTTACACAGCATGCAAAGCATTAACACAATGCAATGTGACACCAAAGCAGACGACATATACATATACACAGGTATTATCGACCACTGCAGCTGGCTCTACACATGGTAGATTTCATTTTGTAAATCTTTCATCCGTTAAGTAAATGTATTTGGGTTATGGATTTTAGTGCAAGTGTAACATTTTTGCTCATAAATGGTGGAAATTGTGTCGCCTTGACTTTTTGTTCATATTTAAAGCTTCATATCCCTCAAAATAGACATTTTTTTTTTTATCCAGGAAAGGTTTAATAAATTGATATATGGTATTAATATGATAATAAAACGTGGCAGCTGAGAGCCTGTAAAATTTTAGTTAGTCTCTCGTTTTTTGAACCGGATAAAAAATGAAATGATTTTTTTTTTTTATCATATCTCAGAATTAATGTTGCCAGCATTAAATCAGATTTACGATAAAATTAAATCATTTCATTTCAAGAACAAGAGACTAAATGAAATTTTACAGGCTGTCAGATGTCACATTTAATGATCGTATCAATACCATATTATCAGTTTATTAAATTTCTTGGATAAAAAAAATATCTATTTTTAAGGAATATGGAGCCTTTAGCGAGTACACGTTTACTGTGTAAATAGGTATTACCTACAGGTGTGCGAATAGCTGTCTCTCGTGGAATGCAGGATTTTCTTTCTCCCGTGCCTAAATTAAACAGTAGATGTATCCTAATGAATTTTAAATGTCAAGGTTAAAGAATCCGGTCAATTATGTCGATCTATAGAGTTCTTATAGCAAATTCAGCAGACGACAAATCGACTATTTTTCTGAAATAGGCTTTCGCATTTCATGCAAAGAAAAATGAGTAACATATTCAAAATTGCCGTCTGCTAAGCGTTAACTCATTTATGCCTAGCGTCCCACTAAAGTGACATTAGTAAACAGTGCAGACCCAGATCAGACGCCGCGTTCTGCGGCGTCTGATCATGGTCTACACTATTTGCATTAAATGCCGGAATTTCTATAAGACATAGCATTAATAAAACATTAGTAACACCCTACTATTGGAAATGGGCCGGTCTAAAGAGTTATGGTAGAAGAGTCCAGTCGGCATAAATGGGTTAAAGAAATCTGCATTCTATAACTGCCACAGTGGTTTAGTGAAACTTGAGAAGGAAAATAGCTTACTCAAATGAAGAGAAGATGGGAAGTTTTATAAGCTATATGTTCGGAATGAACTACGCAGATGATCAGCCAACTCATCCGCTGAAAACTATATTTAAAGAAATAATCAGTAATACTGCGGTAGATTACGGTGTCCCAGAAATGAAGGACATTAGCAGTGCTGTTGAAGAGCTTGCTCAACGTTATGTACAACAATTTAATAAGACGAGTTTCTTGCATATTGATCGCATACAACCATGTGGTAGTATGGTGGAGAAAACCTCACTCTGGAAATCTTGTTCCGTATTTCAAGGTCCAAGGGAACATGACATAAACTACTTAGAGTTTGACTACCTCGCTGTGCTTGAAAAACCATGGAATTGTATGTTTAAGAAAGGCTGTTCCAACTGTTTGAGAATAACGACAAACTATGGCCAAGTGATGGACAGTAGTGATGATGATTATCCATCAGATGATGTTATCAGTCCTGCTGTCGATAATCCATTTCACAACTTTAGTTTTGATGCATCTTTTCATTCGGAACTGCATTCCACGATAGCTTCACTCTGTAACTGTTATAAAGTCAAAAAGGGAAACGAGGATGATTCAGACTACAGAAGGACGCACAAGTACACTGAGACATATGGCATGCATAGGAAGAGATGCCACAAATGTACTGTCTATCGCAATACTGGATGTTTATGTATTGGTTCCACTGAAGAGGCAAGGTATCTCTCTAAAGATACCGGAGAGTTTTCTTTTCTTTTGATGTGGAAAAGTTCTGCGAACTCTTTATTTGCTTCACACAGTAAAACTTTGAGAAGATCAGAACCGATTCAACTTTTACATATTTTTGTTGATTTTCTACCGGCTTTTGAAGTAAAGAGACGAAATGGAAGTAAAAGAAATTTGAACGCCAATTTCGTTGTACCGAAAAACTGTAATTTGTGTGAGAGATACAAGACCTGGCGAGGTTCAAATTGTCTCAGTGAAGTGAACGCTGTTCGTTTCCAACTTTCAGATCATCATAAGAGATGCTATGTCGTAATGAAGTGCATTATTGCACAAGTAAAATCCTCACAGGAATTCTTTCACTTCATTCCTAAAGGTTACCACGTGAAGTGTGCTATTCTTAATCACAACAAACAGTGTTCACTGAATGATGGAGATTACAGCAAATGTATTCTCAAAGTCTTGCAAGACTTAAAATCTGCATATCAGGACAGATACCTTAAAGCATTTATAGATGATTCGAGCCTAATTGAAGATGATCGTCCGGAAACACTTATGCAAGGGGAAGTCATTCTTACAGGAATCATAGAAGCACTTACTCAAGTTAGGATGGAATTGATCGAATGGAAGACTGGCCATTCTTGTCCTTATTCACCGGAAAAAGTGATCAGAAGAATCGTTAAAACAGTTGAAGGAGAGATTGAAAATCAGCCACCATTTGAACATTAACCTTGTCATGCTGAATAAAAGATACCATACCAATTGACAGACAGTCAGATTGTTGATAGGAATTCATATACTTAATGACAAACAGTGCAGATCAAGATCAGTTAGCTTCTTCAGCTTATCTTGATCGACATTGTTTGGTATATTTGGGTCAGCAGGAATTGGGCTAACGTCACTTGTAAAAGCAATTGACCTGGATAGATTCCTTATTTTTTATCCGATTTGGACCATATTTGTACCAAATTGCACGGTTTGTCAAGATCATGCATCTCTGTTTCATTCCCCACCAAACTTTACTTTTCTCTTTAAATATACGTTTTTTTTTTCCTTCTTTGGCTAGACCCCCTCTCATGATCAGTCCCAATATACATTCCTGATAACAGAGGGCATATCATATCTTACTTATCTCTTAAATGATTATGAAGTGATTATGAGGATATTAAGGCTCCCTAGATGGGGCCCTATAAGGGGTATTCGTATAATTTAGAAGTATTCAATATGTTATTTCAGAACTAAATAAATTCATTTGCAAATTTTGCATTTAATTTGTTAATTGTATATTATATCTCTTACTTTATTCGTTTATTCATATTTGATAGTTTTCCAAAATAAAAAATTGCTTTTTTCTTATACTGAGAAAAAAAACTACAAAACTGAAATAGAAATACAAAATTGATTTTTTTTTATTTATTTATTAATTTTCTTAAGTAAATATGCACAGTTTGCAATTATTCCATAGCTGCCTCAAAACTAAATATTTTAACTTCAGTGAAACAACACATTATGAAATATATCAGAAAGTTCTTAGACAATTTAGAATGTGTATTTCATGCCAAAAAAGCTTTTGTTTTTCAATAAATAAATAAATTAATACCTATCATCTTGCCAATTTTCTGTATATGACCCAAAGAAGCAGATAAAGAGGGCATTTGATAATAAATTAGCATAAAAGCATAGGTATCTGTATTTCTCCATAAACCATGTTTTGATTATTCATTAGAACTGCCTTGGAGGGGCAATTCTAATGAATAGCAACCATATACATATAAAGAGAAAAATATCAGATTAATCTATCACCAAATCACCCAATTAATCAGTTTCCCTGTCTTCATCATAAACTTTGCTGATACCTAATCTAATTACCCCTTATCAGGCCCCTAAATCTAAGGGTGGCCTATGTCACCAAGAATTTCTTATTTTTATCTGTGAGGATTCATTAGGGTGTCATGCAATCCAAATTATGTCTTTAAGGGACATTTGTGACTTCCTGTTTACTGTCGCTGTACAACAACAACAACAACAACAACAACAACAACAAAACTCACCATCTTAAAAGGGACATAATGTAATAATCTTTTAAAATTGTTCTAAATTATCATACTGACAAACAGCTCTCTTAACCTATTAATGCTTAGTGGACTCTTCTACCCAACTCTTTGAAATGGTCCATTTTTTCAAACAAAAGGGGTGTCTGGTTTGTTTTAATACGGTTTTCCTTTGATGCAAACAGGTCTGTGGCGTCTGATCTGGGTCTACACTGTTGCAAATTTTCAATTCGGAGGACTGTAGACATTTATGGGTTCAGTTGTACGAGGTCAAGTCAATAAGTAACCAGCCTATCCCATTTCCAATTGACCGAGACACCCAAGATTTTCATGCTTTGTTTTAATACATGTTTTAGGCCTGAGGGCAAAATTGCCCACTTATCGTATCATTCACCCACAAGATATTGAATGTCAAACATGGCTAGGGATGCAAAAGTAAGCTTTTCGTCAAAAATTGAGTACCGTGCTGTAATTCGGTACTTTTATTTGAAAGGGAAAACAGGTCAGGAAATACATTGCGAGTTGACCAATATTTATGGGCCTTCTGCACCATCGTATGCACAAGTTAAATTCTGGCCCTCGTACAGTCAGTCACAAGAAAACTCGAGTGCCGATATGCCTTGTTGTAGAAATATTTTTGAAGCCAAAATTATATACCATCACAAAAACATGCCTATATAATTTTGACCCCCATAAATCCCACTTTATATATGTGAAAGTGGGGTGTTTGTTTGTTTGTGTTGAGGTTTTACGGCCCAGTCAACCCAATGGGGTCATGTCGAGCGCGGTCAGTTTACCTAACCACACATTTACTGGGCAGGCTTAGTCCTCTAAGCGGTTAACCAGTATTGTGTACATTCTTTCGCCAGAAACTGACAACTGCCCTTCTTGAATCAGCGGAAGGGAGAGAATGACCGTAGAAATTATTTCATGATCAATCTCCACGAAAGAATGTTGCCGACCTCGGCGGGGATTGAACCCGCGACCTCCTGGTCAGGGGTATATATTATTTTTCTTATTTCTGCTTAAAAGCATAAATTGTGGGTGCTCGCTAGAAACGCCTCGCCGAGGCGGTTCTAACGAGTATCCTCAATCTTTCTTTTGAGTAGAAATATTAAAATATCAAAGTTTTTTGTCCGAAGATTTGCATTTTTTTTTTTTGGATTAAATTTCCTATATATTTGAATAGGTTTGTTTTCGTAATGAGAAAGTAATTCCAAGTATAAAAAAGACATTTTATGATAAAGTAAGCCTTTTTTAGACCATTTGCAGTAACTATTAAAAGTTTATTACGGTGACAAAATTGATATGCTAAGATAAGCCAGTACACAACAAACCTACAAGAAGACCTGTGTGACCAACAAAGATCAGCCTGCACATCCACCCTGTATGACATCGGTTCTCGTTTATCCCACTTTGGATAGCCTGGAGGCTGTAGAAGACACAAGCGATCAGCGACGACTCTGATCAGTCTGCGCGGATGCGCAGACTGATCTGAGTCTTCGCTGGCCGCACAAGTCTTGTAGGATTTGTATGCGCTTACTCATATTAATCATCGTCTAAACACGGAAAATTCACAATGTCAAAATCAAAAACTGCTCGTTTGTCATTTGTTTTACATGATTATTAACCGGTGCGCGAATCGCGCCGGTCTCCTAGTATAGCTTTGGATTTTTTACATATGGTAGACTATTCGATTAGCTCACTAAGGACTTTTTATATTTGCCGGGACGTCGGTTTGTGACGACCCCGGCAAATATAAAAACTCTTAAAAGAAACTGTATTAAAAGCAGATTAATGTCTCTTTTATTTTCATTTCAGCCAAGAAATTTCATAAAAGGTTAATAAAAGCAAACATTAAAGAATCACATTTTTGTTTTTGTATGTTTTGTTTTACCGATTACAGTGAAAATTTATTAAAATTAAGTATATCGTTGTCCAATATCTCTATGTAGACATGAACAAAATTTGGGCGGTACTTAGACGTGTACGTCTAAATATTTTGTCTTGTATGTCTATATACTGATCAGTTTGAAGCTAGAAATGAGACTTCGCGGACCGAACTTATATTTGTAATTTTGAGCTGCATCATTGAGAGGTTCCGATCGAGTAGACTACTACATGTCCATATAGAAGGTCAGTGTCTAAAAATTTTGAACAGTTTATTCCATAATTCTTTGACCTAAATTTTGGTTCTTATGCAGTTAGTTCTGAAACCATTTAGTGTAATTGCAAACAGTGTAAACCCTTGTTAGACTGCTCCTTCAGGTCCTTCAGGAGCAGTCTGATCTGGGTCTGCACCGTTTGCATATGCTATTTTGTCAGAAAGTTAAGTGCACGTGAAATATTAGGATATTTACCTTATTTTTTTTTTTTTTTTTTTTTTTTTTTTTTTTTTTTTTTTGCTGGCCGTTCCAAGACGGTTACTACTTCTTTTTTGTATATTTACAGTCGACTCCCGTTTTCTCGAATTCCAAGGGACTCACTGAAACACTTCGAGATATCCGTACTTCGACATATCAGAGTTGAGAGAGTGAGGAAAACAATAAATTGAACAACCACATTTAACAAATGAATATGTAATTCGACTCCTGAAGTTAGAAATATAATATAAAATAATGTGGAAAAGAGGAGAAATTGCTACTGAGGAGCAATTTCTCCTCTTTTCCACATTATTTTGTTACCTGTTGTCATAGTTTCATGTTAAAACAGGGACCATATTTTCACTTCGAGATAAGCGGTAATTCGAAATAAGCGAGTTCGAGATAACGAGATTCGACTGTATATTGCAACTGTGCTGGTGTGTCTTGTAATTATTTGCTCCTAATTTCTTCTTTTTTCGATACCTCGGGTAGGCTGTGCTTCATGACTGAGACCTTTCCTTGGCAACTTCGTTAAGCTGACATGAGCACGAAATGCCCATGGTAAGCTATTGTGATCGATCAATGTCCGTCGTCCGTCGTGCGTCGTTGTCAAAACTTTATTTAAATGACAATTCCTTCAACACCCTTGGGCCCATCTCAACCAAACTTCACAGGAATCATCACGAAAACACGCCTATATAATTTTAACCCCCTTAAACCCCACTTTTATATAGTAAAACTGGGGTTTACAGGGGTATACATTATTTTTCTTATTTCTGTTCAAAACATAGATTGTGGGTACTTGTTAGAACCGCCTCAGTGAGGCGGTTCTAACGAGTACACACACTCTATATTTTGAGCAGAAATATGAAAAATTTCAGGATTTTTCATATGAAAATTTTCAATCTTTATGGTGGTAAAATTTTCAATATATTTGAATAGGCGTGTTTTCGTAATGAATGCCTAGATACTCTCTACCAAAACAGGAAAAAATGGTTCCGCTCCAATAAATAAGATGGCCTCCATGACCATGGCCGCCGTCTTGAACATCTATTTCGAACTGCTTGTCCTGAACTGAATGGTTAATTGACTCGAAAATTGATAGGAAGTGTAGGGGCGACGTAGATCAAAAGTTGTAAAAATCATTCTGATCGGAAATCCAAGATGGCTGCCATCTTAAAAATATATATTTTGAACTTCTTCTCCTGAACAAAAAGGCCAATAGAGGCGAAACTTGATAGGAAATATCAGAGCGGCTTGTAAATCAAAAGTAGCTAAAATTATTTCGATCAGAAATCCAAGATGGACTCCAGGGTCGGCAGTTTGAAAATCTCCAGGGTCGCCAGTTTGAAAATCTAAAGCTGAAAGAGAAACGAAACTGCGGTTGACTCGAAATGACTTGTAGATCATACATAGCTAAAAAAAGTTCTGATCACAAATCCAAGTTTGTCGCCATGGCCACTGTCTTGAAAATGTATTTTGAAGTTCTTCTCCTGAAACGAAAGACCAATGGACTAGAAACTTGGTAGGAAGTATCGGGGCGGCTTGCAGATCAAAAATAGCGAAAATCTTTCCGATCGGAAAACGAAGATGGCCGATATGGCCGTAAACTTGAAAATCTATTTTGCGTTTCTTCTCTTGAACAGAAATGCCAATTGACTCGAAACTTGGTTGGAAGTATCCAAGCATTATTTAGAATAAAGTAGTTAAAACAATTTCGACCAGAAGTCCAAGATGGCGGCCATGGCCGCCATATTAGAAATCTATTTTGAACGTCTCCTGAACCCATAGGCTAGTTGACTTAAAACGTGGTAGGAAGATCAGAGTAACATGACCTGTAGATTACAAGTACCTAGAATTGTTTTGATCGTAAATGCAAGACGGCTACCACGGCCGGTTTGCCTTGAAAATCTTTCTTGAATATTTATATTTTTCAGCTTCTTCTCCTGAAGAGAAAACCAGCTGACAAAAGTAGCTAAAACTGTTTCGATCAGACATTCAAGATGGTCGTCACGACTCCCATCTTGAAAATCTCTTTTGAAAACCTCCTGGACCGAAAGGCCAGTCGACTCGAAACTTGATAATTTGACAGGAAGTATTGGGGTGACTTGTAGATCAAAAATAGCTAAAATCATTCCGATCTTGAAAATCTACTTCTAACTTTTTCTTCGGTACCGAAAAGCCAATTGATTCGAAATGATATTTGAAGTATGGCGGTGATTTATAGATAAAAGACAGATAAATAGTTCAGATCGGAAATTCAAAATAAGCGCTATGCAGAAAATGTATATTTAGCTCATATGATGAGCTATTGTGATCAGCCAATGTCCGTTGTACGTCGTGAACAATTAGCTTTAAATATCAACTCCTCCTGCAGCCCTGGTCGTATTTGGTCGTGCGGCGTCAACAATTTGCTTTAAATGGAAATGCCTCCTACACCCCTGGGTCAATTTCAGTCAAACTTCAAAAGAATGTTGCCTAGGTGACTCTTGAACACGAAATAGTTAATATGGTTTTACTTAAATGGACGAGATGGCCGCCAGAGCTAAAATAGAAAAAGAAAGGTTTTAAAAGATGTTTCCTCCGACACCTTTGTGCCAATTTCAGTCAAACTTCTCAGGAATGTTTCCTAGGTGACTTTCTACCATTGTAGATAAAACCATCACGAAAACACGCCTATATAATTTTGACCCCCTTAAACCCCACTTTTATATAGTAAAACTGGGGTTTACAGGGGTATACATTATTTGTCTTATTTCTGCTCAAAAACAGATTGTGGTACTCGTTAGAACCGCCTCGGCGATGCGGTTCTAACGAGTACCCACAATCTATGTTTTGAGCGGAAATACGAAAAATATCAGTTTTTTTTTCTCTGAAAATTTTCATTTTTTGGTGGTAAAATTTTCAATACATTTGAATAGGCATGTTTTCGTAATGAGTTCTGCTAAAATGAACAGGGTGGCCATCAGAGCTAAAAAGTCGTAGGGACTCTCTGAAATACATCGAGATATCTATACCTCAGATTTGCAGAACTGAGGAAAAAATGATTGAAAAAATGAATAGGTGATTCGACTCCTGAAATAAGGGGATATATTGAAAATATTATGGAATCCTTAGGAGCAATATCTCCTCTGTTTCACAATATGTTACCTGTTTTTGTTTTTTAGATTTTCATGCTTAAACAAGGACCAGATTTTCACTTTGAGACAAGCGGTCATTCGCGATAAGCGAAGACGAGATAGGAAATGTCGACTGTATTTGTTTGTTTTTGCTTTTTTTTCCCTCTTGACAGTGGGGAGTTTAATTATGCACCGCTCCTGAATGCATTCATTTTTTTTAAATCAGAATTTAGATTATAATTGCCTGCCTTTTTATCTCTTAGCAAACACTCCTTGATGGAATTGAGTAAAACCTGTCAGACTGACACTTATCTCATGCGCCTTGCTCTAGAATGTACAACACAGTCTTTCACAGATTCCATGCTATGCTTCTTTTGCCTTCATTTTTTTTATTGTACGCTTGGTTGTGCAAATGATAGAAATGTCAGGTCTTGAGATTGATGACTGTTTTTTCTTCAAGAGTCATCTCTCTTGGAAGTGTGTGTGTGTTGTTGTTGTTGTTTTTTTTTTGTTTGTTTTTTTTGTTTGTTTTTTTTTTTTTTTTGTTTTTTTTTTTTTTTTTTTTGTTTTTTTTTTTTTAATCTTTGCCTGTTTGGTTTTGGATTTTAAGGTCGAGTCAACACTATTAGATGATGAAGGACCGATCACTTACTCACACATCCTGAGCAGTCTTAGCCCTTTAGATTTAAAGAATCTCCTTGCAAGGTGTGTCGAACGAACGGACAATCGAACGGACGAACGACCCAAAAGCAATATGCCCCTCCAACTTTTTCTTGCTATGCTTTCTTTCGTTCCCTCTTTCTTTATTATTACTAGCCTCTCTTACTAGCTTGGTTATGCAAGTGATAGTTCTAATGTCTGAATCAGTATCGCGTGGTTCTGAAATCGAGTTCTGCGACAGGTGTCCTAAAGAAAGGACCTTAAACATTTGATCAGGACCTACTATGTGTACATGAAATAAGGTATTTCTGACAGAGAGAGAGAGAGAGAGAGAGAGAGAGAGAGAGATAGAGAGTAAATAAACAACAGACATCCCCATAATCAGAAATGAACCTGTCCAATCTATTAGGATGAAGAGTCTATATGTATAGGTAGGCAAAGCTATATGATCATGGTCGATGGGGAGAGCCGGATCAATGCTGTGACAAAAGCATATAGATCCGGCCGAGTCATTCATTTTGAATATAATAACAGCGCCAACGTAACATACAGAAACTTTGTTCAACCAAATTTGTATTTCGATAGTGGTAAATAATGTCATTTGCTCACATTTAGACCACGTCTGGTCAACTGGTTGTAACCAAAATATAGCTAGCATGCAGATTTTCAAAGAATTCGGACTGTTTGGAGTCACACGTTCGTACAAACAACTTTCAAGAGCCACAACTCGAAAACGTGGCGCTCAAATGTTTAAGCTCGTGGCCCTTGTGACTCACTGCTCCGGGGCTCTGATCTGACTCAGTTTCAGTCACATCGCTGAAGGTCGGGTTAGGCTCAGATAAGCAGTCCAAAGTTGATGAGGGACAGCAAATACTTTGAAACAATCATCACGAAAACTCGCCTATATAATTTTTACCCCCTTAAACCCCACGTTTATATAGTAAAACCGGGGTTTACATGGGTATACAATATATTTTTTCTTATTTCTGCTAAAAACATAGATTGTGGGTACTCGTTAGAACCGCCGGCGAGGCGGTTCTAACGAGTACCCACAATCTATGTTTTGAGCAGAAATATAGAAAATATCAAAGCTTTTCATTTGAAAATTTTCAGTTTTTGGAGGTGAAATCTTCTATTTATTAGAATAGGCGTGTTTTCGTAATGAACTCAATTCCCGAGTAGGCTTAGATTTGAAACGTCGGCAGAGCCCATCATTTCCAACATGACTGTTAGTCAAACATTCGTAAAACCAACTTTCAAGAGCAAAAAATCGAAAACGAGGGCAGCAATGAGTCACCGGGGCCACGTGCTCAAAAATTCCGAGCGCCCTGTTTCCGAGGTTTGGCCTTGAAAGTTGTTTTACGATCTTTTACCCAACTTGTATTGCTATGCAATATGGTCCACAGGCATCGTTTGACACCAGCTTAATCCAAATCCGCTCTCTCTCTCTCTCTCTCTCTCTCTCTCTCTCTCTCTCTCTCTCTCTCTGCGAGTCACTGCAAATGCTGCTTACTTAATGAGAATTAGTACACTTTCACGGGAGACAATTCTTTCAAAATTGCTTTAGCCTCCCTTATGAAAAATGGTATACTCTATCCCGAAGGAGCAAATTCTTTCTTTATAGAGTAAACTCCTGTTCAGAAAGGTCTTACCGTGCAATAAAACTATCAGGAAAAAAGAAACGTTGTCTCCCTTGGCGAAAACGATGAAAAATCTACCCAGTGTATCCAGTCCACTGAAGGAGAAACAATGGACTGTGCGATTCATATTGACCCAGATCAAAAGACTTACTTGCCTGTCACTATTCGCACATGGCATAATGCCCTTTTACTGTGTTGAGTATCCGTTAGTCCACAGATATAAACTATATTCTATGTTCGCATATATTGACCTTCTATAGCATTAAAAATGTATCAGAAATCGACCTTCAATGAATTAAGCCGGGCATTAGAAATTGTGCCTTCGGGGCATATGCTGACAGCGAAGGCCCTGATCAGACTGCACAGGCGCAGTCTGATCAGGGCCTTCGCTGTCCGCTCACAGAGTAATTGTCTATCGCAGATCATATCGACATGTAATAAGCGCTGATCAGATAGTACGGATGATATTGCTCTGAATTTCTCATCACGAAAACACGCCTATATGATTTTGACCCCCTTAAGCCCCACTTTTATATGGTAAAACTGGGGTTTACAGGGGTATACATTATTTTTCTTATTTCTGCTCAAAAACATAGATTGTGGGTACTCGTTAGAACCGCCTCGCCGAGGCGGTTCTAACGAGTACCCACAATCTATGTTTTGAGCAGAAATATGAAAAATATCAGAATTTTTATCTGAAAATTTTCATTTTTTGGGTGGTAAAATTTTCAATATATTTGAATAGGCTTTTTTTCGTAATGTGTTAGTCACAAACACCCATAAGACACTTTTATCAAGGTGCGACTCATTAAGGCAATGAACACACTTTAAGGGGAGACAATCTTGTCAAAACTGCATTATCTTTTAAAAACTAGAAAAGCAAACAGTATACTATGCTGTAAAAGGAGAGACTTTGATCTTTAGCGGGCATTTGTTCGTTTTAGGATAGACCCATTTTCGAAAGGGTCCTGGGTGCAAGAAAGCAAACAGGAAGTCACAAGAGTCGTCTCTCTTGTAAAAAAAATGGCGGTCAGTCTACAAAATATATCCAGTCTCCTTAATTTTAAACGTACAAATGCGTAGTTGATCATTATTTCATATGTGAACAGAGAAACTCTTTACAAGCATGTTCATATGCATACTCTGATCTGAATCTTCGTATAATCTAAAGCATCCACTCAAGCAATCAGCAGGAAACAGACCATGTTGAGACTCATTACGAAAACACGCCTATTCAAATGTATAGAAACTTTCACCTCCAAAAGGCTGAAAATTTTCAAATAAAACACTCTGATATTTTTCATGTGTCTGCTCAAAACATAGATTGTGGGTACTCGTTAGAACCGCCTCGGCGAGGCGGTTCTAACGAGTACCCACAATCTATGTTTTTGAGCAGATATAAGAAAAATAATGTATACCCCTGTAAACCCCAGTTTTACTCTATAAAAGTGGGGTTTAAGGGGGTCAAAATATTATAGGCATGTTTTCGTTTTGAGCAGGAAACAGACCTGATGAGACTGAACGTAGACCCTGATAAGTCTGCAGGAATGTACAGGCTGATCTTAATCTTCGCTGACCGGAATATATGACAATAACTTTTGTTTTATAACTCGGCTCATTTAAGAGACACTACACTTTCAAGGGAGACAACTCTACCAAACGTGTTTATATCCCTATTTAGAAGGGTTCTGTTCTATAAGAAATAGAGGGAGAAAAATTAATTCTTTTTTGAGTAGACCCCTTTCCTAAAGGGAAGGGGCTTGATATGTAGTAAAGCAAACAGGAAGTGTCACAAAAGTTGTCTACCTTAGCGAAAATGTCGAAATATATAAGAAGTGTGCCAAGTCTTCTTAACATCTAAGATAACCAAGTGTATATCAGGTGATTTGATATGACCACCTTGTTTTCGTTAAGACCTAAGGAATTTGGAACGGCGTTATCAGTTCCATGTTATACAAGCCCACTTCTTATCAGCCCTCTAAATATATGACACTACAGCTTAAGGAGGCAAGATGAAGGCATCCATTTTTCTGTCACTTTCATGTTTGATTGGGATTTCGTGTGCTTTTCCGCTGCATGCTTCATGCAAATTAGACTGGTAAGTAAATTGCAGATTATAGAATACTTATTGTAATTTGACAAAGGTATATTTGTTATTTTGCGACGTTGTCGTTCACTTCCATGTATTTTGATATTTTCAGTAATACTTCAGTAATACTTCTTGAGAAAAGAGAAGGTCACAAAACATTGGACACTATAGAATGAACATGTATTAATAGAGAGCAAATGCCCGGATCAGACTTTGCGCATGCGTGGAACGAATCTGAATCTTTGCATTTTGCACATGCTTGGCGCTGCCCATAGGTTTGAGATTCTTCATTAACTCATTGAGGGCAAAAATCTCTGTCGTGGTACAGCCGGGACACAGCATTTTCTACAAGATTGCATGCGTGCCAAGCGAAAACTCAGATCAGGCTTCCCAGACCCTTCGCAGTCCGCTGAAGACGCTTTGTATAGTTGACTGCCCAACAAAGGGCTCTACGAAGAATGATCAGATTGCGCACATGCGCAGGCTGACCTGATTCTTCGCTGAGCGCACGCGCAATTTTGTAGGAAATGCTGTGTTCCGGCGCATATTTATTTTACAGCGACATTTGATAACATAATTAAACTCCAATGACTCGAACATCCATTACGAAAACACGCCTATTCAAACATATTAAAAAGTTCATCTCCAAAAACTGAAAATTTTCAGATAAAAAGACTCTGATATTTTTCATATTTCTGCTAAAAACATAGATTGTGGGTACAACCGCCTCGGCGAGCAGAAATATGAAAAATATCAGAATTTTACTTGAAAACTTTAGGTTTTTGGTGGTAAAATTTTCAATATACAGCCGAACCTCAATGGGACCATGGAAATGTTTTCGAGACATGGAGTTCGAGCCACTGAGAGTTAATCATGGCACCAGTTCAGGAAGAAAATAGCGATAATTTAGGATTTTTTTTTTCGATTTTCTACACAACATTTCTATGTTGAGTGTACTCATTAGAATCGCCTTGATGAGGCGATTCTAATGAGTACACACAACATACAATTCCATGATGAAATAAGAAAAAAATCCCTAAATATTTGTTTTCTTGAGCTATAGGAAGCATTTTGTAGGGACTGAAAAACGAGTTCGAATCATCCACGGTAAACGAGCCTTCCGTGTTCGAGCCATTGAGGTTATACTGTATTTGAATGGGCGCATTTTCGTAATGACATGTGTGAAGGTAAGTTTTCTGACATTGCGGCTCAGTTGTTGTGGGAACTCTGCGAGACGATTCAGATTAGTACCGACAATATAGGTTTTGTGAAGAAATAAGAAATATAGTAATATTATGAATTAAAAACATTCATTAATATGTAGAACTAGGGCTTACAGTTACACATTGTTATTTATTTCCTATACCATTGCGAAAACATGCCTATTCAAATATATAGAAAATTTTGCCGCCAAAAACTGAAAATTTTCAGATAAAAAAAAAAAAAAAAAAAAAATCTGATATTTTATATTTCTGCTAAAAACCTCGGCGAGGCGGCTTTAACGAGTACCCACAATCTATGTTTTTGAGCAGAAATAAGGAAAATAATGTAAACCCCAGTTTTGCTATGTAAAAGTAGGTTTTAAGGGGGTCATAATTATATAGGCGTGTTCTCGTGATGGATGGCTCGTTTACCGTGGACGATTCGAACTAGTTTTTCAGTCCCTAGCAAATTCTTCCGATAGCTCAAGGAAACAATTTTTAGAGATATTGTAGGAAATTGTTCTGATTTTATCATGACATTGTATATTGTGTGTATTCATTAGACTCGAATCATCGAGACGATTCTAGTGAGTACTCTCAACATATCATTATTTATAGAAAATCGAAAAGACGCACCTAAAGTATCCACATTTTCCTCCTGACTTGACGCTTTAATATCAACCCTCAGTGGCTCGAACTACGCGTGTCTAGAGCAAATCTCTATAGTCTTAAAGATGTTCGAGCCATTGGTTAGACTGTCTCGTATACAGCATTTGTTCAGTTTGTAAAGATGGGCAAACATTGTAGACCCAGATCAAATTTTAATCAGGGTCTACACAACTAATCATACCGTCAGGTTTATTGTAGACATGCCACTAGATAGCTATATGAACTTTTTCAAAGTTTATGGCAGTTACAGTGAGCAGTGTGAGTATTCGATTATTAACGCCTAGCTTGCCGGGTAAAAATTTCAGGAGACGACATTTTGGCATATTTTTCTTATTTTACGGAAAGAAAATGTCGTCTGCTGAATTTGTCCTTAGAATAACAGGCCCAGAATTGATAAGCATGAGGTTCACATCCATGGCACAGAAAAATGTCATTTGAAGGTCTGCTTTTTTTGTTTGTTTGTTCTTGTTTTCTGAGGTGGGGGAGCGGGGAAAGGAGCGGTTACCAAATCGCCACTAAATTTACTACCTTTCGGAAACACGTTTTCCTGCTACTAGCAGCCGAATGACTACTTAACAAATAGTTCCTGCTGACGCTGATAACGCTAAATTCTGTATTCAATAAACAAAAAAGTACCGTTTCCCGCCGAAAAGAGGCTATCAGGTACCGAAAAGGACTTTATAAATATGATTTACAATTTACATTTGACTTTTGATACTGAAAAGAGCATTTCTCGGACAACCGCTGTATCAGCACTCTCAGTGCTTTGATTTAAAAAATTAACTGTTTTATTTAATTTACAGGACATTTTCTATGAACTGCAGTGTTGTACAACAGAAGCTAGTTGACCAGATTAACGCCTGGCATACGAATGCAAACTGTCCCGGTGGTGCTGGAGAAAAATGTCTTTATACGGTAACTTAAAAAAAAATAAATAAAATAAAAAATGTCATATTATTTGTGGCCGCGTCAAGCAAAAAAGGGCCTTCGAGCATGCGCAATATACACAGATTCAGATTATCCTACGCATGCGCAAAGTCTCATCATGGCATTTGCTCCACTGAAATATTATATAGTATCCAATAATTCTGTTAGCAGACAGTGAACACCCTGCTCAGACTGCACAGATGCGCAGGCTATTCTGGGCTTTCGCTGACGGCCTATGCCCGGCTGTGACGCTTTCGCATGGCGTGGCTCATTTAATAAACATCTAAAAATGCCTTTTAGGGAAACAAAGAACACACAAAAGTACGAAGCCGGTAAAGTAGATGACCATTACGAATACATGCCTATTCAAATATACTGAAAATTTTACCACCAAAAATGAAATTTTTCAGATAAACAAACTGATATTTTTTAAATTTCTGCTCAAAACATAGGTTATGGGTACTCGTTAGAACCGCCTCGTCTAACGAGTACCCACAACCTATGTTTTGCGCAGAAATAAGAGAAATAATGTATACCCCTATAAACCCCAGTTTTCCTATATAAAAGTGGGGTTTAAGGGGGTTAAAATTATATAGGCATGTTTTCCTGATGGTTCAATGCAAGACCCATTAGTGGCGGGAGGGGAGAGGCAACGGATGACCAGATCAAACTGCCTCTCGTTTCTCACTTATAGAACCAATGAATATTAGATAGTATGTTGACAACCCAAGAAGGTCCTGATCAGTCTGCGTAGATGCGCAGGTTGACATCCTGTTTAATGTCATAAAATGTTTCTTTACGTCACGGCTCAAATGCTATAACATTCAACGATTTAAACTTATATATGGAACAATGAATATGAACAGATCATACCTGTTTTAGTTAACGTGGACCCTTCAAATCCTGTGCACATCAAAAAACCTTATTCACCTGACTATATTGATAATCACCAAGGCCAAGGTTTAAGAATCATTTCTCAGAGTCAATGTAGACCTTACCTTAAGGTCCGCATTTTTGACCTACAAAATGTGATATGTAAAGGTGGCAGATATGAATTAGTTTATGTTTATATTTATTCAGATGAGGGTGTCGAAATATATTTATTGATGTCGTCGTTGAAAGTCAGACTTTATTTGAAAGTTCCAAAATATGCTCCGCAAATCTCAGTCCTTAAACTCAATGTCGATTTTAACCCTTGTCCTGCTGAATAAATTAAGGTACCACACCCTCTTCTAAATTTCAGCCAATCAGATTACTTGAACCAAATAATTGCTATAAATTCACAAACTTAATGGCAAACAGTGCAGATCCAGATCAGAAGCCAACTGATCTGGATCTACACTGTTTGCAAAGGCAGGGTATGTCCGGGTTCAGCAGGACAAGGGTTAACTTGAGGAATGATTCAAACCCGAGCCCTCATCACTTACCACTTGTACCGAGGTAACAAACGTCCACTTTGTCGCAGGAACGTCTTAAACCGTAAAAGATGTAGAGTAAACAAACTTCAAGATATCGGAGGCTGTACCCATGGCACCGATTTTTGAATACTGAAATGACGGCCACAACGGAGCGAGAACATTACGAAAACATGCCTATATAATTTTGACCTCCTTAAACCTTACTTTTATATAGTACATTGATGTACAACTGGGGTTTACAGGGGTATACATTGTTTTTCTTATTTTTACTCAAAGATATAGATTGTGGAACTCATTAGAACCGCCTCGCCGAAGCGGTTCTAACAAGTACCCACAATCTATGTTTTGAGCAGAAATATGAAGGTATCAGAGGTTTTTTTTTAGCTGAAAATTTTCAGTTTTTGGAGGTGAAATTTCCCTTTATATTTGAAAAGGTGTTTTTTCGTAATGATTTGACTCCTGACGGTAGTTATTTTTTAAAATTTGTTTTCATTTACCCATGGCAAATACTATCTTGAACACCGAAATTCATCTGGAATAGTAGACAGTCCCGAAAATGAAAATGCATCGTGAAAACACGTGGACACGATTCCCGCTCAGTGAAACACCGTTACTTGTGTAGATTTCAGAAGTTGTTTGAAACGTTTGTATTCAGCATGATAAAACATTCCATTACGAAAACACACCTATTCAAATATATTGTGACTTTGACTACCAAAAAAATGAAATTTTTCAGATGACAAATTCTGACATTTTTCATATTTCTGCTCAAAACATAGATTGTGGGTACTCGTTAGAACCGCCTCGACGAGGCGGTTCTAACGAGTACCAACATGTATGTTTTTGAGCAGAAATAAGAAAAATAATGTATACCCCTGTAAAACCCAGATTTACTATATGAAAGTTTGGTTTAAAGGGGGTCAAAATTATATAGGCATGTTATCGTGATGGAAACACCACAACTTGTGTAGATTTCAGAAGTTGTTTGAAACAGCATGATAAAACATTCTAAAACACATTAATTTCGTATTCATATTTGCCTTTCATTTCTTTACAATTAATTTCGCTTCATTAGAGTAATTTGTTTTTTATTTTTTCTTTGCATTGTACTTTATACTTTTTTTTTCCTTTTCGAGTAGGGCCAACATTCCTTTACACGGGTATTTAGTTAGAGGTAAATGAATGAACGTGTTGTCTGAGCAGACACTTGTCGGCCCATATCGGGACCCTATACGTTCTTAGCCAATATTGTTTCAAGAGACTTTTTATTATGTTAACAAGTCCATGTAATGTACACCCCGTCAACTCTACATTTAGCAAGTCAGACTTAAAAATCGAAACATGCAGTTGATCTTTTGTGTCTATGAAGTATGTCGTGTTCTTTTTATGTGTATTTTGAATTATTCAATGCCTTACATCACGAAAACTTGCCTATATAATTTTGACCCCCTTAAACCCCACTTTTACATAGTCAAACTGGGGTTTACAGGGGTATACATTATTTTTTTTATTTCTACTCAGAAACATAGATTGTGGGTACTCGTTAGAACCGCCTCGTCGAGGCGATTCTAACGAGTACCTACAATCTATGTTTTGAGCAGAAATATGAAAAATATCAGAATTTTTTATCTGAAAATTTTCATTTTTTTGGTGGTAAAATTTTCATAATATTTGAATAGGAGTGTTCTCGTAATGAGATATCTGTAGTTGCATAGCAACAATAAAAGCCTTGAATTTCTTTATTTTCTGCATTTTCTGATGAAAAAAAAATACAAACAATTATTTATACGTTTCACGATTGACACTGATTTTAGATGTATTGAAATGACGCGGTACAGGCATATTTTCTTGTTGCAAGAAAGAAAACGGCTTGCGTCCTTTTTGCATTCACTTAGGCTACCCGTACAGTTTTTGTCGGCCCAAAATACCTAGTTAGTAGCTTTAACATACCAAAACTACCCGTCCAGCTCAACCCGAAAAACGCTTAAGTTTTATTGCTATTGAATGTTTGGTATGTGTACAGTTTTGAAATTTCCATAAAACTTCTGTAAAACGTACAATTGCGATTCGTTTGGCATATCTCTATTCGTCCCTTTATATCTGTGGTAGAGATTGCAGTACATTACGAAAACATGCCTATATAATTTTGACCCCCTTCAACCCCACATTTATATAGTAAAACTGGGGTTTGCAGGGGTATACATTACATTCTTATTTCCGCTCAAAAAATAGATTGTGGGTACTCGTTAGTACCCACAACCTATGTTTTGAGCAGAAATATAAAAAATATCAGAGTTTGTTTATCGGAGAAAATTTTCAGTTTTCGGAGGTGTAATTGACTATATTTTTGAATAGGCGTGTTATCGTAATGAACCAATGAAACGGTGCTTCTGTCATGTCAAAATTGTGAATCAAACCAGCCGAGCCGTAGTTAGTTTAACCCATTTAAGACTGAATAGACTCCCTAACACTATATACTGGAAGAGTCCAATTTCAATTTTAGGTATGTTAGGCTCTGAGATCTAGATATTCCTAGAGAAAATTTGCTAAAGTGTTTGCAAACAGTGGAGACCCTGATCAGATGCCTGTTCTGTGGCATCTGTTCTGGGTCTGCACTGTTTGTCACTTGCCCATTTAGGAGTCTCCAGACTACAATGGGTTAACAGAGCAAATGCAGATTTCCATAGGCATTTTAAATCATAACAGTGCAAGTACATATATATGTATTAGAAATGCAATTAGAAATGCAGGAATAAAGAGATAAGAATGTTTTGAAAGGGAACGCTTTGTAAAGCACATAAACGACGTAAGAATGAAAAGTACTTACAGCGAAAAATCACCCACTGTTGTGGCTTTTAATTCCGGGTCCGCCATGTTTTGCTCGAAAAGCAAACAAAAAAAAAAAAAAAGAAGAAAGAAACGGTGCCATAGATACAATCTCCGATAGCTTGAACCTGAAGACCCGGGTCCAGGTTTACAATCATTCCACAGAGTTAAGGTCAGCTTTAACTTAATGTCCGAAAATTTAAAATATGAAATAAGATATTTAAAGTCAATTAAAATGAAAACTTTATGTAAGTTTGGTGGACGATATCGAACTGTATTTGTTAATTTCATCGTTGAAAATCAGCTTTTATGTGAAAGCGCAAATGTGCTTTGCAAACTTCGCTCATCAAAGTTAAGGTCGATCTTAACTTGAAACACGATTGTAAACCCTGGCTCTGTAGTTGGGTGTTAATTTTGATAAACTAATACAACCTGTATTCAATATATACAGAAAAAAAAAAAAGAATCAAGTAAGAATGTCGACAAGGATGTTAACCGATTTATGCCTAGCATTAAATAAAGAAGATATTGGCAAACAGTGCAGCCAGATCAGACGCCGCAAAACGCGATGTCTGATCAAGGTCCACACTATACATTATGGTAATAATGAAAACTAACTAGACATCCCTTCTGTTGCAAATGGGCCAGTCAAAAGAATTGCGGTAGAAGAGTCAACTCGGCATAAATGGGTTAATCACAAAATATATTAGTTCCCATTAGACTGACTCCAGTCGTTTTTGTTTTATATCTATTTCTCTCTTTCTCTACATTATTTTTTTTATCATGATCCTCTTTAATCCAACTTCAAGTTACCTATGGCTGAACAAAAACCTTTCTTTCTAGCCAAGGGACTGAAGTAAACAAAAATTCTAACAAGCTATACAAGTGTTGTTTCCCCTCAAAAACAACAAAAAAAAAAAAAAAAAAAAAAAAAGAAAAATAAAGAAAGGGTCTGGGGCCAGACTATAGTTCCGATTTAAGTAGACGTTTTTGTGTTTGTATCATTTTTCATGGCGACTGGTATTCGACAATTACGGGTATCAATTTTCGTACGTAATGTACGAAACATGATACCGGGTATAAGTTTTTGCCGGAGTATTATTTTTCAGCGTATCAGCGACCACTTTAGATGGTAAATAAGTCCTTGTATATCGGACAGAACCACTCGCTATCGGCAAGTTACACCACAGAGTAGTAAGGTGTTGGTGTCTGTGTACTGTAAAACGGTCGCTTTATTTTGGCGCTATTTGCGGTCTAGACAAAACCCGCCAAAATAAAACTCCGCCATTATGCAATTTTCAATGTATATAGTGTGTCATACATCTGAAAGTATGAATTGCATCAAAATTGAAATGCGCAAACAAGTCCTTCCCGTCAAATCGCCACAATTTGCATCAAAATTGAAATGCGCAAACAAGTCCTTCCCGTCAAATCGCCACAATTTGATATCACAGATATTGTTTTCGCAGCGGGCACACAACGCTTATATAACTCTCTTTAGCTGTCACCTCTTGAGCGATGGTTCCGTGACATTCAAATCATCATTATAACGAATTTTGTCGTTGTATCGAGTGTCGGTATAAAGAGGGTTAACTGTACCCACAACATATGTTTTCTTGGCCAAATAAGAAAAATATTTATTTGGATATCCCTCTTACTGGGAACTCTGCAGTGCTTTTAAGCCATTGTTGACGGAATACACTCTCCCACACTATATATTGGACGAGTTCAATTTCAATTTTAGGTGGATCACGCTGAGATTTACATATTCCTAGAGAAAAATGGCTAAACTATTTGCAAACAGTGGAGACCCTGATCAGATGCTGCATTCTGCGGCATCTGATCAGGGTCTGCACTGTTTCCCAATTACCCTTTTATGAGTGTCCCGACTACAATGGGTTAAACTATATCCAAACACAGACAAAATTATAAGAAATCCATTTGATTTTTAACCTTCTGAATTCCAACACCAGACGGCATTTGAAAAATGTATTTGTCACTCTTACACAGTAATGTAAACAGATACTACAAAATATATTGGTGAACAAAGAAGGCACTTATCAAATGCAATTTTAACCCTATTTTCAAAACTCTATAGAACTTTTTTTTCTTATTCTGACATAGAAACTTACACTGTGAGTAATCATTAGTTTTATTTAACCCTTAAAATGCCAAGGAAACCTGCATCAGAAAATGTCCTCTATTTATCTCGTCTGCTGAATATTCTTGCAAACTTTTCAAACCTATTTTTGTATTCAAAAATGACTTTTAAAATCACAAGCAGATGACAAAGCATACCACAATTGTTGTGATTGGCAGTTTAAGCGTTAATACCTAACTCTTCATCAGTGTTATCCCTAGGCAATTAAGGTACGCTTTTAGCTTAAATCAACTTTGCAACATTTCAAAATACTTTAAGAATTCACTTTTTTCACCTTTTTAATAAGCGTATTTTGCTTTAAATGCACAAGGATACACTATTGTCTTCTAAATTACACTTTTTTTTTAGTTTATTTGTTATTGTTGTGGGAATGGGGCTGGGAGAGAGTGTGCTTGTGCATGCGTGTGAGTGTGTGGTCTGTTGCATTTGGGATCAGCACTTAAAGGTTTAAATAGAGTTCCAAACTGGACCTGTTTAGTGGCCAGCAAGCCACTGTATGAATTTTGCTTGAAAGATGGTCACATTACTGCAAGGAACCCAATTTTTAGCATAGATCACAGACCGCGGTAACTCCTGTCAGAATTATCACTTAAAATCTGTTTGGTGGCCAAAATCTTGGATCAAATGAAAGATGTCTAGTTATTGTGTGGAAATTAATTTTTGCATATATCAGGGGCCATAACTTATGGCGGAATTAAGGCTTAAAAATCTGTTTTTGAAATGGACCCCTCTGTTGTGGCCATTAAGGCAAAACATGAAGTTAATTTGGTGCAGATGAAAGAAAGTCAAGTTACTGCATAGAAACCAGTTTTTATATAACACATGTCGGAATTAAAGCTTAAAACCTAAAATGAACCCGTGAATAGTGACTAATAAATTACTAGAATGAGTTTTGTTTCATCACGAAAACACGCCTATATAATTTTGACCCCCTTAAACCCCACTTTTATATAGTAAAACATTATTTGTTTTAATTTGCTAAAAAAACAGATTGTGGTTACTTGTTAGAACTGCCTGTACCCACAACCTATGTTTTGAGCAGGAATATGAAAAATTTCAGAATTTTTTATCTGAAAATTTTCCTTTTTTGATTGTAAAATTTTCAATATATTTGAATAGGTGTGTTTTCATAATGGAACTGAAACAAATATAAGTGAAGATACTCAGGAAATGCCACAATCACACAACACAGCCTTCCAGCAGCACCAAAAGAGGAAGCCATGTTCTTGCATGCAAACCAAGTTTGAATATTTTAATAATCAGGAGCCTCACCTACAACAAGGATTCTATTTTCTCATGAAAGGAGTCATTTTTTTATCAAGGTCCATCTTACTATGACATACATTGAGGAAGAGTGCAGGCTCAATATTGCAGGCCCCCATAGCCTGGTGAATAGGAGAGTTGACTCCTAATCCATTAGGTTTCTCACTGCTGTGGTTCGAGCCTCGCTCAGGTCACATGTGGGAAAGCCAAGTACTGCTTACGGATGGCCAGGTGGTTTTTTTCCGGGTTCTCCGGTTTTCGCCCACCTTTGATGAACGATGAACGATCAAAGTGAAATATTCTTAAAAGGGCCGTAAAACCAAAAAAAAACAAAAAAATCAATATTGTCAGTTCCAGATAAGATGGTTTTCCAGATAATTATTTTTCTTATTTTTCCTATTAAAACATATGTTGTCAGTACTCATTAGAAGCACCTCATTGAGGTGCTTCTAATGAGTACCCATAACATAGGTTTACATGGAGAAATAAGAAAACTAGCAATGTTTTCTAATTAAAAACATATAAACAGTGGTGCAGATAAGGTGATGTTTTTAATTAGTAAACATTGCTAGTTTTCTTATTTCTCCATGTGCATTTAGTAATTTAGTGTAATCCTACATCTAATAGTTACAACATAATTAATGGATATCATATTTTGAATTTACAGACTTGTAACCACTATGACTGGTGCATGCAAACAACTTAGATGCAAGACTAAGATTACGCTTTGAAATCCTCAACCTATATCTCTGTCTATGAAAGACATCCAAGCACAGTCTTATGTTCTAAATATACAGGTTTCACCATAGCTCTAGATAAAGTGCATTTTTTCAACAAAAAATTATTGATATTTTCTTATTTTTCCATAAAAGTATATGTTGTGGGTACTCAATGGAAGTGCCTCAGTGAGGCAACTCTAATGAGTACCCACAACATATGTTTTCATGGAGAAATAAAAAAAAAATATTTACCTGCTAAACCCTCTTATCTGGAACTTTGTTTGACATTATTGTGTCATGATCAAGTTTTGCTATTCATGGAAACAATGACTTTATGCAAGCCAAGCACAAAATTAATCTCAAGTTTAATCAATACCTTAACAAATGAAATTACTATTACTATCTAGCAAGATAGTTTTAGTATCTTTGTACAGTGAAGTATCACAATATGATGTATCACTTTTTTATACTTCACTAGTGATGATATGATTTTTGCCAGGACTACTTTTTTTTCAAATAAGAAACTCATAAGTTCATATAAACTTCATTGGAAGTGTATAAAGAAACAGTGCACACTGATCTTTTAAGGTGTGGCCCTTGATGTCACTGGACTGTCATAGTATTACTACATACTATTATTCTGCGTTTTGTTTTGTTGTTTTTTTTTGTTTGTTTGTTTTTTTGTTGTTGTTTTTTTTTTTTTTTTTTTTTTTTTTTCATAAGTTTTTCTATGGAAACATCAGAAAAAGGGTCTATAATAAACAGAATATTAAATCGTGTTTCTGGGATATGAAAAACATTTTACTCAGGCTTGGCAGATTTCATTAAACCATTAAACAACTCATCCTGGCGGACTCATTTACACAAAATTTGCTAAGCCTTCATGACATATTTTTCATATCACAGAAACATGATTTAATATTCTCTATTTATTATATCAAAAGTATATGGCGTATACAATTGGATATATAGTTTTTGTGAGTAGTCATTAGAAGCGCCTTGCTTAGGCACTTCTAATGAGTACCCTCAGTGCATGTTTTCATGGAGAAATAAGGAAAATATTTTTAAGATACATTTTAAACAGAGCTAGCGTATTCGACCTAATTACCACACATACTCCTGTAAGCGCACAGTCAAGCAATTCTGCAGTTTGCAAACTATGGCTAGTGTACTTTTTGTCTACTCTTTTATAAAGGCATATGTTGTGGGTACCCATTTGAACTGCATCAACTTGTTGATGCAATTCAAATGAGGACCCACAACATATGTTTTAATAAAGAAAATCAGAAAAATCACATAAACATCACCAAATAAGGCCTTTGCTGATATTTGTTTTAAGGGTATCCTTATAAGGCAGTCATATTTTACCACAAGTTTTCCCAATAATTTTTAAAAACCTAAGCGCACAGTGCGTTAATTAGGTCGAATACGGTATGCTTCTTGCTTGAAACAGCGAATACTCAAATCTCCTGTGTACTGAAGCAAACTGGGATTGAAGTGATTCCAATGAGCACCAATAGTTGGCATTTTTATATTTATTCACAGAGAAATTCACATGCCCAGCTATGTTTAGCAAGAAAGAATTTGCAATTACTAGTAATTGGAGATTTATTAGTAGGTCAAATTTCATGCTCAGCTGAGTTGAGCATGAAAAAAGTTTTATAACCTTGGGGCCTGATCTGGAGATCAGTCAAAGATATCAGTATCTTATGTGGTTCATACCACCAAAGATGGGTCTAATGAGACTGTGTATATATTCTTGTGAAGTAATAAGAAACAAGTACATGTATCTACAGTATCAGTATGCCTACCTTTATGGGTTTTGTAACATGGCAAAGAACAGCTGAAACAGAGAAAAGAAAATGATAGGCAGACAATGCACGTGAGACGCCAAGTCTTAATTTTCTAGGAAAAATAATAATAAAATTAGAATTGTGTCCACAGGACTCGGATGCCCTCGTTATATGACATGGGACAAAGAAATGAGTGTTGTGTGACAGATATACTGTGAATACAACATTTTTTACCTTTGACCATTACTAAATGTAACCTTGACCTTGGAGCTATGGACACTAGGTCTTGTGTGTGAAACATTGTCTCAAGATGGCTAACATTTCTGCAAAGTAATTTCTAAAATCCATCAAGGAATGACAAAGTTATGGACTGGACACAAAAAATAGACCCTATTTTTGACCTTAGACCCCTGAATGTGACCTTGCGCATGACACATCGTCTCATGATGGTTAACATTTCTACCAAGTAATTTCAAAATCCATCAAAGAATGACGTGTGACACATCATCTCATGATGGCTAACATTTCTGCAAAATAACTTCTAAATCCATCAAGGAATGACAAAGTTATAGACTGGACACGAATAATAGACCCTATTCTTTACCTTCGACCTCTAAGTGTGACATTAAACTTGAAGCTGGACCTGGGTTTTGAGCGTGTAACATTGTCTCATGATGGTTAACATTTCTGCAAATAATTTCTAAATCCATCAAGAAATGACAAAGTTATGGACCAGACACGAAAAATAGACCCTGTTTTTGACCTTTGACCTCTATGACCTTGATCTTGGAGCTACTGATCTGGGTCTTGCGCGTAACACATCATCTCATGGTTAACACTTCTACCAAGTAATTTCAAAATCAATCAAGGAATAACAAAGTTATGGACCCGACACAACTTTGGTATAGTCCAATTCTGACCTTCAACTTATCAAAGATTGGGGGAATCTAGTTTGTAGCATGTGCAGTAGGAATCAGGATAAAATACTGCTATACTGTAACTGTAAATATTCATAGATTACTATAGCGAGGATGGTGTTAATAACTTAACAGAAATCCTACTCACCTTTCACATGCTTCAAGGTGGGTTAGTCTAATCTTTGATCAGCCAGGTCAGAACTGCATTATAACACACACACATCAGCACGCACACACACACATATATACACACACACACACATAAGGTAAATACTATATGCCTGTCTGCCATTGGCGGGGGCATGAAAATCAAAATGCTGTCTGCTGCAATTTTTCTTGGAGCTTTAACCCTTGTCCTGCTGAACCCGGATATACCCTGCCTTTGCAAACAGTGTAGATCCAGATCAGTTGGCTTCTGAAGAAGCCAACTGATCTGGATCTGAACTGTTTGCCATTAAATATGTTAATTTATATTAACAATTCGAATCAAGTAATCTGATTGGCTGAAAACTAAAAATGGGTGTGGCATCTTAATTTATTCAGCGGGACAAAGGTTAAGGAGTAAACATCCTTTCAGCATGATAAAGACTATTTTATCTGAGTACTCTGCTAGTGACAGTTATCCTAAGTATATGGACATCAAAACATCTTATCATATTTATGAAGTTTGAACGAGTCTACATGTATTTGACTATATAGTTATGTGTCTAAAAACTGCTATCTGAGCGGCAAACAGCATAGAACCTGATAACTGACCTGGCCCCAGAGGTTATAAAACTTATTTCATGCTCAACTCACCTGAGCATGAAATTTTCTCTGCTAATATATAATAATAAAATGCTGACAATAGTTGGCATTTTCCTATTTATCAGCAGAGAAAATTTCATGTTCAGCTATATTTAGCAAGAAAGAATTTTCAATTGTTAGTAATTTGCGATTTATTAGCAAAACAAATTACATGCTCAGCTGAACTGAGCATGAAAAAAGTTTTAGAACCTTGGGGCCTGGGCTACAGTCTGCTCAGGCATGTCTACCAGACCATTTAAGGCAATTATGGTAGCTGTACAGCTCGACAATAATCTTCAATGTACATGTATTTTGACAAAATCTCAAGAATGGTACCTTAATTACATGTACCATAAGTCAAAGCTGTGGAAATACCATGACCGACTTGTCCAGCGTCCCATTTCCATGAGGACAAGTAAGAAATTTTAATTTAGTTGTCCTGGGACGAGTAATTCATAGCTCCGGCTAAAAAGAGTATCCAGATTATAACGTATATATTTTTCTTATTTCTCTAAAAAAAACATATGTTGTGGGTACTCATTAGAAGTGCCTCAAGGAATAGGAAATAAATGCCAATTTTCGGGCAAGTGAATCTTGGTTGGACAAGTGGATTTTGACCATTTACTTGTCCATGGTTACGAGGGTCGTGCAAAAAGTTCTGTCACTAATAAGCTTCCTTGGTTTTATCCCAGGTATATTTTAAAATGCTTCATTGCACTTGAATGGTGTGTTGTATAGCTAATGATACCTAACAGGTGATGAAACCTGGGTGCACATGTTTGAGCCACAAAGAAGGGCTGATAATAAGCAATGGAAGCGAAAAGATCAAAAACTTCCATGTATTGCCAAGCGAACCATAAGTTCGAAAAAGATGTTGTACGCAATGTTCTTTAATTCAAGTGGGCCAGTCGTTCAAGTGCCTTGTCCATCTGGTCATACAGTCACTGGCCGATTCTACAAGAATTCTGTATTGAAGAAAGTGGAAGAAATTTACAATAAGAAACAACCAAGCAAAGGATGGTCAGGAGTCCACCTTTGACATGACAACGCCTCCTCTCATAAGTGTGAGGTTGTTAAGTCTTTTTTGCCTTCTGAAAAGGTGAAAGTTTTAAACCATCCACCTTATTCACCTGACCTAAGTCCCTGTGACTTCTTTTTATTTCAAAGGCTTAAGAAAATGCTTTCTGGAAATAAGTATACGTCTATAAGTTCTCTTTGCAGCGCTATTTATCAGTGTCTCCAACAGATACCAAAAGAAGACTATTTATCTGCTTTTCGCGACTGGGTAAAAAGGTTACAAAAATGTGTTTCAATAATGGGGGTATACTTTGAAGGTTTGTAATAAAAATATGTTTGATAAAACGTAGCACTGAAGTAATCTGAACCCAGTGACAGGACTTTTTGCAGGACCCTCGTAATTCCTTACCCCTGCATAAGTATTTGGACACCCTAAGTCATAGCTCTTGATAATGTGCTTTATTTTTCAACTAATTAATATTAATACATGTATTTTTCTTACTTCTCCACAAAAACTATATTCTGGGTACTCATTAGAATGGCTAACGAGTATCCACAACATACATGTTTGTGGAGAACTATGAAAACATTTTCCTGATATACCCTCTTATCTAGTGCAATGTTAAGTCATTACCATACTTGTCCTAAAAATTGAACAAGTTCATTTTACCATTTGTTGATAAGCCTAAAACTGCTTGATGAATGACAAACAATGCAGACCTTGATCACATGCTGCATTTTGTGGCATCCAACCTGGGTCTACACTGTCTGAGCATGTCCTTCTACAGAGTAAAACTAAAAAACAAAAATGTAAAAGTAATTTATCTTCAAAGTCTGACACGTAAATCTAAACCATTATTTCTCACAGTTCAGTCATTCCAGAATTCAACTAAGAAAAGAAAATGCGAGATACTTTTTTGTTTTTGTTTTGTTTTGTTGTCTGACGCGAGTAATAAATTTGTACTTACTAGACTATTTGGCATTTTGGACATCTATATTTGACCTTCTCCTCCTTACACACCTCACATATCTGATCTTTTATCATCTCTTCAATAATTAGAAATCTGAAAGAAGAAGACCAACAACAGCATATAAGGCAGTGCCTTAACCCTTAAACTGCCAATTACAACAATTGTCGTCTGCTTTGTCATCTGCTTGTGAATTTAAAAGTCATTTCTGCAATCTGTGTGGACCCAGATCAGACTGCTCCATACTGTTTGCCTTTATGCATAAAATAGGTTTGAAAAGTTTGCAAGAATATTCAGCAGACGAATAAACAGACGACATTTTCAGATGCAGGTTTTCTTGGCATTTTAAAAGTTAATATGGTTGGGCTCCATGGAATGGCTAAACCGACTATGTCAAAACAATATCCATCCGCCATCAGTGAGAGATATATTTCAAATCTTGTCTGCTGAAACTTATACCCTGCATGCTAAGTGTTAAGAAGATTTATCAGTAACAAAACTATATGACAGCACTTTATCACATTTATCCTACATACATGTACAAAGTGTATTTGGACACCTGCTCAGCATATTTGTCCTAAACTTTGATTAAACCATTTTACTATCTGATGATTTGTCCAGACATTGCTGGGTGAACAGCAAACAGTACAGACCTCGATCAGATGCTGTAATCTAGGACATTTCATCTGGGTCTACACTGTTTGCTCTAGCTTGCCTGTCTGACTACTACAGCGTGGAGCGGTGTCTGTGTTGGTGAGGGGTACAGTGAAGAGTTTAAAGTGAAGGTCGGTGTTCACCAAGGCTTGGTACTCAAACCGCTGCTCTTCATCATTGTGCTTGAAGCCTTGTCACACGAGTTCCGTGCTGGGGTCCCCTGGTAGGACCTCTATGCTAATGACCTTGTTATCATTGCTGAATCGCTTGAGGAATGTGTCAGGAGGCTCTTGATCAGGAAAGAAGGACTGAGAATAAATGCAGGAAAGACGAAGCTCATGATCTGCTGTAAGGGCCTGGACATCCTACAGAGTTCAGGAGAGTTTCCATGCACCGTCTGTCGCACTGGAGTGGGCAGCAACAGCATCTTCTGCAACAATTGCAAGCACTGGGTGCACAAGAAATGCAGTGGGCTCAAGCGCTTGACAAAGGACCCTGATTGCAGATGTACATGGTGCCAGGGAACTGCATGCCCCTTCGATGGCAGATCACAGAGGGAAGTCCAAATCCAACCTGACAAGCTGGAGGTGGTAGCTTCATTTTGCTACCTAGGAGACACGCCCTCAGCAGCTGGTGGCTGTGAACTTTCAACCAAAACATGTGTAAAAACTGCCTGAAAGAAGTTCAAGGAGCTGCTATCAGTTCCCAGTGTGGCCACGAGTACAGCTCTTGTGTGTGAAGTGCAATGCTCCATGCCAGTGAGACTTGGCCACTGACAAATCCAAACCTCCAGCATCTGCAGCTGATGACAGGGCAATGATCAGACAGATTTGCAATCTCAAGCCGCAAGACACTGTCACCACCAGGTCCAATGAACTACTTGTGCAGCTTGGCATTGAGGATCTGGACCTTATTCTGAAGGAGAGAATGCTCCGCTGGTATGGACAGTGAAGACAGCCTTTGACATACAGGTTGATGGAAAGCGTGGGCCAGGAAGGCCCAAGATGACATGGAAGCAGCTGACAGAGAGAGATATTGCAGAGAGTGGAAGCTCTCGGCTATCGACCCTCATGATAGATATACCTGGCGATCTGGTGTGAGATCTGCCATGTGTGCAGCAAGCCAGCTATCTGGAAGGGGGCCCACTGATGTGGATGTTGCCCTGTACCTGCACATTAATCAAAAATCTCATGATGATGATGATGATGATGCAGACTACTTCATACAATTTACTAATATCATTCCTTTTTGGCTTGGGTAAACAACTTGAATCAGTCCAAAACTGGCAGGATCAGTACTTTATTATTCACCCACTACTGCTGCGGTGTTTTTGTAAGTCACCTGAAATTAGCTGAAATGAACCCAAACACAAGTTACTATCCAATAAGTATTAGCTTTCAAAAATAGCTTGGGTTACATTGAGCATGCAAGTTTAAGCTTTTCGAAAGCCTTTCCAATCAGCAATTACAGATGTGTTACAAATGCACACCTCTAATAGGAGCAGCTCAATGAGGGATTCAAACTGCTGTCAGAGGATTTGCTACCTTACAGTTTCATGGCTAGAGGATTTGCTACTTTTAAAAAGAGAACTGGCTACTGGGTAGTTTTTGCAACTTTTGTGCACTGGAGATTTTGCCACCAAAAAACATTTCATACAAACATACCTGAGCAAACAGTGTGTACCCAGATCAGATCATACACAATTTCATTGCATCTATATAATATTGTCGACCTACGGCAGATCAGGAGCAGTGTTTACCATAAATCATTGTACAACTGTAAATGCTTTTGATAACAAAGTCTGATAAAAACTTAAACCAACCTAAGTGAAGACCTAGGCCAGATACGAATGTTTGTTTTCACGCTTATAATAACAATATAGATCTAAATCTGATCTAGTGCGGCAGTTATTACCGTACATATGCCATGGAGAAAACAAGCCTGAGCAAACACTTTAGACCCATATCAGATCAGATTGGTTATTTTTTTTGTTTTTTGTTGTTTTTGTTTTTTTTTCTGTTTTATTATGCCTAACAATCATGTAGACCCAGATCTGTAAGAAGCAATCTGATCAAGGTCTGAACTTCATCATAACATCATATCAACATGCTTCTAACAATAGCTATTCACACAGCCTACTGTAATTACCGTAAAAAAAAAAACCTGCACAGAACATCTACAATCCCTGCCTTATCAAATTCCTCCAAATACTATGTTCAAGCTGTGATACATCTAGTTCAACTAGTTTGTATTTTGACTGGGATTTCGAGTCCTTTCAGTGTCTGTAGAAGTGATTGTGAAGCAAACTTTCCATAAAGGTAATTGCACATAATTCTTGTAACAGGTAATGTGCAAACCATCCAGGTAATATTTCTTTATGTGCTAAAATAAAGTTTATGAAAGATTTACACCTTTACCATGTTGAAAATGAAAAGGCATGCATACATTAATGCATGCTTGATGCATATACATTATTATTATTATTAGCTATCATTATTACCCTATTTGCTACTATTTAGACACCTTTACTCGTCATATCTGCCCTAAAATTGAAACAAGACCATTTTACTACATGTTAATATGTCTAACATGTTGCTGGATGAGTGGCAAACAGAGTAGACCCTGAACATACACTGCATTCTGCAGCATCCTTCAGGGTCTACGCTGTTTGCTCAGGCCTGATATGTTGCAATACTTAGAATTATTATTGTTTTTATATCATTACCAAATGGTAGCAAATGCAGACTTTTCTATCCACAACTGTGAAAGACTAGTTTCTCATATTCGGGTTCTTATCATTGTTATAAGCAGAAGAAGTGGCATTAGTTCTAGTGGCAATAGTATGAAGTGATTATATATTAATATTTGACTTACAAGGACAACAGTCAAAATCTACAGGGTTACATTTTAAATGTTATTAAACCTCTGAAAACTATGGGATTGACTTCTGATTTTCGTGCAATAGCTGGGATATTTCTAAGATGGTCCCAATCCATTTTGTGTGAAAACTGTTAATGTTAGACTTAAATTGAATTGATTTTTTTTGCTGGATCCCCTATATAAGCTATCCAATTCCAGTGTTTGTTTTGATTTCAGGTGGATATTAAGGATTCTTGGGCCCATTAAAATTTCAAGAGGGCCCATCAAAATTTGGAAAGGCACATCAAAATTCTACAAACTTTTACATGTATTGCATGGGACACTGCCCTCAGACCATTTCAAGGGCCCATACTAACTCTGGGCTAGGAATATCCCAGCAATAGAAGATATATCATGTGCACACTGAAATAGCAGTATGACTAGACTACCCATGTAGGACTGGCTAATCATACAAAGCCATACAATTAGCCAATCATACGAGGCCATACAATAAGCCTATATAGGCTTTTTGTACTGGCCTGTATGAATAGTATATATATATATATATATATATATATATATATATATATATATATATATATATATATATATATATATATATATATATATATATACCACTTTAAACACTACACTACACAATAAAATCATTCTGAACCTCTTGGATGGTTGGCAATAATATATATATATATATATATATATATATATATATACCACTTTAAACACTACACTACATCATTCTGAACCTCTTGGATGGTTGGCAGAGTGTTTTTGTTTATGCTTATCGGACACTGAAATGGTCAATCATCACGAAAACATGCCTATATAATTTTGATCCCCTTAAACCCCACTTTTATACAATAAAACTGGGGTTTACAGGGGTATACATTATTTTTTTTATTTCTGCTCAAAAACATAGATTGAGGGTACCCGTTAGAACCGCCTCATCGAGGCGGTTCTAACGGGTACCCACAATCTATGTTTTGAGCAGAAATATGAAAAATATCAGATTTTTTTATCCGAAAACTTTCGTTTTTCGGCGATAAATATTCAGTATATTTAAATAGGCGTGTTTTCGTAATGGTTTTTCAGAAAAATAAAGCAGCTCTCTGTTGTCAAAAGTTAATGTTCATAAGGCCCAATAAAAAAAATATGTGTGTTTCAGGTTACATGGAATTTTAAAATAGGTACTGTAGGTAAAGAAATATTTTTATTTTGTTAAAAGTTTTTATATAGGGTTAATAGGAAAACAATATGGCCAAATGGGGAAATCCCCATAAATCCTTAAAAAACTTTAGGGTTGATGGAGAAAAATTAGGCATAGGTGGGTAACCTGAAACACACACTTTTTTATCTTAGGCCTAAAAGATTTTCATCAACTGATCATTTAAATGTCCTAACCACAAATATTAACACATATCCTACCTGTCAACTACCTAAACCAAGGCGTTAAAATGGTCACCATAAAGCCAGTATACTGGTTGCGAATGTGCCTGCTGATATTGGAAAATATCATTGAAACAGCTGTATTTATTTTTGGAAAAGCAGTCAAGTTGCTTCTGAAAGCCATATTTATAAACACAAAATAAAATTTAAGACTAATTATTTAACCAAAAGGAATTATTTGTCGCAGTAAAATGTGACTTTATTCAACTGGTATCAATGGAACCAGAAATTATTGTGCCATCCACAATTATTTATCACATGACATAACATTGACATCACATGGTCAGTAGCCTGGATGAAAACAATAACATTAAAGTGGGTACACAGAAATACCGGAACACACCGAAACACCGGAACAGACTGGTATTTACCAGAACACACTTATATATTTTTTTATTTTCTAATGATCAATATTTCATTTTAGGACTTAATTGTTGTTCTGCATTTCAGTGTTTTAGATTAGTGTGTTCCGGTCTTTACACCAAGTTCATTCCGATACATATTCTGGATCTGGATGAGCATGTTGCAGGGCCTTTCAGCATTGTTGCAACTGAGAGAGAGTTGGGAATAACACTAGCCCCAATGTGAGACAGCTCTTCTAAAACCGTCATCTGTCTCTGCGGGCACAGCACTGTCCTCTAGGTGGTTCCAGTCTATAATGGTTCGCGGAAAGAAAGTAAAATATTCTGATTCTGATTCTCAGAAATCAATTGTAACAGACAGATGGACAGACATACAACCTGAAAACAGTATACCCCAACCCCCACCCAACACACACACAAACGCAGTTTGCGGGTGGATGTATAATAATATAGTGTATATTGTAAACTGCAATTCTAATGTTTAACAAATAAAAAAAAAATGACAAAAACCTACAAATTCGTCCGTTCCGGTTATTGCAAGTCCGTTCCGGTTGTTGGCTCCGTTCCGGTTAGCAAATGCACCTTAATTTTAGTTACTTATCATTGCGGATCATTCCAGAACAACTGGGTTTTAAAAAAGTTGGAAAACCACGTGTTTTTTGTTTGTCAACAAGGTGTGATCAACTGTCGTCAAAAAAATAGTTAGTAAATAGTTTGTCACCTGTATTCTTGCTGCATCTGCAGTCTTTTTTCTTATCTTTTTACGCCTACGAGAAAGGCTCGTATAATCAAGTAAAAAATATCAAAAACTGAGCCAATTCTAACGAGTACCCACAATCTATGTTTTGAGCAGAAAGAAGAAAAATAATGTATACTCCAGGGCAGTGGGGGAGGATTTAAGGGACTATAACCCTTCCTTAAATAGGACAGCAGTAATGAGAAGTGCCTGACCAGTGTGCGTTGATGCGCAGGCTGGTCTGAGACTCTCATTTACATAAATATATAATAAACATATATATCTAATTTCGTGTTCACTTCATATTTAAAATGTTTACTTCGTAACCATCTGTGAAAAACATTATAGCAATGTCAATTATCTTAGCTATGAATATTATAATTGTATAGGACCTGACATTAACATAATGTTTAACGCTTAACTCTCTGGGTAAAATTTTCGCGGACGACATTTTGAAATATTTTTCTTATTTTTTCCCAGAAAACTGGATTTGACATTTCATACCAATGATGACAATTTGCAAGAAATTTCAAGTGCTTTCTTTCTGAGAAAAATAAGAATATTATTACCTATTTGTCGTCTGCTGAATTACCTAAGAGAGTGGTAAAGTTTAAAATGGTCTCTGATACCAGTCCGTTTTTCTCTGCTTCAAGAATGGCCTTTACCAAGAAAGATCTGTTAATCCGAAGTAGGTCTATTCTGAAGTTTCTATACATATCATCTCCCTTACCAGTCGATTCTCTAAATCAGAGAGAAGAGCATTCCAAAAGATTGGATTTTTGTAAACTATAAATAGTTTTTTTTATGTTGATTTATGTATCAGACGGGAGCCAGTCTACGAATCTCGATACAACAACAAAATTCGTTAGAATGACAATTTGACTGTCATGAAACCTTCGCTTAAGAGGTGAAAATTAGCCTTAAATTATGTAAAAATATTGCATTCAATACTTTAAAGAAACATATTTTATGAACAGTGAGGCAATTCTAACACATAATCTAAAACATGTGTTTTATGAGGAAATAGGAACAGAACAAGACTTTTCTTATTTATGTTCATTAAGTATTCTTTAAAACAACGAATTCATTTAAATGGCAATGTTTTGGGGAACAAATGTCGTCGTTGTAACGAGGGTTCACTGTAACTTTCAGTATTAGCCCTCGTAAAAAGCTGGCGGGTCAAAAACGTATAGAATTTATGACAAACGTTGCAGTGGTATGATGCTGGCTGATTGGCACATATTAGAGCAATATTAGACTGGCTCCAGTATCCAGTGACTTATTTTTTTTCTCATAATCCTGTTTGATAATACACTAAGGCTGGTCACTATAGTGACCAGTCTTTATATTCATGATATTACTTTGGTTTTATTTTAGTGGATTATTAAACAGATTATTAAAAAAACTATTTTGTCACTACAGACTGGAGCCAGTCTAGAGCAATATTTACTTGGTTAATTAATAAATGTCAATATCAACCTAGTTATCTGCTCAGTCTGATCACAATTTTCTCGTATCCTTTCTATAATTCACTAAAGCAAATGATTTTAAAAGCGGAAAATGAAGACACTGATCAGATGTCTAAAGTTGATCTGGATATTCGCCGCCCGCATGCATTACGAAAACACGCCTATTCAAATGTATAGAAAATTTCACCTCCAAAAACTGAAAATTTTTCAGATAAAAAAAGCTCTGATACTTTTCATATTTCTGCCCATAAATTATGTTTTTTGAGTAGAAATAAGAAAAGTAAATTCCTATAAAGCACAGTTTTACCATATAAAAGTGAGGTTTAAGGGGTCAACATTATCAAGACATGTTTACGTGATGTGTGGCACATAGCTAATATAGTGCACAGATATTGCACTTGTACAAATGATTTTTATTATTCTTCAATAAAAACACAGTATGTTGTGGCTACCCGTCAGTAGCACCTCGGTGAAGGGCATTTAATGAGTACCCGCAAAAAATGTTTTCGAGGATAAAAAGGAAACATATTTTGTGAACACCCCATCTTACCTGGATCTTTATGGCAAAAGGGTCCTCTTCTTTAGGCTGCGCATTAAATGTACACAAGGGTTCCAAGAATAAGATGTTGAAAAGACAGATTGTATACGGTTGTGGATTTGCACCAGAGCTATCCCATCAGAGCATCAAGAAAACATGCCTAATATATAATTTTGACCCCCTTAAACCCCACTTTTATATAGTAAACTGGGGTTTACAGGGGTATACATTATTTTCTTATTTCTGCTCTAAAATATAGATTGTGGGTACTCGTTAGAACCGCCTAGTCGAGGCGGTTCTAACGAATACCCACAATCTATGTTTTGAGCAGAAATATGAAAAATATCAGAATTTTTCATCTGAAAATTTTCATTTTTTGGTGGTATAATTTTCAGTATAATTGAATAGGCATGTTTTCGTAATGGTCCAGGGAATCCACTACATGTACTCAATAGAAAATACGAAAAGACCAATTCTGCTTGCCAAGAACTTACTCGCGTTAAGGACCTTTTTCGAAGGGCTCGAGTATCCGAAGCTAGCTCCATCTATGAACTAGCTGTTTCCAATCATATTTATAAAACCTGGCGTCAGTGGGGTATCAAATAAAAAGGGCTTCCCAGTCATTGCAATAAACGTATACATACGAACAATAACAAGGCTTCAGATAAGGCGCATTCTGTAACCAAAAAGTACTGATATTTTTTTCTTAGTTCTCTACGAAAACATATGTTGTGGTACTCATTAGAAGCGCCTCGACGAGGCGCTTCTAATGAGTACCCACAGCATTTTTTTTATCTTGGAAAAAAAGAAAATTCATGTGGATACCCCCTCTTAACTGGAGCTATGTATAAAATAACCATGGCCAATAAATGGTACCACACGGCATATGCTGAAAAAAAGATCAAGCCCAGGAGTGCAACTGTGTGTTCTGGTCAATGTCTTCCTTACTGAGTGTGTCTTATTATTCACAGACCATAAACAGCTCAGCCAGAAAGCGAAGTCTTTATTCAGGCACTATGGACGAACTGGTCGGTCTGGATTATTGTTGTTCGCGCGCGCCTAGGTTCCTTGTTCTGACACCGATAATGTGATTGTCATATTGCTTCCCTTCTTACCTTTCATCTTCTCAGCGCGTTATAAAAAGGCCACGCTCCGGGTCCGTCGTCGTTTGCTACAACAACTTCCAGAAATCAAACTGAAGAAATCAAGTTGAAGAAAAAGGTTCGGTTGGACAAGATGGGTCTTAAATTCGTAAGCAAAAAAAACTTCATTTTTTGCTTTTTTTCTCTTTTACTTTCATTCATTTATTTATATATTTATTTATTTATTTATTTATTATAAGTAGTTGTACTAGTAATACTACTAGTAGTAGTACTATTGTTCTTCTTGTTGCTGTTTTGATTACTTTTTTCCCTGAAACTAAAATATGAAACGTTTAGTTTAACTTTTATTTTATTTGTATACATATAACATTACAGTTTACAACGTGACATGACAAAACATCAATACATACAAATGGGATCCAGAAGAAAGTCGTTTGACTTTTTTAAATCTGTATCCCAGACCATAGTACATATCAGTACAACTAATTTGTGATTTGAGACGATCTGACAAACGTCAACAAAAGAGTATGTGGTATCAATAAGTTATATGAAAAGTAATGAATGTAAACTATTTCAACAAAATGTCAAGAAATAGATATGAAACTATGATATATTATTGTCTCCACGGGGGAAGAGGTGGAGGATGATATACAATGTACTATATAAATACTAGGTCCGATCGCGACAAATTAATCTAGCTAGCCGTCAATATCAAATATAAATGTATTGATTTGTTTGATTTGGGATATTTATTTGAGGTCACTGTGAGTTAGTTTCTAAAAGTAGCAAGGAACCTTATAGATTAGTATTCGTTTATTGAAAACGTTTCGACTTCAGTATGAAATCATGTACCGCTAAGAAAATAGCTTTATTTTCTTCTAATGATAGAGAAAGATCTCCATACAACAATACATCTAGAGTAGGGTTGCATTTTTCCGACACGGTAGTCAATAATTCCCGCCTAAGGTCTGTATACTGATCACATACTAACAAGAAATGGTGATTGTCTTCCACAGAACCGCATGCGCATCTTGGGCTGTCTATAAGATTTTTAGAAAACAAATGTTGGCGAAGAGAGCTGCATTTAGTTCTAAGTCTGGCGTGATAAATCTGACCAATTCTTTTGCCTGTGAAATAGTAAGAAGGTGGTAGGTTAATATTGCTGTTTATCCTGGTTTTAAATATGTTGAGACTAGATGAATTACGTGTTTGTTCCGGGAGTTCATTCCATTCGCGAACAGCAGACGGCAAAAAGGAGTTGTAATAAAGTTGTGAATTTGCATATATGATTTGAAGATCATTGGCATTACGCAAAGGGTAAGATGATGTACTTCCTACGGTAGGAGGTACAAGTGAGCAGAGGTAATCCGGAGAAAGATCATTTTGCATTTTGTAGAAAAAAGTCAGTTTGTGTTTATTCCTCCTTGAAAACAAAGTTTCCCAGCCTGTTTCCAACAAAAGTGAATTTATTGAGACTAATTTTGTTGCCCCTGTGACAATACGTGCGGCTTCATTCTGGATTTTTTCTAGTTCATTCGATTCGTATTGTGCACAATTATTCCATACAACATCAGCGTATTCTAACAAAGGACGAATAAAAGAAAAGTATATGGTCTGGAGAGATCTCCTATCTAATTTGAACTTCAATTTACGCATAACATTTATTCGATTCCATGCCTTTGTCTTAATATGTTCAATATGATTGTGCCAACTGCAGTCGTTTGAAAAAATAACACCTAAATGCTTATGTGACGTAACTTCATTAATTTGAGTTTCATCCATCGAAACTGGAGGGTGGTACGGTTTGTTAAGTTTTCTTGAAAATAGTATAGATTCTGACTTTGCAGGATTAAATGTTACTAACCATTGTTGGGCCCAACGACTAATTTTTTCTAGGTCTGAGTTAAGTGTTTCGGCTGCCTGAATAGCGTCGTCCACTATGATATACAGACTGGTATCATCTGCAAAGAGCCTTATGGAAGAATTAATATCTTCGACAATATCATTTATATATAAAAGAAACAATAGAGGACCAAGAATAGAGCCTTGAGGAACACCCGCTTTTATTGGTGTCCATGCAGAAGAACCACCTGGCAGTACAACTCTTTTGAGTCTGTCATTGAGATAATCAGTAAACCAAGATAAAACAGACCCAGATATACCTGCTGTTTCGAGTTTGTAAAGCAATCCTTTATGCCATACTCTGTCAAATGCTTTGCTTATATCACAGAATATGGCACGGATTTCTTTACCCTCATCAAGAGCCTTACAAAAAGTATTATATATATCGACCAATTGGTTAGCTGTAGAATCCCCAGGGACAAAACCTGATTGTAGAGTTGTAATGACATGATGCGCGTTAAGGAAGTTGAATAAATGTTTATGAACAATTTTTTCAAGAACTTTGCCCACTGTACTTAGGAGGGAGATAGGTCTATAATTGGAGACATCGGATGGGTCATTTTTCTTGTGTATGGGTGAGACGTTCGCTTGTTTCCAAATTTTTGGTACTAGTCCATGATTTAATGAAAAGTTAAACAAATTACTGAGAGGAAGAGAGAGAGGCTGTGCAAGTTCTTTGAGAAGTCGGTTATTTATCAAGTCAGGATCAGATGCTTTTCCAAGCGGAAGTGATTTTATAGTTGATTCAACTTCCTGGGGTGTGGCAATAATAGAGTCTAGCTTGTGGGCGGGTAAAGGTTTCGTTTGTGGAAGAGTTGCTTGACTATCGTCTAAAAGCGCCTGGCCTCTAAAAAAATCATTGAAAATACTGGCTTTATCATTATCATCTGAATAAATTTTATCATCCTTACTCAAGGGTGGTATTGAATTTGTCAAATCGGGCTTTATAAAACCTTTTAAAGTTTTCCACCAATCCTTCTGTCCAGTTTCTGAATTAACTAACCTTTCTGATAATTTGTCAATTTGATTCTGTTTTGACTTGCGTAGTTCACTAGTGACATGATTTCTAAAGCGTTTATAAATATCCCAATGACTAGGGTTGTTGGATTTTTTATATTTGTCGTACAGCCTTTTTTTCTTCCGTAGTAGTTTCTTAATATTATTATGAAACGTTTATGTGTTGCTCCTTTCTTTCACTTTAATAGCCTTTTTTATTGTGCGTACACATGTATGAATTATGAGCAATGTATCTTCGAACATATGCGCCCAGCCAATACTCATAAAACCTGCATCTGGGCGCATTCTACATAGTCTTCCCTTAGTGCTCCTTGGAAAGCGAATTATAACATCAACAAGTCTATGGAAGGCGGGTCCTATATTACAATGGAACCGTGTCGCGACATCACGAAAACATACCTAATTAATTTTGACCCCCTTTAACCCCACTTTCATATAGTAAAACTGGGGTTTACAGGGTATACATTATTTTTCTTATTTCTGCTATTTCTGCGAGGCGGTTCTAACGAGTACCTACAATCTATGTTTTGAGCAGAAATATGAAAATATCAGAGTTTTTTTATCTGAAAACTTTCAGTTTCTTTTGTGGGGAGGGGGTGGGGGTGAAATTTTCAGTATATTTGAGTAGACGTGTTTTCTAAACGTAAAAAAAAATAAATAAATAAAAATAAAAGGTCTTCAGACAATTGGTCAAATCAATCTTTATTGCGCATACCCGGCCCCTTAGCAAGGGTCAATTTCTTTAGCTGTAGTCTCCCCCTGGCCTACTGCTTTCTTAAGCGAATAGCATAGGTTCTTGCGAGACTGCGTGGATGCGCTGGCTCGCTTGGACCTGTACTGGTCGCATATTCTATATAGCTCTTTTTCCATGAGACCAAAGGTATTTTCAAGGGCATACATTTTAAACAAATTCTCAGACGTTTGAAGCTTTTAGACCTAATTTAAATGTGTCTGTATATAATTTATATCAATCGCTTACACCGCATGAATTTACACTAATGTACTTGGTTTTTAACTATATTTTCTCCTTTACTCCATTTCATTAGATAAATAGATTTCTATTACTGCATAAACACGCTTTGACTGAGTACCAACAACCTATATGTTCGTGGAGAGACAGGAAACTGTCGATATCTTGCTGCATTTTCTTTGGACCTGGGTCTTCGGAAGGAGTATCCTGAACATGTTATTTTCTTCCAGGCTACAGGACACTAATTATCTTTCCAATAAAGCTCATACTAGTTCCATTCATTTCTGTGATAGAGAAATTTTTCAGGGTATAGCTGGACTTTCAAACTTTGTTTATATCTAAAGATGATGCCTTGCATTGGAAAATAATAAGGAAAACAGCACCGACAGAGACGTTTTCTGGGCATTACGAAAACACGCCTATTCAAATATATAGAAAATTTCACCACCAAAAACTGAAAATTGTCAGATATAAAACTCTGATATAGTTTTTATATTTCTGCTCGAAACATAGATAGTGGGTATTCGTTAGAACCACCTCGTTTTGGAGCAGAAATGAGAAAAATATTGTATAACCCTGTAAACCCCAGTTTTACTGTATAAAAATGTGGTTTTAGGGGGTCATACTTGTTTTGGTATGTTTTCGTGATGTTCTTTTTGGGTGTGTGGGGGTGTGGGGGAGGGGTGGCTGAATGTAACAACCCCTCGCTTGGCAGATATAAAAAAAATTGCATTTTATTTTACCGCTAGCCATCACGAAAACACGCCTATATAGTTTTGACCCCCTTAAACCCCACTTTTATATAGTAAAACTGGGGTTTACAGGGGTAAACATTATTTTTCTTATTTCTGCTCAAAACATAGATTGTGGTACTCGTTAGAACCGCCTCGATGAGGCGGTTCTAACGAGTACCAAATCTATGTTTTGAGCAGAAATAAGAAAAATATCAGATTTTTTTATCTGAAAAGTTTCATTTTTTGGTGGTAAAATATTTTATATATTTGAATAGGCATGTTTTCGTAATGAAACACAGACAGAAATATATACTTCTTACAAACAATTATGAAACACACACAAATATTTTTTTTATTCAAATTAGATTAATAAGTTTAGGTTCATAACCAATATTTTATAGGAAGCATCCACGTGTCTTGCCCATGATCTTATAAGATATGATAGCGCAAAACCCAAATAAATAAATAGATAAAAATAAATAAATAAATTAAAGACAAGCAGAAAATGGCGAACTGACTTGAAAGTCGGAGAATAATTTCACTGATTTACCTTGAATGCAGACAAACGAAGGTTTTTGTTAGAGTATATTGAAAAACCTAGAACTAAGGGATGAGTCTTGTTTCTGGGGTTCCTGGCATGCATTAAGTTGACCAAGCCTCCAAAAGTATTATACGCGAACATCATATTAAAGGATTATACGTTGTTTGTTTTCTTTCGGGTGCAGGTGACCTTTCATATATCATTTTTCTGTTATTAAAATAAACATTTTATCTTATTGTTCAGTAATTTCATCAGTTAATACTTCAACATCCCGATAAGCATGATAAGACGGAATATAATTTTTATATACATTACGAAAACACGCCTATTCAAATATATTGACACTTTCACTACAAAAAAAAACTGAAAGTTTTCAGATAAAAATTCTGATATTTTTTCATATTTCTGCTCGATGAGGCGGTTCTAACGAGTACCCACAATCTATGTTTTAAGCAGAAATATGAAAAATAATGTATACCCCTGTAAACCCCAGTTTTACTATACAAAAGTGGGGTTTAAGGGGGGTCAAAATTATATAGGTATGTTTTCGAGATGTTTCAGAGCTGCATCATTACCAGTCGTAATTTTATCCAAGTGACATGGCCTACAAGGAGCTGTTCGGCATCAATGCTGGTTCACATTCAGTCCTTGTGTTTTAGATATAAACTTAGTCCCAATACATAGTTTGCTAATGCTTAGCATGTTAGGTAAGATTGTCAGCATTGAATTTTTTCTTACCTTTTTTCAGAAAACAGGCTTTGACATTTCATGCAAATTGTCTTCAGTGGAGACAATTTGCATGGAATGTCAAATCCTCTTTTCTGGAAAAAAAGTAAAAAAACAACAACATTGATTTGATATCTGCAGAATGATAATGAGTGGTAATGGTTAAAGAAATATAGAAGACAAAATTTATTGTCATCTGAAATTTGGCACCGAAAGAGTTACAGGAAAAGCAATATTGATAGGTAATAATTATCTGACATGACAGAGCTTGACCACGCATTTCGGTGCAAATTTGATCAAAATCGGATGACAAATAAGAAAGTAATCATGATTTGAAATTTTCAAAATTGCTTATTCTTCAGACTTTAAGACTTACATTGATTTTACTTGAAAACCGAACTGTTTTCTGTCAGAAAGATTTTAAGATTTAGAGGTGCTTTGAACCTTATTAAATATTCAGTATTGACGGCCTCATTGACTATAGTTCTGAATTATTTAAACGCCCTAAACCTTCATAGTTGTTATAAGATTTTGAAGAAATGGGGCTTTCCAGCCTATAGAAAATTTGCGTAGGACTCTTCCCACGCATGGACCCTCATTATATTATTATGCACAGTTATTACTTAGGATATGAATGTTGTACATAAGGTTCATATCCCCATTTATCTATTTCTCTTACTCAAATAGACGGCTTTGTATCGAACTGATGGAGTTATTAGGGTTTTTACGGTTTACCGCCCAAAATTCCATAGGGTGCAATGCAAATTTGAGGACCCATTTTCAGCAGGACGCATTGCCTCGAGTCCCTTGACTACCCTTTACATTTGTAGACATTAATGATCTGCGCATGCGCATAAATTTGCAGCACCGTGGGTGCTTCCCTTTGGCTGCTGTAGGCGTAAAAAGGTTTATTTATTGAATTTTTGGCGCCCCATAGTGTTGCGAACTGATGGAGTTATTAGGGTTTTTACGGTTTACCGCCCAAAATTCCATAGGGTGCAATGCAAATTTGAGGACCCATTTTCAGCAGGACGCATTGCCTCGAGTCCCTTGACTACCCTTTACATTTGTAGACATTAATGATCTGCGCATGCGCATAAATTTGCAGCACCGTGGGTGCTTCCCTTTGGCTGCTGTAGGCGTAAAAAGGTTTATTTATTGAATTTTTGGCGCCCCATAGTGCACGTGCTATTCCATTGACCGCATCCCGGATTGTGCAGGCATGTGTGTATGGATGGGCTCTACAAACGTTCCAAATTTCAGCGTAATCGGATGAAAAACAGACGAGTTATTAGGGGTCAAAGTTTCAGACATTCCTACCAACTTTGGACTGCAAGTTTGAGCCTAATGTGACCTTCACCGATCCGGATGAAACTGGTGCCAGACGAAAGGTCTGGACCAATGACTCCCTGGGGCCAAGTGCCCAAAATTTCTTATCGCCCCTTTTTCGAGTTATGGCCCCTGAAAGTTGATATTTGCTAATGTTTGACCCCTAATAACTTACTAACGCACAGTCCGAATTTTCTGACAAATATTGTTTTATGTACTATGGTACTAGGACAATGTTTGGTGCTAGTTTCAGCTCGATCGGTGAAGGTCACCTTTAGTGACTTTTAATCTCTTTGTTCAGCAGGCGAGACCTAGGGACGCATTTCCAGTCCTTATATCTTTGCTTCTACTGCATGCAGCGCCATACAATTTGGCACGAATATGTACCTCCCTAAGACCTATAAACCCTATAAAAAGCGCGCCTGTCTGTTGCGAACTGATGGAGTTATTAGGGTTTTTACGGTTTACCGCCCAAAATTCCATAGGGTGCAATGCAAATTTGAGGACCCATTTTCAGCAGGACGCATTGCCTCGAGTCCCTTGACTACCCTTTACATTTGTAGACATTAATGATCTGCGCATGCGCATAAATTTGCAGCACCGTGGGTGCTTCCCTTTGGCTGCTGTAGGCGTAAAAAGGTTTATTTATTGAATTTTTGGCGCCCCATAGTGCACGTGCTATTCCATTGACCGCATCCCGGATTGTGCAGGCATGTGTGTATGGATGGGCTCTACAAACGTTCCAAATTTCAGCGTAATCGGATGAAAAACAGACGAGTTATTAGGGGTCAAAGTTTCAGACATTCCTACCAACTTTGGACTGCAAGTTTGAGCCTAATGTGACCTTCACCGATCCGGATGAAACTGGTGCCAGACGAAAGGTCTGGACCAATGACTCCCTGGGGCCAAGTGCCCAAAATTTCTTATCGCCCCTTTTTCGAGTTATGGCCCCTGAAAGTTGATATTTGCTAATGTTTGACCCCTAATAACTTACTAACGCACAGTCCGAATTTTCTGACAAATATTGTTTTATGTACTATGGTACTAGGACAATGTTTGGTGCTAGTTTCAGCTCGATCGGTGAAGGTCACCTTTAGTGACTTTTAATCTCTTTGTTCAGCAGGCGAGACCTAGGGACGCATTTCCAGTCCTTATATCTTTGCTTCTACTGCATGCAGCGCCATACAATTTGGCACGAATATGTACCTCCCTAAGACCTATAAACCCTATAAAAAGCGCGCCTGTCTGTTGCGAACTGATGGAGTTATTAGGGTTTTTACGGTTTACCGCCCAAAATTCCATAGGGTGCAATGCAAATTTGAGGACCCATTTTCAGCAGGACGCATTGCCTCGAGTCCCTTGACTACCCTTTACATTTGTAGACATTAATGATCTGCGCATGCGCATAAATTTGCAGCACCGTGGGTGCTTCCCTTTGGCTGCTGTAGGCGTAAAAAGGTTTATTTATTGAATTTTTGGCGCCCCATAGTGCACGTGCTATTCCATTGACCGCATCCCGGATTGTGCAGGCATGTGTGTATGGATGGGCTCTACAAACGTTCCAAATTTCAGCGTAATCGGATGAAAAACAGACGAGTTATTAGGGGTCAAAGTTTCAGACATTCCTACCAACTTTGGACTGCAAGTTTGAGCCTAATGTGACCTTCACCGATCCGGATGAAACTGGTGCCAGACGAAAGGTCTGGACCAATGACTCCCTGGGGCCAAGTGCCCAAAATTTCTTATCGCCCCTTTTTCGAGTTATGGCCCCTGAAAGTTGATATTTGCTAATGTTTGACCCCTAATAACTTACTAACGCACAGTCCGAATTTTCTGACAAATATTGTTTTATGTACTATGGTACTAGGACAATGTTTGGTGCTAGTTTCAGCTCGATCGGTGAAGGTCACCTTTAGTGACTTTTAATCTCTTTGTTCAGCAGGCGAGACCTAGGGACGCATTTCCAGTCCTTATATCTTTGCTTCTACTGCATGCAGCGCCATACAATTTGGCACGAATATGTACCTCCCTAAGACCTATAAACCCTATAAAAAGCGCGCCTGTCTGTTGCGAACTGATGGAGTTATTAGGGTTTTTACGGTTTACCGCCCAAAATTCCATAGGGTGCAATGCAAATTTGAGGACCCATTTTCAGCAGGACGCATTGCCTCGAGTCCCTTGACTACCCTTTACATTTGTAGACATTAATGATCTGCGCATGCGCATAAATTTGCAGCACCGTGGGTGCTTCCCTTTGGCTGCTGTAGGCGTAAAAAGGTTTATTTATTGAATTTTTGGCGCCCCATAGTGCACGTGCTATTCCATTGACCGCATCCCGGATTGTGCAGGCATGTGTGTATGGATGGGCTCTACAAACGTTCCAAATTTCAGCGTAATCGGATGAAAAACAGACGAGTTATTAGGGGTCAAAGTTTCAGACATTCCTACCAACTTTGGACTGCAAGTTTGAGCCTAATGTGACCTTCACCGATCCGGATGAAACTGGTGCCAGACGAAAGGTCTGGACCAATGACTCCCTGGGGCCAAGTGCCCAAAATTTCTTATCGCCCCTTTTTCGAGTTATGGCCCCTGAAAGTTGATATTTGCTAATGTTTGACCCCTAATAACTTACTAACGCACAGTCCGAATTTTCTGACAAATATTGTTTTATGTACTATGGTACTAGGACAATGTTTGGTGCTAGTTTCAGCTCGATCGGTGAAGGTCACCTTTAGTGACTTTTAATCTCTTTGTTCAGCAGGCGAGACCTAGGGACGCATTTCCAGTCCTTATATCTTTGCTTCTACTGCATGCAGCGCCATACAATTTGGCACGAATATGTACCTCCCTAAGACCTATAAACCCTATAAAAAGCGCGCCTGTCTGTTGCGAACTGATGGAGTTATTAGGGTTTTTACGGTTTACCGCCCAAAATTCCATAGGGTGCAATGCAAATTTGAGGACCCATTTTCAGCAGGACGCATTGCCTCGAGTCCCTTGACTACCCTTTACATTTGTAGACATTAATGATCTGCGCATGCGCATAAATTTGCAGCACCGTGGGTGCTTCCCTTTGGCTGCTGTAGGCGTAAAAAGGTTTATTTATTGAATTTTTGGCGCCCCATAGTGCACGTGCTATTCCATTGACCGCATCCCGGATTGTGCAGGCATGTGTGTATGGATGGGCTCTACAAACGTTCCAAATTTCAGCGTAATCGGATGAAAAACAGACGAGTTATTAGGGGTCAAAGTTTCAGACATTCCTACCAACTTTGGACTGCAAGTTTGAGCCTAATGTGACCTTCACCGATCCGGATGAAACTGGTGCCAGACGAAAGGTCTGGACCAATGACTCCCTGGGGCCAAGTGCCCAAAATTTCTTATCGCCCCTTTTTCGAGTTATGGCCCCTGAAAGTTGATATTTGCTAATGTTTGACCCCTAATAACTTACTAACGCACAGTCCGAATTTTCTGACAAATATTGTTTTATGTACTATGGTACTAGGACAATGTTTGGTGCTAGTTTCAGCTCGATCGGTGAAGGTCACCTTTAGTGACTTTTAATCTCTTTGTTCAGCAGGCGAGACCTAGGGACGCATTTCCAGTCCTTATATCTTTGCTTCTACTGCATGCAGCGCCATACAATTTGGCACGAATATGTACCTCCCTAAGACCTATAAACCCTATAAAAAGCGCGCCTGTCTGTTGCGAACTGATGGAGTTATTAGGGTTTTTACGGTTTACCGCCCAAAATTCCATAGGGTGCAATGCAAATTTGAGGACCCATTTTCAGCAGGACGCATTGCCTCGAGTCCCTTGACTACCCTTTACATTTGTAGACATTAATGATCTGCGCATGCGCATAAATTTGCAGCACCGTGGGTGCTTCCCTTTGGCTGCTGTAGGCGTAAAAAGGTTTATTTATTGAATTTTTGGCGCCCCATAGTGCACGTGCTATTCCATTGACCGCATCCCGGATTGTGCAGGCATGTGTGTATGGATGGGCTCTACAAACGTTCCAAATTTCAGCGTAATCGGATGAAAAACAGACGAGTTATTAGGGGTCAAAGTTTCAGACATTCCTACCAACTTTGGACTGCAAGTTTGAGCCTAATGTGACCTTCACCGATCCGGATGAAACTGGTGCCAGACGAAAGGTCTGGACCAATGACTCCCTGGGGCCAAGTGCCCAAAATTTCTTATCGCCCCTTTTTCGAGTTATGGCCCCTGAAAGTTGATATTTGCTAATGTTTGACCCCTAATAACTTACTAACGCACAGTCCGAATTTTCTGACAAATATTGTTTTATGTACTATGGTACTAGGACAATGTTTGGTGCTAGTTTCAGCTCGATCGGTGAAGGTCACCTTTAGTGACTTTTAATCTCTTTGTTCAGCAGGCGAGACCTAGGGACGCATTTCCAGTCCTTATATCTTTGCTTCTACTGCATGCAGCGCCATACAATTTGGCACGAATATGTACCTCCCTAAGACCTATAAACCCTATAAAAAGCGCGCCTGTCTGTTGCGAACTGATGGAGTTATTAGGGTTTTTACGGTTTACCGCCCAAAATTCCATAGGGTGCAATGCAAATTTGAGGACCCATTTTCAGCAGGACGCATTGCCTCGAGTCCCTTGACTACCCTTTACATTTGTAGACATTAATGATCTGCGCATGCGCATAAATTTGCAGCACCGTGGGTGCTTCCCTTTGGCTGCTGTAGGCGTAAAAAGGTTTATTTATTGAATTTTTGGCGCCCCATAGTGCACGTGCTATTCCATTGACCGCATCCCGGATTGTGCAGGCATGTGTGTATGGATGGGCTCTACAAACGTTCCAAATTTCAGCGTAATCGGATGAAAAACAGACGAGTTATTAGGGGTCAAAGTTTCAGACATTCCTACCAACTTTGGACTGCAAGTTTGAGCCTAATGTGACCTTCACCGATCCGGATGAAACTGGTGCCAGACGAAAGGTCTGGACCAATGACTCCCTGGGGCCAAGTGCCCAAAATTTCTTATCGCCCCTTTTTCGAGTTATGGCCCCTGAAAGTTGATATTTGCTAATGTTTGACCCCTAATAACTTACTAACGCACAGTCCGAATTTTCTGACAAATATTGTTTTATGTACTATGGTACTAGGACAATGTTTGGTGCTAGTTTCAGCTCGATCGGTGAAGGTCACCTTTAGTGACTTTTAATCTCTTTGTTCAGCAGGCGAGACCTAGGGACGCATTTCCAGTCCTTATATCTTTGCTTCTACTGCATGCAGCGCCATACAATTTGGCACGAATATGTACCTCCCTAAGACCTATAAACCCTATAAAAAGCGCGCCTGTCTGTTGCGAACTGATGGAGTTATTAGGGTTTTTACGGTTTACCGCCCAAAATTCCATAGGGTGCAATGCAAATTTGAGGACCCATTTTCAGCAGGACGCATTGCCTCGAGTCCCTTGACTACCCTTTACATTTGTAGACATTAATGATCTGCGCATGCGCATAAATTTGCAGCACCGTGGGTGCTTCCCTTTGGCTGCTGTAGGCGTAAAAAGGTTTATTTATTGAATTTTTGGCGCCCCATAGTGCACGTGCTATTCCATTGACCGCATCCCGGATTGTGCAGGCATGTGTGTATGGATGGGCTCTACAAACGTTCCAAATTTCAGCGTAATCGGATGAAAAACAGACGAGTTATTAGGGGTCAAAGTTTCAGACATTCCTACCAACTTTGGACTGCAAGTTTGAGCCTAATGTGACCTTCACCGATCCGGATGAAACTGGTGCCAGACGAAAGGTCTGGACCAATGACTCCCTGGGGCCAAGTGCCCAAAATTTCTTATCGCCCCTTTTTCGAGTTATGGCCCCTGAAAGTTGATATTTGCTAATGTTTGACCCCTAATAACTTACTAACGCACAGTCCGAATTTTCTGACAAATATTGTTTTATGTACTATGGTACTAGGACAATGTTTGGTGCTAGTTTCAGCTCGATCGGTGAAGGTCACCTTTAGTGACTTTTAATCTCTTTGTTCAGCAGGCGAGACCTAGGGACGCATTTCCAGTCCTTATATCTTTGCTTCTACTGCATGCAGCGCCATACAATTTGGCACGAATATGTACCTCCCTAAGACCTATAAACCCTATAAAAAGCGCGCCTGTCTGTTGCGAACTGATGGAGTTATTAGGGTTTTTACGGTTTACCGCCCAAAATTCCATAGGGTGCAATGCAAATTTGAGGACCCATTTTCAGCAGGACGCATTGCCTCGAGTCCCTTGACTACCCTTTACATTTGTAGACATTAATGATCTGCGCATGCGCATAAATTTGCAGCACCGTGGGTGCTTCCCTTTGGCTGCTGTAGGCGTAAAAAGGTTTATTTATTGAATTTTTGGCGCCCCATAGTGCACGTGCTATTCCATTGACCGCATCCCGGATTGTGCAGGCATGTGTGTATGGATGGGCTCTACAAACGTTCCAAATTTCAGCGTAATCGGATGAAAAACAGACGAGTTATTAGGGGTCAAAGTTTCAGACATTCCTACCAACTTTGGACTGCAAGTTTGAGCCTAATGTGACCTTCACCGATCCGGATGAAACTGGTGCCAGACGAAAGGTCTGGACCAATGACTCCCTGGGGCCAAGTGCCCAAAATTTCTTATCGCCCCTTTTTCGAGTTATGGCCCCTGAAAGTTGATATTTGCTAATGTTTGACCCCTAATAACTTACTAACGCACAGTCCGAATTTTCTGACAAATATTGTTTTATGTACTATGGTACTAGGACAATGTTTGGTGCTAGTTTCAGCTCGATCGGTGAAGGTCACCTTTAGTGACTTTTAATCTCTTTGTTCAGCAGGCGAGACCTAGGGACGCATTTCCAGTCCTTATATCTTTGCTTCTACTGCATGCAGCGCCATACAATTTGGCACGAATATGTACCTCCCTAAGACCTATAAACCCTATAAAAAGCGCGCCTGTCTGTTGCGAACTGATGGAGTTATTAGGGTTTTTACGGTTTACCGCCCAAAATTCCATAGGGTGCAATGCAAATTTGAGGACCCATTTTCAGCAGGACGCATTGCCTCGAGTCCCTTGACTACCCTTTACATTTGTAGACATTAATGATCTGCGCATGCGCATAAATTTGCAGCACCGTGGGTGCTTCCCTTTGGCTGCTGTAGGCGTAAAAAGGTTTATTTATTGAATTTTTGGCGCCCCATAGTGCACGTGCTATTCCATTGACCGCATCCCGGATTGTGCAGGCATGTGTGTATGGATGGGCTCTACAAACGTTCCAAATTTCAGCGTAATCGGATGAAAAACAGACGAGTTATTAGGGGTCAAAGTTTCAGACATTCCTACCAACTTTGGACTGCAAGTTTGAGCCTAATGTGACCTTCACCGATCCGGATGAAACTGGTGCCAGACGAAAGGTCTGGACCAATGACTCCCTGGGGCCAAGTGCCCAAAATTTCTTATCGCCCCTTTTTCGAGTTATGGCCCCTGAAAGTTGATATTTGCTAATGTTTGACCCCTAATAACTTACTAACGCACAGTCCGAATTTTCTGACAAATATTGTTTTATGTACTATGGTACTAGGACAATGTTTGGTGCTAGTTTCAGCTCGATCGGTGAAGGTCACCTTTAGTGACTTTTAATCTCTTTGTTCAGCAGGCGAGACCTAGGGACGCATTTCCAGTCCTTATATCTTTGCTTCTACTGCATGCAGCGCCATACAATTTGGCACGAATATGTACCTCCCTAAGACCTATAAACCCTATAAAAAGCGCGCCTGTCTGTTGCGAACTGATGGAGTTATTAGGGTTTTTACGGTTTACCGCCCAAAATTCCATAGGGTGCAATGCAAATTTGAGGACCCATTTTCAGCAGGACGCATTGCCTCGAGTCCCTCTTGAAGGACATGAGCAGGGATGAGAATGATACTGTATAAAACTTTGGACTAATATAATTACAAAAAGGTCATGTATGGGCTGCACAAAGGTTTTCCCTGACTTGCATTTTAGCAGATTTTACCCCTAAAACCTTGTTCTGGACACTCAACAATGAGTGAGTTAGGGGCAAGGGTCCTGAGTAATGCATAATATATGATCAATCCCAAACTAATTTTATTGATCTGTGGATTTGTATTCATATCTACATGTATTTATGGTTTAAAGAATTATCAATATTTTGACAATAGTTTACCCTTCAAGTGCTAAGCAGTTTATAGCAAAAAATTCCAAAATCAATTTCTTTTTTTAGAAAATAAGGCTTGACATTTCAGGTGAATTGTCTGCCTAACAGACAGTTCACATGAAATGTCAAGCCTTATTCTCTCTGAAAAAGTAACAAAAATACTTCAGACTTCAAAGTGCTGTGTGCTATAGTTGCAATTAGCGCTTTAATTGATAACGTTTTTAGAACAACAAACCCTTAAATCTTGTTAAAAGACCCCTTAACTCCACATATGGGAGTGCCTTGGGCCCTCATTTTCAAACCCTTAGGGACATTGAATATGGGAAAACAAAAAATTATGATAAAGCATGTTTCCTCCCTTCCTGAAAACCTAGAAATTGGCAATGAATCAAGAAAGGCTGAATATATAGGCCACGCAATGCAAAAACGTGTCTTCAGGCATATGTAGACAGTGAAGGCCCAGATCAGCCTGATCGGCAGTCAGCTCAGGACCTTAGCTGTCCACCATCACGAAAACATACCTATATAAAGTTGACCCCCATAAACCCAACTTTTATATAGTAAAACTGGGGTTTACAGGGGTATACAAAACTATACATTATTTCCTTATTTCTGCTCAAAAACATAGATTGTGGGTACTCATTAGAACCGCCTCGCTGAGGCAGTTCTAACGAGTACCCACAATCTATGTTTTGAGTAGAAATATGAAAAATATCAGAATTTTTTATCTGGAAATGTTTATTTTTTGGTGGTAAAATTTTCAGTATGTTTGAATAGGCTTGTTTTCATAATGCAGACAGAATCACTGGTGCATCAATGGTGAGCAAATGCCCACATGAGACTGCACGCATGCGTAGGATGAATCTGAATGTGTTCATTTTATGCATGCTCGAAGCCACATTTTTCGCTTGGCACCACCCATATAGCATTGGGGACATGATATCTACCAAGCTTGTTCAAATGGTGATCCTAGGTTAACATTTGATTTTTTTTTTTTTTTTTTTTTTTTTAAAAACTGCATGTCCACTATTTTGATTAACTGTAGTGCAGGCAATATTAAAATGGTTCATGAAATCTGCAGATATGCAATGATTGTTTCACTCAGGTGAGTGAATCTTGGCCAGTGGGCTTCTTGTTTTGTAATAAAGTGAGTGCTGACACATAGGTGTACTGAATCAGTTCTGTGTTTACTTTTTTCAGAACTTAAACTACCCAGAACAGAAGGTGGTGACAGTAGGTCAGTTCAGAATTGGAATGTGCCATGGGCATCAGGTGGTCCCCTGGGGGGACACAGAAAGTCTTGCCATGGTCCAGAGACAGTTGGATGTTGATATATTGATATCAGGACACACACATAGATTTGAGGCTTTTGAGCACGAGAACAAATTTTATATAAATCCAGGCTCAGCAACAGGAGCTTACAATCCACTAGACAGGTACTATTTACTAAGTGATCAATTATGAGGAATTATGGGGAAATGGTACACTTTAAGGGAGATAACTCTGTCAAAATTGTTAGTCTCTTTCTGAAAAAGGGGTCTTCTCTAAAAAAGAAGAATTTGGGAGCTAATTCTTCCCTTTTAGAGGAAATCTCTTTTCTGAAGTAGCTTGATATACAGAAAGCAAACAGGAAGTCACCAAAATTGTTTCCCTTGATAAAAAAGTATGGCAGAAAACCTAACGGGTGTATCCAAATAAGTCATGATTTCGGAGCTAAAATATTGATGTTAGTTAACCCCACAGATTTTTAGCTTTTGAAAGAGAAGTCATAGCTCCAGAATTAGTGTGTTTTTTTGTTTTGACTTTTTTTTTCAATTGAAAAGTATTGATATGTTTCTTATTTGTCCCTGAAAACTTATGTTGTAATACAAATTAGAGGCATCACACTGAGAAATAAGAAAGATATTAAGTGGACCTCGAGTTATGATGAATGATAATGTGACCACCTCCATATACAGTGATCCCTTGTTACAACGACAGCATTTGTTCCCAAAGACATTGCTATTAAAATGGATTTGTTGTTGTACAGAATATTTAATGAGCAGATTGATTAGAAAGAAAGTTCCTGTTTTGTTCTTAGTTTCTCACAGAACATTTGTTTTATCGTAAATTGAAAAGTCAATAGGTGATTGACAATATCGTAGCAGGAACCATTTGTATTTTCTGTTTCTGTGCATTTTTTGTACCCCGCGACACAATAGTGGCGGGGTATTATGGTTTCACGTTGGACGTCAGTGTGTCTGTCCGTGCATCTGGACGTCTGTCTGTCAGTTGTATGTCTGTCCGTCTGTTTTTCATTTTCTGATGATAACTTGAATAAACATCAGTGGATTTTCACCAAACTTGGTATGTTGCTTATGATAATGGCAGGGTATTATAGTTTAACGTTTTTATTTTTCAAATATTTACTGTAAATGAAATTTAATGGCAAGAAATGGATCTGACCTGTGCAATTTCTGTAGTAAATTGGATTTATTTTTATATCCCCGGTAGCGATATTAGGGACATATTGTTTTTGCCCTGTCTGTTTGTTGGTTTATTGGTTTGTTTGTTGGTTAAACAAGTTAAACAATAGTCATAACTTTTAAACAGTTTGAGATAGAGCCTTCATATTTGTCTAGAGGTTTCCTGTGCCAAGGGCTTCCCACTCATTCAAAAAATTTTGACCTGTGACCTACTTTAAAGAAAAAATTAAAATTGGTCATAAATTTTGAACCATTTCAGATAGAGGCTTTATGTTTGGCATGTAGGTTCCTTGTGACAAGGGCTTCCCACTCATACAAATAAAATTGACCTGTGACCTTGGCCTGTGACCTACTTTAAAGAAAAAAATTGACCTTGGCCTGGGGACATGTTCGTGTTTCACAAACAAATCTTGTTTTTAAATATTATTAGTTAATATTTTTTGCTTTTCTTCACTGATCTTAAGTACATGTAACTGATGTTCCCTAACAATATAGTGAAAATTTCAGGGCCCAGTTGTTCAAAGCTAATGATGTCGTTAGTTAACGATTCGTTAAAATTTACATTGAGTGATACGCAAATATGCTGAAATTTTTTGCTGAAAAAATGTGAGTAGCTTTTGCAGTGCAAAAGCTACTCATATTTTTTCAGCAAAAAATATCATAATATTGTATATTGAATCTGCTAAAACAGTTGACGAAATGACCCTTAACGAGCTCGTTAAGCTAACGACGCTTTGAACAACTGGGCCCAGATATTTTGAACAAATGGAACTTGTCGAAAACCTGCATCCAAACTGCCAACCCTATTTGATAATTTTTTGAAACACTGAATAAAATAAAACTTTTGGTGCATAGGTAGTTATGACAAAAGATTTTACATTGAATTATAACAAAAATTTGCAAAGTTACTTCTGAGTAAAGTACATATATCATGTGAAACAAAATTACTTTCTTAAAAATGTTGAAAGCATTGTAAGACTGTAAGTTCTCTTATAGGCTTGCATGGATTTCAACCAAAGATGTTGTATGTTTCCAATATGCAACGTCTATGTTGATTGTGCAGTTTTTTTGACATGGGTCCCAAGCATTCAGAGGAGGGCTGAAAAGACCAAACCCTGATACTGCAGCTTTTAAGTTTAACTCTTTTTTCTTATACTATTACATGGATTTCAATTTTTGCTGTATACATGTACCTTTTCCATTGTTATACCTTATTATCCCGAAACTTTAGCAATGGCGATATTATGAACACTTCTGTCTGTCCATCCATTCGTCAATCCATTGGTCATGCTATCTCCTGTTAAACCACAGACAGAACTTAACCAAACTTGCTACATGACTTTCCCGCATGGTAAGGGTGTGCGAGAACAACATTATTTTACTGTCAATACATCTGTCCCCATCCATCCATCCCATCTGTTCGTCACACATCTCCTCCTAAGCCATTGGGCAGAATTTAACCAAACTTGCTACATGGCTTCGAATTCCTAAAGTGATAAGGGTGTGCGAGAGCAACATTATTTTTCCACCTGTCTATCCATTCATCCGTCATGCTGGTTAACAACATTAGGACTGAGCACGGAGATTTTGCGATGGCCTGCCATTGACTGCAATCAAGTATACTATTGCACTGATTTTTTTTTCCAAATTGCTGTAGACCTTTCCAACTTATTTCTCTCATGTAATAATATTTCAATTTCAGACCATATAGTCCCTGAGTACATCAGGGCCCAGTTGTTCATAGGTAACGACGTCGTTAGTTAACGAATGTTAAAATTTAAATCGAGTGATACGCAAATATGCTGAAATTTTTTGCTGAAAAAATGTGAGTAGCTTTTGCATTGCAAAAGCTACTCACATTTTTTCAGCAAAATATATCAGAATATTGTATATTGAATCCACTAAAACAGTTAACGAAATGACCCTTAACGAGCTCGTTAAGCTAACGACGCTTTGAACAACTGGGCCCAGTCTGTTACACAATGCTTCTCCAACAGTGGTGCATGAATTTCATAGAACAGCTATAAAATTCTGCTATTAAGACCACTCAGAAATAAGACCACTCTGCTAAATTCACCCTAGTCCTGCTGAACCCGGATGTACCCTGCCTTTGCAAACAGTATAGATCCAGAGAAGAAGCCAACTGATCTGGATCTGTACTGTTTGCCATTAAGTATGTAAATTCATATCATGAACTGATCTGATTGGCTGAAAATTGGAAGTGAGCACGGCATCCTAATTTCTTCAGCAGGACAAGGGTTAAGAGCAGCTTTTACTAGTCCCAAATGTTTTTTTTTTTTTTTTTTTTTTTTTCTTTCTGGATATTCTGCTTAGCTCCAGAAAAGAGGAAGTATCAGCAAAATATGTTTCTGGGCCCAGTTGTTCAAAGCGTCGTTAGCTTAACGAGCTCGTTAAGGGTCATTTTGTTAACTGTTTTAGCGGATTCAATACACAATATTCTGATATTTTTTGCTGAAAAAATGTGAGTAGCTTTTGCACTGCAAAAGCTACTCACATTTTTTCAGCAACAAATTTCAGTATATTTGCGTATCACTCGATGTAAATTTTAACGAATCGTTAACTAATGATGTCGTTAGCTTTGAACAACTGGGCCCAGATTTCTCAACAAAAAAGTATGTTGTGGGTATTCATTAGAAGGGCCTTGGCAAGGTGCTTCTAATGAGTAATGCAACTTATTTTTTTGTGGAGAAATAGAAAAATGCTGTACTTTTTGTTTGTAAAAAGCACCTTACCTGAAGCTTTGTTCTACATTCAATATCAAGACCGCCCCACTAATAAGACTGCTTTTAGGCAGTCTCAAAGATGGTCTTAACCCTTAAAATGCCAAGAAAACTTGCATCTGAAAATGTCGTCTGTATATGTCGTCTGCGGAATATTCTTGCAAACTTTTGAAACCTATATTTGCATACAGGCAAACAGTGTGGACCCTGATCAGACTGCTCCTAGAGGAGCAGTCTGATCTGGGTCCACACTGTTTGCAAAAATGACTTTTAAAATCAGAAGCAAATGACAAAGCAGACGACAATTGTTGTGATTAGCAGTTTAAGGGTTAATAGCGGAAGTTTACTTTATTCTGTAGATTTTCCCTGTCTTCTACAGTCAGTCATGCAATATTGTTAGGTAGACTGTATAGATCTTCATTTTTAGCTCGCCTGTTTAGCGAAGAAAACGACAAGGTATTGTCATAGCTCTGGCGTCGTCTGCATCGTCGTGGTGCAAAAACTTGGACATTTTGTAATATCTCTGTCATTACTGAAGATACTTACTTGAAACTCTGACTAGTTTGTTCATTATGAAAAGTGGAACTCATACCAATAGGGGAGGTAACCCTCAAAATATTTTTACCACAGTTATGCCCCTTTTTCGACTTAGAAACTGCGTCGTAGTCGTCATGCAAAAACTTGGACATTTTGTAATATCTCTGTCATTACTGAAGATATTTACTTGAAACTCAGACTAGTTGTTCATTATGAAAAGGGGAACTCATACTAATAGGGTAGGTAACCCTCAAAATATTTTTGCCACAGTTATGCCCCTTTTTCGACTTAGAAACTGCGTCGTAGTCGTCATGCAAAAACTTGGACATTTTGTAATATCTCTGTCATTACTGAAGATATTTACTTGAAACTCAGACTAGTTGTTCATTATGAAAAGGGGAACTCATACTAATAGGGTAGGTAACCCTCAAAATATTTTTGCCACAGTTATGCCCCTTTTTCGACTTAGAAACTGCGTCGTCGTCGTGGTGCAAAAACTTGGACATTTTATAATATCTCTGTCATTACTGAAGGTATTTACTTGAAACTCGGACTAGTTATTCATTATGAAAAGGGGAACTCATACCAATAGGGGAGGTAACCGTCAAAATATTTATGCCACAGTTATGCCCCTTTTTTGACTTAGAAACTGTAGCCGAGCTTTGGCACCCGCAGGCGGTGCTCTTGTTTCCTATAAAGTGATGTATTGCCCTACTGTTTAATTGATAATTGTGTATACTTAAACTGATGAATTTGCTATGTTTCTCTGAGATAATATATATGTGTTTAAACCAATAAATTTGCTCAATGTTTTTTCCGATAGTGTGATTTTACTGATAAATTCTCTTTATTTTATTTTATTCATTTTTTTTTTTTTCAAAGTATATGTATAAACTGATAAATTCTCTTTATGATCCTTTGAGATAGTAAGTATATTAAGTGATACCTTTTATGCTTCTGTCTGCTGAAGGCAGCAGTGGGGCATATTGCTTTTACTATGATGTTCTGTCTGTGTGTGCGTATGTCATGTTCATAACCAGAGTCTAACTGATGGTTAAGCTTACATTCAAATTTACATTGATGTTTACATCTACAGTCGAACCTCGATGGCTCGAACACCGATGGCTCGTTTACCATGGCTAATTCGAACTTGTTTTTGAGTTCCTACGAAATTCTTCCGATAGCTCAAGAAATATTTAAGGTAATTTTCTTATTTTATCGTGAAATTGTATGTTGTGTGTACTCATTAGAATTGCCTTTTCGAGGCAATTCTAATGAGTATACTCAACATACAATCACTGTGTAGAAAATCAAAAAAGATTTTCCTAAATTATCGCTATTTGCTTCCTGAACTGGTGCCATGATTAATCCTCAGTGGTTCGAACTACCCTGTCTCAAACAAATTTCCATGGTCCCAAAGATGTTTGAGCCATTGAGATTCGACTGTTCTTTTCTCTCTCATAACTTGGATACCTTTTTATGCTAAGAAGTTGAAATTTGGTACAAATATGCTACTAACTTACTCTGACCTAAACCTTCAACACTTAAGCATGCTAGAGATGCCCCTGGGTCTAGCCCTAGTGGAGGTAGGAGTCAAAACGTAAAACATCATATGTTTACATTCAAATTATGCTAAGAAGTTGAAATTCAGTATGCTACTTACCCAGACCTAAATCTTCAACTTTTTTTTTAAAGTTGCCCCTAGGTCGTGCCCTAGCGTGGGGCTTGGGATCAAAATGTGTAACCGGTCATAAGTTTACATTCAAATTTACATTGACATTTACGTCCGGATTTCTCTTGGTCATAATTTGGGCACTTTATAGGCTAGGAAGTTGAGATTTGGCATGCTACTTACCCAGACCTTTTCCTTTAACTGTATGCTAGACTTGTCCCTAGGTCATGCCCTGGGCTGGGGCTAAGGGTCAAAATGTATAACACATAATAAATTTATATTCAAATTTACATTGACATTTATGTCTGCATTTCTCTTGGAGATCATAACTTGGGTACCTTTTACGCTAGGAAGTTGGAATTTAGTATGCTACTTACCCAGACCTATTCTTTCAGCTTTGTATATACTATAACTATATACTGATGAATTCTCTTTATGTTTTTCAGTGAGATAGTACCGTCATTTGTCATACTGGACATACAACAGTCAACAGTGGTCGCCTATGTATATAAACTGATAAATGATGATGTGAAAGTGGAAAGAATAGAATACAAAAAGAATTAAAAGCAGGAATAGAGAGACCCAGTGTTCACTGTTTTAAGGGGAAAGGATATACTCTAACCCTTCTCTAACCCTTCTCGTGCTAAACACGACATGCCCTGTCTTAGCAAACAGTGTAGATCTTCTGAAGAAGCCAGCTGATCTAGATCTGCACTGTTTGTCATTAAATATATGAATTTCTATCAAAAACCCGGATCAAGTAATCTGATTGGCTGGAAGTTAGAAGCGGGCATGGCATCTTAATTTATTCAGCATGAGAAGGATTAAGGAAGCCTACACTTTCAAAATGGTTTGCTTCCCTTCTGAGAATGAGCTTTTTTTTAAATTGAAAAGAAGGAATTTGCTCCCCTTTAGAGCAAATTCTTTTCTTTTTAGAGTGGACCTTTTTTCAGAAGGGTCTTTACTGCAGGAGAGCAAACAGTAGTTGCAAAAATTGTGTCCCTTTTTAAAAAGGCCAGAAAATCTAGCTAGTATATCAAGTTCTGTTAACATTGCTATCATCAAATTGATTATTCAATTGTAAGAAAAGGCTCCTAATTGCAAATACAGGCAACAAAGGAACCAGATAGGCTGCCAATCTGCACAATCTGATTAGGGCATTTGCTGACCTATTAAAGAACAATTGCATATGTAGATTATATTGATGAGCAGCAAAGGCCAAGATCAGACTACACATGTGCAGGATGATTCGGGCCTTCCATTGCAAAAACATGCCTATTCAAATATATTGAAAATTTCACCACCAAAAACTCAAAGTTTTCAGATAAAAATTCTGATGTGTTTTCATATTTCTGCTCAAAACATAGATTGTGGGTACTCATTAGAACTGCCTCACTGAGGCAGTTCTGATGAGTACTCACAATCTATGTGTTTGAGCAGAAATATGAAAAATAATGTATACCCCTGTAAACCCCAGTTTTACTTTATAAAAGTGGGGATTAAAGGGGTCAAAATTATATAGGTATGTTTTCGTGGTATTTGCTCATTTGATTTAATGACTATTTAGTCTTATTTTGACATTTGTCCGACTTATCAAACAAATACCTTATCCAGGGCTTTAAACCTTATCATGCTGGGTAAAACATTTAGCAGACTACACTTTGAAATATTGTTCCAGTTTGTTTTTTCCCAGAAATTAGGATTCGACATTTTATGCAAATTTTCTCTTGGGGATAATATTTGCAAGAAATATCGAATCTTGTTTCCTCTAGGAGGCAGTTCTAATGGTACCCGCAATCTATGTGTTTAACAAAATAAGAAAAGTAATGTATACCTCTTTAATTCCCAGTTTTGCTATATAAAAGTGGGGTTTAAGGGGGTGAGAATTATATAGGTGTGTTTGTTGTGATGTGTAGTATAAAGTAAAAACAGAGGCGTGCAGAGGTCTACATTATTTAGCGAACTTCCTGGCCATTTTTCAGAACTATATACAGTAAAATTTTGGCCTTGGTGGCTCAGTTGGATGCGCCGTCCGACTGGAGACCAGGCGGTCACTGGTTCAACCCCTGCTGAGGTCGGCAACATTCTTTCGTGGAGATTGATCATGAAATATTTTCTACGGTCATTCTCTCCCATCCGCTGATTCAAGAAAGGCAGTTGTCAGTTTCTGGCAAAAGAATGTGCACAATACTTGTTAACCTCTTAGACCAGTAAACATTAGTTAGGTAAACTGACCTCGCTCGACATGACCCCATAGGGTTGACTGGGCCGTAAAATCTCAACACAAACAAACAGTAAAATTTCAATGGCTTGTTAATTGTGGCTAATTCAAATTCCTTTTGAGTACCAAGGAAATTCTCAAGAAGAATATTTAGGCAAATTTTCTAAGTTATTTTGTCACGAAAATGTATGTTGTGTGTACTCATTAGAACTGCCTAATTGTGGTAATTCTAATGAGTACACTCAACATATATTTTTATAGAAGACTGTAAAGACATCACTAAATAATCCCCATCTGCCTGACCTGGTGCTATGATTAACCCTCAGTGGCTCAAACTACCCATGTCTAGTGCAATTTTTCGTGGTCCCAAAACTGTCCCAGTAAGCATTCTACATAAAGCTGTAGCGGGCCGTTACCAGCCCATCAGGGTAGCTGATGGGCCGATTACCGCCCGCTGTAGATTTATGAAGAATTCTAGCTGGGGTTTGAGCCATTGAAGTTCAACTGCAATAATTATTCTAAACTTTATCACTTCTAATCAGTCCCACAACACATGTTTACATGGAGAAACTTTCTTACTTCTCCACAAAAAAAACAACATATGTTATGGGTATACCACAACCTCTTTATAACACTTTTGTTGGTGTCCATAGCATAAACCATGTTAGTTAAACAACCATGTTATATCCAAACAAAATGTATAGATTATATTGAAAATGACCATAAATGGTCATTTTTCAATATAATCTATACATTTTTCGGATCCATCTTTGACCTTGTTACATCCAAAACCGTGTTATAACGAACCATGTTATAAAGAGGTTGTAGTGTACTTATTAAAAGCACCTAAGCAAGGCTCTTCTAAGGAGTACCCACAAGTTGTGTTTAAGAAAAAGTTTTATATTTTTGGTTGAAAAGGTGTCGGTGTCTTTACTAGAGCTGTGTGTAAGGTTATACACTTTTTACATATATATGAAATAAGAAAAATATCTCCATGAAAACATGTTATGGGTACTCATTAGAATCATCTCTGTGAGACATTTCTAATGAATATCCACAACACGTGTTTTTGGACGCGTTTTTTTTTTTTAAAAAATCTGTCCTTTAAAATAGCGATGTCCGGGTGGACGGGTGTCAGGCTGGCAGGCAGGCATCGGGCGTCGTCCGAGGTTTACCTCTTGGTTAAGCTTTTTTCAAAGTTATACATGTATGTAACCTTTATTCTTCAATGGATTGCTTTCATATTTGGTAGGGATGAAGTGGAGGACCAGTAGATGTTTCACATACAAGAGAGACAACTCTTACTTTCGTCATTATTTTAAAAACCCATCAATAATGCCATTAGGCATTTTTCTTGTTTTATAGAGAAATTAGAAAAAAAAATCTTTATATTTTTGTTGAAAAAAGTGTCTTTGCTAGAGTTATGGCTATACACATTTTACATATGTATGTTTTGTTTTCATGGAGAAATTTTCTTATCTGTCGATGAAAACATGTTATGGGTACTCATTAGAAGCACCTCAGTACCCACAACATGTGTTTTAAAAGATAAATAAGAAAAAATCTTTATATTTTTGGTTGAAAGAAAGTGTCTTTGCTAGAGTGTGGTTATACACATTTTACATATGTATGTTTTCATGGAGAAGTTTTCTTATCTCCCTAACATGTTGTGGGTACTCATTAGAAGCACCTCAGTGAGGTGCTCTGAGGTGCTTCTAATGAGTACCCACAAGGTGTTTTTAAAGGTAATTAAGAAAAATCTTAATATTTTGGTTGAAAAAATAAGTATCTTATCTAGAGCTGTGTGTAAGGCGTATACACTTTTTACATAGTTATAAATAATTATGATACATAGGTGTATTAATAAAATGACTGTCTGTTTCATAAATTTTTCGATTTTCTTATTTTTATACACATTTCACACAATTCGATTGGTTGAAGGGACACATTCTACACTTCAGTAAAGTCCAGAGCAGGATTTAGTGGGATCCATTTTCCTTCTGCCAACTGACATTTTTGGCAACGTTTGTAGCATTTTGATGACAAAGTTGAAATTATAAGGAATGAATTATTATTCTTTTGTTGATTTTTTTGATGTGTAAACTCTGGCGAATCATTCACAAACTTAACCCTTAAAGCGCCAATCACAGCTGCAGCAGAAAACAATTTTTTTTTATTTTATTTTTTTATTTTTTTATTTTTTTGTTTTTGTATTTTTGGAGAGAAAACAAGTCTTGACATTTCATTAGACTTGTCTGCTTGCCAGATGATTCACTGATTCACATGAAATGTCAAGACTAGTTTTCTATGAAAAATAAAAAAAAAAATAAATAAATGTCATCTGCTACAAATTTTGCGTGGTACTTTAAGGGTTAAAACCCTTTGAGCTTTATTCAGTTTGAGAAATTTGTAGGCATTTTCAATAAAATTGATTTTATCAATAAAATCCACAAAAATAAAAATTCTTTCCAAAAACGGCTTGTAATAAGTGTAAGAATTGAACCTATATATCAGATACAGTGAATCCTCGTTACAATGACAGCATTTGTTCCAAAAGACGTAAAGACGTTGCCATTAAAAAGAATTTGCTGTGTAAAGAATCCTTAATGGACAGAATGATATGCAAAAAAAAAAAAAAAAAAAAAAAAAAATAGGTCTTGTTTTGTTCTTATTTCCCCAAAGAACATATGTTTTGGATATTTGTTAGAATTGCCTCACTGAGGCAATTCTACAAAATATCTAAAACATATGTTCCTTTAAAGTATTGAATACAATACTCTTGCATCTGAAACGAAGGTTTCATGACAGTCAAATTGTCATTATAACCAATTTTGTTGTTGTATCGAGTGTCGGTATAAAGAGGGTTGTCTTTATTTACATTCCTACTTTATTTCATTAACCGTTGTCATGTTGAATAAATTAAAATGCCACACCCACTTTTTACTGTCGGCCAATCAGATTATTTGATCCAGGCTGTTGATACAAATTCTCATATCGAATGACAAACAGTGTAGATGCAGATAAGTTGGCTTCTGAAAAAGCCAATAGATCTGGATGTACACTATTTGCATATGTGGAGTGTCTGGGTTCAGCAGGACCCTGTTTAAATTGAATGTATACAACTTCAAAGGAGATCACTTTAATCTGAGTATATTTGCTTCCCTAATCAAGAGGGGGTACTCTTAAATGAAATAATTTGCTCCCAGTTGACAACAGCTCATCCCTGTAGGAGTAACTCTAAATAGTTCATATACAAGGGAGGCAATTTCTCTTAAGTTGAAGTGGTTTTCCTTTGAAAAGGAACACAAAAACTTTCAATAATGGCTTATCTTAAAATAATTGACCATGAAATATTTTCTATGGTCATTCTCTCCCTTCAGCTGATCCAAAAAAGGAAGTTGTCAGTTTCTGGCGAAAGAATGTGCACAATACTCACTACCGCTTAGAGGACTAAGCCTGCCCAGTAAACATGTGGTTAGGTCAACTGACCACACTCGACATGGCCCCTTTGGGTTGACTGGGCCCTAAAACCTCAACACATAAAAAAAAAAAATCTTAAAATAAGGCCATTTGATCATATTTTGGCTTTATCAAGTAAATAGAGGTACGCTTAATGTCCTAAAATTTCATAAACCAAAGTTTCACAGAAAATGGCATATGCAAACAATGCAGAACAAGATCAGACTACTCCTGAAGGAGCAGTCTGATCTGGGTCTACACTGTTTGCCATTCCATGTAGTATTTAAGAAACAACAAGAAGCAAAATTTAAGCCAAATAAATATGGAATAAAATGTTTGAAATTTTAGAACATTTTCCATACATGTATTGGAGCACATAAGTTGTGATGGTGACTTTTGTTGAAGTGCACTTCAGCTTCTCAGGCAAAAAGTATGTGGTTCTCAAATAACCAATTTACCAATTAAAAACAAAACATCACGAAAACATACCTATATAATTTTGACCCCCTTAAACCCCACTTTTACATAGTAAAACTGGGGTTTACAGGGGTATACATTTTTTTTCTTATTTCTGCTCAAAACATAGATTGTGGGTACAAATTAGAACTGCCTTGGCGAGGCGGTTCTAATGAGTACCCACAATCTATGTTTTGTGCAGAAATATGAAAAATATCTGAGTTTTTTTATCTGAAAATTTTCAGTTTTTGGAGATAAAATTTTCTATACATTTGAATAGGCGTGTTTTCGTAATGAGAAAAACAATAATATTTTGAATTTACTGTTTACTTTAAACTTTCCTGATGACAAAAATCACCAAACAATTTCTGAATAACATTTTTAACATAGGTCGCCATTTTGTTTTTGAATGACTGGTGCTAATGCTGGTCATGTCATTAATTGACAGTGATTTTATTCAGTGACTTGCAAATTGTAGACTAATATAATAACCCATTGTAGTTGGGAGACCCGTAAAAGGATAAATGGCAAACAGTGCAGACCCAGATCAGATGTCGCAGAAAGTGATGTCTGATCAGGGTATCCACTGCTTGCAAATAGTTTAGCCAGTTTTCTTTAGGAATATGTAAATTTCATAGCCAGCTGTACCTAAAATTGAAATTGGACTCTTCCAATATACAGTCGACTCTCGTTATCTCGAACTCGCTTATCTCGAATAACCGCTTATCTGGAAGTGAAAATCTGGTCCCTGTTTTAATACAGAGATCTACCAACAGGCAACAAAATATTGTGGAAAAGAGGAGAAATTGCTCCTTAGGAGCAATTTCTCCTCTTTTCCACAATATTTTCCATATATCTCTAACTTAGGAGTCAAATTACATATTCATTCTGTTAAAAGTGGTTGTTCGATTTATTGTTTTCCTCAGTTCCGCAAATCTGATATGTCGAAGTACGGATATCTCGAAGTGTTTCATAGAGTCCCTTGGAGTTCGAGATAACGAGAGTCGACTGTATAGTGTTGGATAGTCTCTTCAGTCTGCAATTGGATAATACAGAAATAAATATAGAAAACAGTTGGTTTTTTAAAGAAAGCTACATGATGCCCCTCCCATTTCTAATTTTCAGCCAATCAGATTACTTGATCCAAATTGTTGATATAAATTCACATACTTAATGGCAAACAGTGCAGATCCAGATCAGTTGGCCTCTTCAGAAGCCAACTGATCTGGATCTACATTGTTTGTAAAGACAGGGTATATCTGGGTTCAGCATGACAAGGGTTAAAGAAAGCTACATGTAAATAACATTTCTGAATCAGACTATTGACCATTGCCATCAAATCATTTACCTTCTGTGCAATCTTTATCCCATTGTAGTCTGGAAACCCCTAAGAGGGTAATTTGCAAACAGTGCAGACCCAGATCAGACACCGCAGAATGTGGTGTCTGATCAGGGTCTCCACTGTTTGCAAATAGTTCAGCCATTTTTCTCCAGGAATATGTAAATCTCATAGCCAGACATACCTAAGATTGAAATTGGACCCTTCCAGTACACAGTGTGGAAGAGTCTGTTCAGTATATAATGGGTTATATGAGCCATGCCATGCGAAAACCAGTCCTCTTTTATATGCCAATAGCTAAGGCCCAGATCAGCCTGCACGTTTGTGAAGTCTGATCAGGACCTTCACAGTCTGATAACAGAACCCTTCGGTACTACAGAATATATATGTGGAGAGCAAAGGCCTGGATGAGACTTTGCACATGTACAGGATGCTGTGAATCCGCACATTATGCGCATGTTTGATGACACTTTTTAAACCCCTCCACGCGATAGTGGCAGGGTATTATGGTTTCACGTTGGATGTCCGTGTGTCTGTCAGTTGTACATCCGTCCGTCTTTCCGTCCATCCATTTTTCATTTCTGGATGATAACTCGAGTAAACGTCAATGGATTTTCACCAAACTTGGTATGTGCATTGATATTGTGGAGATCTGGTTTGGGATTGCTAATGGGCAAATTTCGTCAAATGTTTTCAGTATCTGCCTACGACACGATAATGGCAGGGTATTATAGATTAACTTTTTTATTTGCATGATGTGGTCTATATATAATATATTAAATTATAGTGTAATAACTCAAAACAGTGGGACTTATCCGATATTAACATATTTCCTCTAAATCTTTTGAACTGTGTTGATTTCCTCATAAGATTATGTGTCACAAAATTATGGACAAACAGTGAAGGCCCAGATCAGACTCTTAGGAAGAGTCTTATCTGAGTACACTGTTTACTCAGCAAATCTATTCATAGCTTCAGATAAGGTGTTATTTTTTAACCAAAAGTATTTGATACTTTTCTTATTCCTCCCCAAAACATATGTTGTAGGTACTCATTAGGAATGCCTCATTGAGGCACTTCTAATGAGTACCCACAATATATTTTTGTGGTTCTCTACAAAAACGTTGTGGGTACTCATTAGAAGTGCCTCTCTGAGGCACTTCTAATGAGTACCTACCACAACATATGTTTCTATAAAGGGAAGAAGGATGTTTTCCTGTTATCCCCCTTATCTAAAGGTATGGGATGCTATTCCACTATGTAGAATTATTATGTTAAAATAATTTTATTACAATTATAGGATGTAAGTATTGTTGTCTTGGAATTAGAAGAACGGCACAACCTCTCTATAACACGATTCGTTATAACACGGTTTTGTATATAACATGAGTTCAAAGATGGATCCCAAAAATGTATAGATTTTATAGAAAAATGACCATTTTTGTTTGGATATAACAAATTTTGGATAACTAACACGGTTTATGCTTTGGACCCCAACAATAATGTTATAAAGAGGTTGTGGTGTATATATGTGAATAAAATGTTAGAGAGAATATTTGTGCAGTAATTATTTTCTTTATAATTTTTGCTCAGGTCCCTTAGAAGTGTCCGGGTGGTCAAGTGGTTAGTACATCTGACTTCATATCACAAGGTTCCAGGTTTTTAACCTGCTGAAGGACATTACTGTACTTCATGTACTTCATTGCTCAGAGTCTTGCATTATCACTGTTCCATCATTCTAATGAATACACTCAACATACCAATATTGTATAGAAGATCAAAAGATCCCTAAATGATCCCTATTTGCTTCCGGACCCGGCACCAGGTTTGATTCTCAGTGGCTCCAACTACCCATATCTCGAACGAATTTCCGTGGTCCCGAAGATGTTCGAGCCAACAAAGTTGGACTGTATGACTTAAATACTGTTGAAAGGTATTTAAACATTAAATCATCATCTTTGGGCTCTCAAAGGGCTTGAGCCATTATAACGCAATACCACCATCTTCTCCAAAACCACTGAAGCAAGTTGAACATTTATTAGTGATAGTAGTAAGGCTGCTTTGGTATTTGAAATTTAAGAGTTTTAGCTCACCTGAGCAAGTGCTCAGGATGAGCTGTTGTGATCTCCCTCTGGCCATCGTCATTCCTTGTCCATTGTCAACAATTAATTTATCAATTAACTCTCCATTGGTCACAATTTTTACCCAATTTTAATAAAACATACTCAGAATGTTTTGCCTATAGAATCTAGTTTAAGTTCGAAATGGGGTCATTTGGGGTCCATCACGAAAATATGCCTATATAATTTTGACCCCCTTATACCCCACATTTATATAGTAAAACTGGGGTTTACAGGGGTAGACATTATTTTTCTTATTTCTGCTCAGCAAATAGATTGTGGGTACTCCTTAGAACTGCCTCAGTGAGGCGGTTCTAACGAGTACCCACAATCTATGTTTTGAGTAGAAATATGAAAAATATCAGTGTTTTTGTCTGAATTTTTTTCAGTTTTTGGAGGTGAAATTTTCTGTATATTTGAATAAGCTTGTTTTTGTAATGTCTAAAACTAGGTTACCAGGCCAAATCAAAAGAAAATCTTGTTAATACTCTAGAGATCACATTTTAAAGTAACCATCATGAAGCATGCACAACATGCTCGCCTTGATGAACTCTAGAACAGGTTTGAAACTGGGTCACTGGGTGTCAAAAACTAGGTCACTAGGTCAAATCAAAAGAAAACCTTGTTAACAGTAGTTGTCTCATTTTTTTAAAGAGGATAATGAATCTTGCTCACAACGTTTATTTTGATGTTTTCTAGGTTAAGATAAAAAACAAAACAAAAAAAAAACAAAACAAAAACAACAACAACAAGAAACAAAACAAAACAAACCAAAACTGGGTAACTTGGGGTCAAAAGAAAGTATGTCACCAGGCAAAAACCTTGTTACTACTCTAGAGGTCACATTTTTGAAGTAGTAACAAAATGTTTTGTCTTGATGATTTTTAGGTCAAGTTTGAAACTGGGTAACTTATAGTCTATATTTCACGGTCAAGTGACTAAGCTTTTCTTTTTAGGTCAGTTTCTCTGTATTTGTATGGTTGTTTGTGTTGAGGTTTTACAGCCCCGTCAACCCAATTGGGTCATGTTGAGCGTGGTCAGTTTACCTGACCACACTTGTTCTGGGCAAACTTAGTCCTTTACGCGGTTAACCAGTATGGTGCACTTTCTTTCGCCTGATCAGTTTTTCAGTAAGTATTGGTCCTACAGCAGAAATACATGGCACATGCATACATCTTAACATGACCTCTTGAATAAATATTTACCTTGACCTATATTACAGAACATAGACTCTAAAATCTGAACATAGACTCTAAAATCTGATGTTTCCATTGTAAACTGTACGTTTTCTAAACATTAACATATGCATCACAGTTCATCAAGATCTTTCTGAAGAATCTAGGTTATTGATAATTTATTGTTTTTGGTATTTTTATTTCAGAGAAAATATAATACTACATTTCTTGTGAAAAGTCTGCCTGGCAGACGATTGACATGAAATGCCGTCTTATGGTAAGGAATTAAGGTGTCTAAATATTTAGGTTAAAAGCGATACATCCTAGCAGGCACATGACGTTAATGCAACGTCGCCACAACGTCGATGCAACGTCATGACGTTGCATCGACGTTGTGGCGATGTTTAAACGTCATGTGCCCGCTTGGATCTGTACATGGTATGTATTCTTATTAAAAGAACATGTACAAACGACCTTCAATGAACACTATATGGTTGATGGTACGTCATATCATAAATCATAATCGGATTTTTTATTAACATGCATGTACAGGGGACATCAGTGGACCCTTTCCAAGTAGCTGGCTTGCTGCACGCATGGCAGATCTCACACTAGATCTCCAGCTATGTTTATCTTGAGGGCTGAAAGTCGAGAGCTTCCACACTCTGCAACCCCTCTCTGTCAGCTGCTTCCATGTCATCTTGGGCCTCCCAGGCTCACGCTTTCCCTCAACCTGTATGCGTAAAGCTGTCTTGACTGCACCATTGGAGCGTTCCACATTTTCATACCAGCGGAGCCTTCTCTCCTTCAGAATGAGCATCAGATCCTCAATACAGAGAGGCACAAATAGCTCATTGGACCTGGTGGTGACAATGTCTTGCGGCCTGACATTGCAGATCTGTCTGATCATTGCCCTGCGCTGCAGACGCTGGAGGTTTGGCTTAATCAATGTCCAAGTCTCACTGGCAGACGGGAAGAGAGGACTGGTAGCAGCTCCTTGAACTTTTTCCAGGCGGTTTTCACACGTGTTGTGGTTGAAAGTTCACAGTCACTTGCTGCTGAGAGCATGTCTCCTAGGTAGCAAAAGGAAGCTACCACCTCCAGCTTGTCAGGTCCGAGCTGGACTTCCTTCTGTGGTCTGCCGTCCAAGGGGCGTGCAGTTCCCTGGCACCGTGTACATCTGTAGTCAGGGTCCTTTGTCAAGCACTTGAGTCCACTGCATCTCTTGTGCACCCAATGCTTGCAAGAGATGTTGTTGCTGCCCACTCCAGTACGACAGACGGCGCATGGAAACTCGCCTGAACTCTGCAAGAGGTCCAGGCCAGCACCGCAGATCATAACCTTCGTCTTCCCTGTATTTACTCTCAGTCCTTTCTTTTCCATTGCTTCTTCCCAAGTCAAGAGTCTCGACACATTCCTCGAGCGATTCAGCGATGATAACAAGGTCATCGGCATAGAGATTCTCCGAGGGGACCGCGGAGCAGAACTCTCGTGATAAGGCTTCAAGCACAATGATGAAGAGCAGCGGGCTGAGTAATGAGCCTTGGTGTACACCGAACTTCACTTCAAACACTTCACTGTACCCCTCACCAACACGGACACGGTTCCGCGCACATGTAAACATCCCCTGTACCAGTCGCACAATCCACTTCTCCACACCAAGTTTTCTCATGACCTTGCAAGGTACTCGATCAAATGCCTTCTCCAGGTCTACGAAAGCCATGTAGAGTCTCTTGTTGGCAGCTAGATATTTCTCTTGTAGCTGCCTGACGACAAAGGTTGTGTCTGTTGTGCCTCTGCCTGGGACGAAGCCAAACTGGAAATCGTCGACCGACACCAACTGTCTGAAGAGGCCGTCCACAATCCTCTCCAGGACTTTCATGGCCTGCTCTGTCAGCTTGAGCCCGCGACAGTTGCCCCTTTCCAATGCGTCCCCTTTCCCTTGTAGAGGCAGACAATGAAACTCTGCTCCCAGTCAGAGGGTACCTTGCCATCGCGGATGATTGGAGCTGCCAGGTCACGGATCATGGAGACGCCCATATCACCGGCTGCTTGTATCATCTCCATCACTATGCCTGATGGGCCCGGTGCTTGCCTGCTTTCATCTGTGAGATAACCTTCTTAGACATATCAATGGTGATTGGGATGTCGGGCCTTCCACAGGTGATTGATAAGACAGGTGGTCTGGGTCCCAGTCAAACTCAACGTTGAGGAGTCTTTGGTAGTGCTCTAACCAGGCCTTCTGCTTTGTCTTCGCTCATTGACATCTCTCCTGCATCATTCTTCACTGGTTTGTCGCCAACAACATCAGCGTTCTCTCTTTTAAACTGGTTAGCGAGGCGGTAGACTTCTGAAGATTTGGGGTCAATATTCTCGTAGACATTCTTGACGAGCATGGCGCACTGCATTGCATTTGGCTGCCTTTACCATTCTTCCTGGCCTTGAAAGCTTTCCGCTTGGCAGCAATGGCCTCTTTCCACGTGTTCATTCCACCACCAGGTTTCACGACGCCAACGGTGGGGCCGAGTTGTGACACGCACCTCCTCAGTTGTCTCAAGCAGTCCAGTCTTGATGTTGTTCCAGATATCCTTAGTGGCCCAATCAGCTATACCTGCAGACTTGCTCACATTCAAGTTAGAAAAAAATTACTCGTCTCATTACGAAAACATGCCTATATAATTTTGACCCCCTCAAACCCCTTTTCATATAGTAAAACTGGGGTTTAGAGGGGTATACAATATTTTTTTTCATATTTCTGCTCAAAACATATTGTGGCTACTCGTTAGAGGCGGTTCTAACGAGTACACACAATCTATGTTTTGAGCAGAAACATGAAAAATATCAGAGCTTTTCATCTGAAAATTTTCATTTTTTTTTTTGGAGGTGAAATTGTCTATATATTTGAATAGGCGTTTTTTCGTAATGCGAGGGTCTTTAAGCTTCCAAACTTTGAGGCTGGGGGTGAATTTGCGCTTGGATTTTGGTGGCACATCAATCCTCATGTCGCATACAAGCAGCTGATATTGCAGGGCTACTTCCATATGAGGTAGCGCATTACGAAAACATGCCTATTCACATTACGAAAACACACCTATTCAAATACACTGAACATTTTACCACCAAAAAATGGCAATTTTTACACAAAAAAATTCTGATATTTTTCATGTTTCTGCTCAAATCATAGGTTGTGGGTACTCGTTAGAACTGCCTCGTCGAGGCGGTTCTAACGAGTACCCACAATCTATGTTTTTGACCAGAAATAACAAAACTAATGTATACCCCTGGAAACCTCAGTTTTACTATATAAAAATGGGGTTTAAGGGGGTCAAAATTATATAGGCATGTTTTCGTGATGAATACAGTCGAACTTCAATGGCTCGAACATCTTTGGGACCATAGAAAATTGTTCGAGACATGGGTATTTCGAGCCACTGAGGGTTAATCATGGTGCCAGGTCAGGAGGCAAATAGCAATAATTTAGGGGTTCTTTTTATTTCCTTCACAATAATTGTATGTTGAGTGTACTCATTAGAATAGCCTCGAGGAGGCGATTCTAATGAGTACAAACAACATACAATTTCATGACAAAATAAGAAATTTTTCCCTAAATATTTGTTTTCTTGAGCTAGCGGAAGAATTTCGTAGGGACTCAAAAATGAGTTCGAATTAGCCATGGTAAACAAGCCATCGGTGTTCGAGCTACTGAGGTTCGACTGTATATTAAAAATTTCACCTTCAAACTCTGAAAATTTTCCATACTCACCCTACATATGGGTGTTAGGGCAAGGGTCTGCAATACTTGCATCAGGTTAGAAAGGGGGAATGTTAATACAGTGAACCCTCGTTACAATGATAGCATTGTTCCCTAAGATGTTGCCCATCACGAAAACATGCCCATATATTTTTGACCACCTTTTACCCCACTTTTATATAGTAAAACGGGTTACAAGGTATACAATACTTTTTCTATTTCTGCTCAAAAACATAGGTTGTTGGTACTCATTAGAACTGCCTCGCCGAGGCGGTTCTAGCGAGTACCCTCAATGTATGTTTTGAGAAGAAATATGAAAATATCAGAATTTTTATCTGAAAACTTTCAGTTTTAAGCGTGTTTTCGTAATGATTAAAATGAATGTACTGTTGTAAAGAATCCCTAATAAGCAGAATGATATGTAAGTTGGCAAGCCTTTTTTTATTCTCATTTTTTTCATAGAACACACGTTTTAGATACATGTATTTGTATGACTTGCCACACAGCGGCAGTTCAAACAAATATCCAAAACATTGAAGTATCAAATACAATGCTCTGGCATAATTTCTAATTACGTTATTTTCACCTCTTGAGTGAAGGTTTTGGGCTAGTCAAATTACCATAATGATTGTAACGATTTTTTTGTTATATCGAGTGACAGTATAAAGAGGGTTGACTGTATTACTTCTTTTTCTGCTCTGTCATTCTCTTTTTCCCCCACCCTTCTGTATATCTATAACTTCTCTGCTAGTTTTCTACCCCTTGTCTCCCTTTTTCTGACAAGACAAAATGTCGCACAAGAGTTGAGGTGTCCCATTACAGAAATACATATGTATAAGGTCTCTGGCTCTAAGTTGCAGTTACAAAGCTGCAGCTGTGTGTCAGTATAAAGAGGGGTTTCTGTATTTGTTCGACTCGCCTCACTGCGGCAGTTCAAACAAATATCCAAAAGGTTTCTTGAAGTATCAAATACAGTGTTCTTGTATAATTTCTGATACATTTTATTAGCTCGTCTGTTTTCGAAGAAAACGACGAGGTATTGTCATAGCTCTGGCGTCGTTTGCGTCTGCGTCGTCGTCGTGGTGCAAAAACTTGGACATTTTGTAATATCTCTATCATTACTGGCGATATTTACTTGAAACTCTGACTAGTTGGTTATTATGAAAAGGGGGACACATACCAATAGGGGAGGTAACCCTCAAAATATTTTTGGCACAGTTATGCTCCTTTTTCGACTTAGAATTTTTGTTGAAAAATGGTTTCACTGCGATTTCTCAAGAACTGATAGATGAATTCTGATCTTGTTTGGTATTTAGCATAATTGGGAGGGTCTCCATTGCAGAAAGAAATTCGGTGACCTTGACCTAATTTTCAAGGTCGTCACGGAACTTTGATCATTCAGAAAAAGGGTTTCACTGCTATCTCCAGAACCACTGGATAGATTCTGGTCATGGATGGTATTTAGCATCATTAGGAGGGTCTCCATTGCAGAAAGGAATTTGGTGACCTTGACCTAATTTTTAAGGTCAAACTGCAGCCGAGCGTTGGCACCCGCATGCGGTGCTCTTGTTTTCACTTTTTGAGCGAAGCTTTTGTGCCAGTCAAATCAATCATCACGAAAACATGCCTATATAATTTTGACCCCCTTAAACCCCACTTTTATATAGTAAAACTGGGGTTTACAGGGGTATGCATTATTTTTCTTATTTCTGCTCTAAAACATAGATTGTGGATACTCGTTAGAACCGCTCCGGCGAGGCGGTTCTAACGAGTACCCACAATCTATGTTTTGAGCAGAAATAAGAAAAAGATCAGAATTTTTTTCTGAAAACTTTCAGGTGTTTGGTTGTTAAATTTTCAATATATATATGAATAGGCGTGTTTTCGTAATGTTGTAACGACTTTTGTAGCTATATCGAGTGTCAGTATAAAGAGGGTTGACTGTATTTCTTTTGTTTCTGCTCTGTCATTCTATTTCCCTCCCACTCTTCTCTATATCTGGTTTTTCTCCTCTCCTAATTTTCTGTCCCTTGTCTCCTTTTTTTCTGACAAGACAAAATGACGCATAGGGGTTGAGGGTTGAGGTATCCCACTACAGAAATGCACATATATAAGGTCTCTGGCTCTAAGTTGCATCTACAAAGCAGCAGCCATGCGGCTCTGTAGCTGCAACTGCTAGTGGCTTTAGCATACAGTGAACCTTCGTTACAACGACAGTGTTTGTTCCTTAAGACATTGCCATTAAAACGAATTTGCTGTTGTACAGAATACTTAATGAGCAGATTGATATGTAAAAAAAGTCTTGGATTGTTCTTATTTTTTCATAGAACATGTTTCGGATATTTGTTAGAATCCCCTTACTGAGGTGATTCTAACAAATATCCAAAATATGTTTTGTTTAAAGTATTAAATACAATATTCTTGTATGTGTGACTAATTGTTACCGCTTTAGCGAAGATTTCAAGACACTCAAATTGTCATTATAACGAATTTTGTCGTTGTATCGAGTGAGTATAAAGAGGATTGTCTGTATTTGTTAGACTCGCCTCACTGCGGCAGTTCAAAAATCCAAAACATCTGTTTCTTTATGTATCAAATTCAATGTTCTTGCATTATTTCTGATTACATTTTATTTTCACCTCTTGAGCGAAGGTTTTATGCTAGTCAAATTAAGTGTAACTAATTTTGTTGTTATATCGAGTGACAGTATAAAGAGGGTTGACTATGGTTGACTATTTCTTCTGTTTCTGCTCTGTCATTCCCTTTCCCTCCCATCCTTCTCTATATCTGGTTCTTCTCCTATTTTAGTTTTCTGTCCATTGTCTCCATCACGAAAACATGCCTATATAATTCTGACCCCCATAAACCCCACTTTTATATAGTAAAACTGGGGTTTACATGGGTATACATTATTTTTCTTATTTCTGCTCAAAAACATAGATTGTGGGTACTCGTTAGAACCGCCTCATCGAGGCGGTTCTAACTAGTACCCACAATCTATGTTTTGAGCAGAAATAAGAAAAATATCAGAATTTTTCATCTGAAAATTTTCATATTTTGGTGGTAAAATTCTCAATATATTTGAATAGGCCTGTTTTCGTAATGATTCTTCTTGAGAATTTCCTTGGGACTAAAAAGGAGTTTGAATCAGCCACAATAAACAAGCCATAGGTGCTTGAGTCATTGAAATTTTATTGTATATAGTGTTGAAAAATGGCCAGGAAGATCGCTAAATAATGTAGACCTCTGTATGCCCCTGTTTCTACTTTATACTACACATCACAAAAACACACCTATATAATTCTCACCCCCTTAAACCCCACTTTTATATAGCAAAACTGGGAATTAAAGGGGTATACATTATTTTTCTTATTTTGTTAAAACACATAGATTGTGGGTACCATTAGAACTGCCTCCTTGAGGCAGTTCTAATGAGTACCCACAATCTATGTTTTGAGAATTTGAAAAATAACAGAGTTCTTTTATCTGAAATATTTCCTTTTTTGGTTGTAAAATTTTCAATACATTTGAATAGGCTTGTTTCCGTAATGTGCAAATAAGTGGGTATATATTATACTGATTCAGAATTGAGTGACAAAATGATCCACAAGGGTTGAGGTGTCCTCTTACAGAAATATAAGGTGTCTGGCTCTAAGTTGCCGCTGCTAAGCTGCAGCAGTGAGGGTCTGTAGCTGCAACTACTAGCGGTTTTAGCGTATTTCGTATGCAAATTATTTCTAACTACTATTATGGCTTCCTTTTGGCAGCTTGTTGTGGTTATACCTTTTGGCTAGTAGTAGCAGGCTTACAAGTGGACACCACTTTTCCCTACATTTCTGTGGTCCTACTTTTCCCTACTTCTTTTCTGAAAACACCCTACTGTCCCTACTTCTTTATGAATGGGAAAAATAGGGGGAAAATATATGTAAAAAAAAGTAAAATAGTACGAGTATTTCAGTTAAGCTTTACTGATTCTTGTCTGTAGTTATACTTTCAGATGTCTGTTTATTATTATACCCCCGCAAACTTTGTTTGTGTGTGTGTGTGTGTGGGGGGGGGGGGGGGGGTATACTGTTTTCACGTTGTCCGTCCGTCCGTCCATCAGTCCGTCCGTGTGTCCGTCCGCGACGCTGTTTTTTCCTAATATCTTGAAAATGCAGCGATGGATATTCATCAGTTTTTGCAGACACATTGATATCAATAAGATGTACCTACATAAAAGAAAGTAAGGGCTAGGGGCAATTCTCTTGGAGTTATTGCCCTTTGTAAAAAATTTTCTTAATGCAGAAAAAAGGCAGGAAAAAGTTTGTGTGCACACTATCTCTTTAACCAATGGCTGGAATTTGACCAAACTAGCAGATGCATCATCAGGATGGGGGGAAGAAGTGCTTAGATTTGGTGACCTTGACCTTATTTTCAAGGTCACTACATTATAAATAGTCAAAAAGGAGCCTAAAGGATCCTTGTTAATGAAGTAAAAAGTTTGTGTGCACAATATCTCTTTAACCAATGGCTGGAATTTGACCGAACTAGCACAGATACATCATAAGGATGGGGCAAAGAAGTGATTAGATTTTGGTGACCTTGACTTTATTTTCAAGGTCACAACACTGTAAATACTAAAAAAAGTGAGCCTTGTTCATGCAGTAAAAAGTTTGTGTGCACATTATCTCTTTAACCAATGGATGGAATTTAACCAAACTAGCACAGATACATCATCAGTATGGGGCAAAGAAGTGATTAGATTTTGGTGACCTTGACCTTATTTTCAAGGTCACCACATTATAAATACCCCAAAAGGAGCCTAAAGGAGTCTTGTTAATGAAGTAAAAAGTTTGTGGGCATAATGTCTCGTTAACCAATGGCTGGAATTTGACCGAATTAGCACGGATACATCATAAGGATGGGGTAAAGAAGTGAATAGATTTTGGTGACCTTGCCTTTATTTTCAAGGTCACTACACTATAAATACTTAAAAAGTGAGCCTTGTTAATGCAGTAAAACGTTTGTGTGCACATTATCTCTTTAAACAATGGATGGAATTTGACCAAACTAGCACAGATACATCATCACGATGGGGGAAAGACGTGATTAGATTTTGGTTACCTTGACCTTATTTGCAAGGTCACCACATTATAAATACTCAAAAAGGAGCCTTGTAAATGAAGTAAAAAGTTTGTGTGCACAATATCTTTTTAACCAATAGCTGGAAATAGACCAAACCAGCATAAATACATCATAAGAATGGGGCAAAGAAGTGATTAGATTTTTGTGCCCTTGACCTTATTTTCAAGGTCACTACTTTATAAATACTCCTTGATAATGCAGTAAAAAGTTTGTGTGCACATTATATTTTTAACCAATGGCTGGGATTTGACCAAACAAGCACAGATACATCATCAGGATGGGGGAAAGAAGTGATTAGATTTTGATGATTTTGACCTTATTTTCAAGGTCACTACATTATAAATACTCAAAAAGTGAGCCTTGTTATTGCAGTAAAAATCTTTTTAACCAGTTGCTGGTTTTATTAATTTTGGTGACCTTGACCATATTTTAAAGGTCACACCGGCACTTTGAAACTTAAATTGTGTTAGAAAAAGGTTTTATGATTTATGCGGGGGAGGGGGGGGGGGTGGGTGTGGGGGGGGGGTTGGTGGGGGGTGGGGGGGAAGGGTATCGAATAAGCGCTGCTTATTGACAATTTTCATTAAAATCTGCTGGTGGCTCTGTTTCTGTCCTATAAATATAATGTTTGAGTTGTTGATAGCTTCTTACTATTTGAAGCCGCTTGTGGCTTTGGTTGACATAGCGTGTAGTGGCTGATACTAGCAGCAGTTTGGCAGCCATGTAGCCACTAGACGCTATCATTGGCTACTTTCTGGCTGGCAGTTGTGGCTACCCAGTAAGGGCACAGCGAAGTCACTGATCAGACTGAACAGATGCCCAGTTTGATCTGAGACTTCTCTAGGCACATAAGTCTAATTGTTGACTCTGCGATGCGCATTCTCAATTTATATTTTCTGCCGTGCAAAGATATACTGGACCGTTTGCCCAGCAGGACTTCATTCGGTGCATTTCATTAAATGCAGAATTTTGCAACCTAGAGGAAATTAATACTTACGATGCGAAACCACTTGAAGGCTACTTTCTAATCTGTAGTGTGTTTCCAAAAGCAACCTTTTTTTATGTTTAGTACATGTACCTCTCACTCGAATAAATTTGTGATTGGAGTGTCCTTATTACAAGATGATTGTCTTTTCGACGGATTTTGCTGCGTTTCAACAAAGTCAAATATATAGACCTGTAGTCACATCAATTATCATCAACTTGAAGAAAAAAGTATTTTTAATCTTGAACAACGACTGTATTATTATAAGCTTTCTCTTTTGGAAATCGGTTGTGTATAAGCTTTCTCTTTCGGAAATCGGTTGTGTATAAGCTTTCTCTTTTGGAAATCGGTTGTGTATAAGCTTTCTCTTTCGGAAATCGTTTGTGTATAAGCTTTCTCTTTCGGAAATCGGTTGTGTATAAGCTTTCTCTTTCGGAAATCGGTTGTGTATAAGCTTTCTCTTTCGGAAATCGGTTGTGTATAAGCTTTCTCGTTTGGAAATCGGTTGTGTATAAGCTTTCCCTTTTGGAAATCGGTTGTGTATAAGCTTTCTCTTTTCGAAATCGGTTGCCTACATCTTCGTAGGGGTGATCGGGTATGGCAAAGGTGTCGTTTACCTTAGGTCACCGGAGCGGCTAAATCATCACGAAAACACGACTATTCAAATATATTGAAAATTTTACCACCAAAAATATGAAAATTTTCAGATAAAAATTCTGATATTTTTCATATTTCTGCTCAAAACATAGATTGTGGGTACTCGTTAGAACCGCCTCCCCTCGCCGAGGCGGTTCTAACGAGTACCCACAATCTATGTTTTTGAGCAGAAATAAGAAAGATAATGTATACCCCTGTAAACCCCAGTTTAACTATATAAAAGTGGGGTTTAAGGGGGTCAAAATTATATAGGTATGTTTTCGTGATGGATATTGGTTTACAGTTGGGAAAGGACTGCTATCCTTGTAGCAGGTAAGGGCATAAGGGGAATGTTTTTATTTCTTCTATTTCTCTACTTTCAGTCCTGTTCCTCTTTCTTCCCTGACCCTCTCTTTCATCTCCTCTACTGTCTCTTCTATCTCTTTTCTCCCTTTCTCTGGAAGACGATACAAAGTGACCCACAAGGGTTGACGTGTAGTTAAACCTCAACACAAAGTCTACATCGTCGCCAGTCAAGTCTCTTGTTTTCGAGAGGTTTAATCAGTTTCCGTTTCGTTTACCAGTGCGATAGATGTGATAATTGCTTTAAATATTTTGCCATTCTCCGACATCAGGAATAACATAAATTTGTCTGCACTCCGACATCAACGCCCCGTACCTCCGATCATTTACATAATCAAAAAAATGACACCACCGTAGTTAATTTGCAAAATTAGAAGAGTCTTATGGGTCTTTCGACTTTTACACGTCTGATATAATCAAGAAAGAGGTGTACGATTACAACAACGCCTATACTTGCCTGCTTGAACTTTTTACGGCGCTGCCAAAGTTCTCTCCTAGTTGCTGTATCAATACTGGGAGAATGTTGCATGGCATTTGCAGATGTGCAATGGCTGTTTTACTCAGGTGAGCGAATCGTGGGCCTTTTGTTTTATGTTTCGAAGAATGGCGGATGGGCATTAAGTATTACCCCTGTCCGTCCCGTACGTCTGTCTGTCCGTCCGTCCGTCTGCCCGTCTGTCCGTCTGTCTGTCCGTCCGTACGTCCCACTTCGTGTCCGGGCCATAACCGGTCCGTATGGAATATATTCATGAAACTTCACAGGTGCATACATCACATTGAGACGATGTGTCATGAACAAGGAAGACAACTCCTGCATTTTTGGTTTTTGAATTATTTCCGCTTGACTTAGTTCCATATAGTTAACTGTGTCCGGGCCATTACTCCTAAACCCCGTATGAAATATATTCATGAAACTTTACCAGTGCCTGCATCACACTAAGACTATGTGTCATGAACAAGGAAGACAACTCTTGCATTTTTGGTTTTTGAATTATTTCCGCTTGACTTAGTTCCATACAGTTAACTGTGTCCGGGCCATAACTCCTAAACCGTATGAAATATATTCATGAAACTTTACCAGTGCATGCATCACACTGAGAAGATGTGTCATGAGCAAGGAAGAAAACTCTTGCATTTTTGTTTTTTGAATTATTTCCTCTTGACTTAGTTCCATATAGTAAACCGTGTTCGGGCCATAACTCCTAAACCATATGGAATATATTCATGAAACTTTATGGGTGCATGCATCACATTGAGACGATGTGTCATGAACAAGGAAGACAACTCTTGCATTTTTTTGTTTTTGAATTATTTCCCCTTGACTTAGTTCCATATAGTTAACCGTGTCCGGGCCATAACTCCTAAACCATATGGAATATATTCATGAAACTTTACAGGTGCATGCATCACATTGAGGCGATGTGTCATGAACAAGGAAAACAACTCTTGCATTTTTCGTTTTTGAATTATCTTCCCTTGACTTAGTTTCATATAGTAAACTGTGTCCGGGCCTTAATAATAACTTCATGGTATACCTGTTACAATTACATATAAACCCTTTTTCTGAATGGCATTTGGCGGGGTATCCGTGTCCTATGGACACTTTTTCTAGTTTTTTTTTTAATTTTTCCCAAAAAACAGGTTTTGACATTACATGCAAATTGTAGGAGACAATTTGCATGTAATGTCAAAACCTGTTTTCTGGGAAAAATGAGAAAAATATTTTAAAATGTCTGCTAAAATTTTGCCCAGAGTGCTAAGGTTTAAAGCCACATTTAACAATGTTTATAAGGGTGAAAAAGCAAGTTGGCTGAAAGGTTTAGCAAGTAAAAAATACTACTTGCTAATTTTAGTAAGCTGTCAAAAAAGTTAAATTTGAATCCTGTTTACTACATGCTGTCTAAAACAAAGCTGGATGATTGGCAAATAGTGTAGACCCAGAGTTCTGCGACGTCTTATCTGGGCATACACTGTTAGCAATGGTTTATCTGTCCCAATATTTAATGTTAATGCAATACATCCAATACAAATCTTTTCAGTAGTACTGGCTGCAAGGAGAATACTGAAATGATCTGTAATATTGTATATGCTGAGACTTAATCATTAGTAGTGCTGGAAAGTAAAGAAAATTCATAAACAGTGCTGGCAATCAAAGAAAATCCGTAAACAGTGCTGGAAATCAATTAAAATTCATTAACAATGCTGAAAAAAAAAAATGAAAATTCATTAATGGTGCGGCAAATCATTGAAAACTCAATAACAGTGCTGGAAATCAATGGAATACCATTAACTGTGAGACCTGGAAATCAATGATGATTCATTACCAGTGCTGTAAATTAATGAAAATGCATTACGTATTGTGAGTGCTGGAAATCATTAATTATATCTCAGCATATAGGTAGTCCTGCAGATTCAAAATTTAAGGGTTATCAGGGAACCTTTAAAACTTTTAAACCCTTTGACTGAAAAACCACATTTTACTATATAAACTTTATTTTATTTAGAAAACCTTTATTTTTGGCAAATTATCATAGGATGGAAGGAGTTAGGATGGCTATATGGGCAATCTGACAAACAGAATGACGAAGACTACGTATCCACACAGCATACTTTGTATACCGGGATATAAAAGACTTACTAAGACAGTGAAGGAAAATTCTTGGGTCAACCAGAATATGGAGACACAGTATGAGACAGACCTAGAATTGTGAATTCACATGGGTATTGTCCATCAGAGCAGGTATTTATGGTTAAAAGAGCCTGCTAGGGAACCGGTGATACTATTGTAGAAAGCAGTGTGAGCTTGGGTGGGCAGTTCAGCCTTCGATGAAGATTGCTTAGTCTTCACCATTCTCTGGACAAGTTCAGCAGACGAAAATTTGATGTTTTCTTATATTCCCAAGAAAATTTCCTTTAACATGTAATACAAATTGCATCAAAGCGTATTTTCTGGGAAATATAAGAAAACAATATTTTGAAATGTCTACGTTTCAGCCGACGACATTTTGAAGTATTTTTATTATTTTTCTCGGAAAACAGGGTTTAGCAGTTCTTGGAAATTGTCACCAATGAAGACAATTTGCCTTAAATGTCAACTCCTGTTTCTGGGGAAAATAAGGAAAAAAATCTCATCAATTTATCGTCGGCTGAACTTGCCCATTGAGTAGCAAAGGTTAACCCTTGTCCTGCTGAATGAATTAAGATGGCACGCATACTTCTAACTTTCAGCCAATCAGATTACTTGATACGGATTATTGCTCTAAATCCTTATACTTAATGGCAAACAGTGCAGATCCAGATCTGTTGGCTTCTTTAGAAGCCAACTTATCTGGAGCTACACTTTTTGCAAAGACAGGGTATATCCGGGTTCAGCAGGACAAGGGTTGAGGGAAATTAATGCACATTCAGGGGATGTAACTCAAAAGTGTTTGTGTCCCTTCTGAAAAGAGGAAGCTATATAGGAATTGTGCGCAGGAAAGCAAACAGGTCTGTCAAAATATGCTAAAATCGTTGACTAGGTTGACCTTTGACTTTTTCATGGTAAAGTCAAATTTGTTCCCCCAATAATGTATATTTGTATGGGGAAAATGTTGAAAAGTTGTTTTCTTAAAATGTAAATAAATACACGTCCAAAATGATGGCCTTCGAAAACAAAGAAACCACTATGGCTTAGAAAATGGGAGTCATAGCAGTACTCCATTTTCAAATACACCACAACGGGTCCAATGATCCCAAGGGAACTGAAATATAATCTGCACTGTGGTGATGTCTAAGGAGTCTAACAGTTGTAACGAGCAACATATGAACGTTCATTTACTGTCGACATATTAGTTTACAAGAGTTTCGTGTGTGTGCACCTGGTCCCGCATGGCTATAATTATGACTCATTACGAAAACAGGCCTGTTCAAATAAACTGAAAATTTTACCACCAAAAAATGAAAATTTTCAGATAAAAATTCTAATAATTTTCATATTCTGCTCAAAACATAGATTGTGGGTACTCGTTAGAACCGCCTCGCACAATCTATGTTTTGAGCAGAAATAAGAAAAATAATGTTTGTTTGTTTGTTAGTTTGTGTTGAGGTTTTACGGCCCAGTCAACCCAATGGGGTCATGTCGAGCGCGGTCAGTTTACCTAACCACACGTTTACTGGGCAGGCTTAGTCCTCTAAGCGGTTAACCAGTATTGTGCACATTCTTTCGCCAGAAATTGACAACTGCCCTTCTTGAATCAGCGGAAGGGAGAGAATGACCGTAGAATATATTTCATGATCAATCTCCACGAAAGAATGTTGCCGACCTCGGCGGGGGTTGAACCCGCGACCTCCTGGTCTCCAGTCGGACGGCGCATCCAACTGAGCCACCGAGGCCGGCAGAAAAATAATGTATACCCCTGTAAACCCCAGTTTTACTATATAAATGTGGGGTTTAAGGGGGTCAACATCATATTGGCATGTTTTCGTGATGTAAACTCACGATGTTGTGAAACCTCTCTGAAACCTCTGGGCCAGTTTTCAACGCATTTCATGTGGAGCTTTCTGTTAAATACTGAGAATCTGTTCAATTACTCGTGCTCCATTGATGATCTATCTATCTATCTATCCTGCCATGCGCACTCGCGGATATTCTGGGCAGATCCGGCTTGCAGGATGAAGACCTACAAGTAATACTTTTGAATTCGCCGTAGGGTCTTAAATCTGCACAGAGGGGATTTTTGTCTCTCCACAGGAGGGTGCGGTGGGGCTGTCCAGTTAACCGAAGGTTAACGGCGCACTCTTTTAATGTCATCCTTGCAAATGACACAAAGGAAAGTGCGTTTGGACACCAAAATTTCCTTGCCTACGCCTGGGATCGATCCCGGTACCTCTAGAGGCCAGTGCGCCCACCACTGAGCTGCCACGCTTATATGGGCAAAAGCGACAAAATAAATAAATAACTAAATAACTAAAAAAAAATAACAACATACAATTTTCTCCTAGTTAAATGAACTCATAAAAAAAAAAAAAAAAAAAAAAAAAAACGAAAACAAAATCAAGAAAAGATATTGTCATTTGCAATTAGAAAAATACCAACATACATAGTACACCTCCACCACACTACCCTAGCTTCAGCCCATTTACCCTCATCCCCCACCCAACAAATAATAATAATAATAACCACTCCCAAGCTAACAATCCCCATCTCCCTCTGCCTTTTTCAGGCCTCTCCCTCCACCGCACAAAAACATGGTATAGTATGTTTTAGATACCATAAAATACCGGATGTAGGCCTGAGCAAACTGTAGACCCGGATCAGGGTCTACACTGTTTGCCACTCCTCCAGCACTATTTTAGACTCATCAACAGGTAGTAAAATAAACTTTACAAAATTTAGGACTAGTATGGTAAGGAGATAAGATGTCCAAATACTAAGGGTGTATACGGTAAAAGCTAAAATATTTGTAATCGGATTTTTTACAAGCTTTGAACAGCAAGAGGTAATTGCCGACAAGGAGGGAATTGATCGCTCCCTCACGCCTGTGCGTGCATCCATCCGTACGTGCGTATTTCAGTGTGTGTGTGTGTGTGTGTGTGTGTGTGTGTGTGTGTGTGTGTGAGAGAGAGAGAAAGAGAGAGATGGAGTTTCAGAAAATATAAAGTCTGTTTTCGGCCAATTTCGGTTCGCTAATCTCCATCTCGTTCCTTTTCGGTTTGGGGAATTTCAAACGGCTATATTTAGAATGGAATTTCCGAACAGATTTATATAGCGAAACCAACTTTGCTTTTCATCAATAACTGAAGACTATATATCTGGTTTGGGAGATGTTTATGGGTATAAATAATAATTTATATGATTTAAGTAACTCGCATCATTGAGATCTTCATTTGTTACCGGAAAAAACCGGATCGTGATAATTATTCGATCTTGCTGGTATACTGTTATGGGAAATCGAAAGTTCTTTAAAACGGTGTTTTATGTACAGTTACAATATAATTAAAATTACAAATAGTTACTGAAAAAGACTTAACATGAGAAAGAAAACAAAAATGAGAAAGCAGACGAAAACGGGGAGGGGATTGGCGACCATTGACTGAGAAAATATAAATTGTTTTGTTTCTTCTGTTCACTGTAATACTACGTGAGAACACTGTTTAGGAAGTTGGTACATCCAAAGATACTTGGGGTCAGTAGACCTTGCTTGCAATTGGTAGAGCGGATGGTCCAAAACTGATCTCTTGGATTTTTTCTTCTTATTATTTTTTTCTCTTTATTTTTGCATTTTATGATGCTTGAACAACACCTTAAGTCATACAAATTGTTATGTCACGTCTAGAAATCGTTTGAAAATAATGATATTTTATGGATAGGATATAATTACCACAAGATAAACAACTTCGACGAGATCAATTTTGACCCCGCTCCAGGTTAACAGCACCGAGCCTTCCAAATCCAAAACAACAATGCAAATTATATACATCCCTCGATTCTGCAATCATTCACCTTTACGCTGATATGGATGTCCTTACAAAAGTCTCTTGATTTCTTCCAATTTCCGACGAAAACTTCCTCAAATGCAAGCAATCTATCGTCTTCCACATCATAGTGCGACCTGTTTCCCGGCTTAATTTACAAATCGCCATGAAACCTGGGAAACCATTTTACTGTTTCCCAGGGTCCACTCTGTTTTGTAAATAAAACAGGGAAACAGGTCGCACTTTGATGTGGAAGACGACTAGACTGCTTCACAGTTCGACAAATTTACTATCGTAAAAATTGACGACTGTAGTGAACCGTTAGTCACGTGTTTTATTCCGCTGCTGGCATTGGCCGATAACAACACGTCATGCTGTAAACAAATGTGTATCGAAATCTCCCTGTTTATTTATAGAATAGCAGAAAGAATTCCATCGCTCAGCGTTTATTTGTTTGTTTTTTAAACAAACATCCTATGTTGTATGTGTAATGATTATGCACAGGCACAGTGTTAAATACACAAGTATGTTTACAGGTTGATGATTTAAACAATAGCTATAACATTTTCAGTCGTTACAGATTAGATTGTCATAATTTATCATCAGTTAAGTCACTCACCCTTAAATCGCCAATCACAACTGCAGCAGACGACAGTTTGATTCTTTTTTCAAAGAAAAGTCTTGATATTTTCATGTGAATCGTCTGCTGCAGAGGATTTGCATGAACTCTCAAGACTTGTTTCTTTTTAAAATTAAAAAAAAAAAAAAAAAAATGTCGGCTACAAAAAATGAATGTAATCAGGGAAGCCCGTCTATTTATAGACCTGAAGCAAACGCTTGGATTAGCAAGCGCTCGAGTGATCTGGATTACAAGGGTGTATTTGCCTTGATAAAAATTGGTTTTCTACAGTCCTCGTTCTACGAGGTCATGTGGAGCAGTCTAGAAGACGACAGATTCCTTACATTTGATGAAGTTTTCGTCGAAAATTGGAAGAACTCGAGAGACTTTTGTAAGGACATCCGTATCAGCGTAAAGATGAATGATTACTGAATCTAGGGATGTAAGTATTTTGCATTGTTGTTTTGGATTTGGAAGGCTCGGCGCTGTTAACCAAGAGCGGGGTCAAAATTGATCTCGTCGAAGTTGTTTATCTTGTGGTAATTATATCCTATCGATAAAATATCATTATTTTCAAACGATTTCTAGACGCGGCGCAACCATTTGTATGACTTTAGGTGTTGTTCAAGTAAAATAAAATGCAAAAATTAAGATAAAAAAAAAAATAAAGAGAAAAAAAATCCAAGGGTTCAATTTGGACCATCCGCTCTACCAACTGCAAGAAAGCTCTACTGACCCCAAGTATCTGTGGGTACATCCGGAGACTTTCCAAATTTTAGGACTAGTATGGTAAGGAAATAAGATGTCCCAATACTAAGGGTAAATACTTTAAAAGCTAAACTATTTATGATCGGTTTTTCTAGAAGCTTTGACGGGGTGGTCGGGTGGTGCGAAGGTGCTGTGTATCTTACATCACTGGGGCGTCCAACTGATATTGGCTTACAGTTGGGCAAGGCCTGCTATCCTTGTAGTGGGTAAGGGTAGAGGGGGAATGTTTTTATTTCTTCTGTTTCTTCACTTTCATTCCTGTTCCTCTTTCTTCCCTGTCCCTCTCTTTCATCTCCTCTACTCTCTCTTCTATCTCTTTTCTCCCTTTCTCTGGGAGACGACACAAAATGACCCTCAAGGGTTGACGTGTCGTTAAACCCCAACACAATCAAAATCTAGAAGCTTTGAACAGCAAGAGGTATTTACTGACAGGAAAGGAAATGGACGCTCCCCGCACCATCAAGAAAACATGCCTATATCATCACAAAAACATACCTATATAATTTTGACCCCCTTAAACCCCACCTTTATATAGTAAAACTCGGGTTTACAGGGGTATACATTATTTTTCTTATTTCTGCTCAAAACAAAGGTACGAGTACCCACAATCTATGTTTTGAGCAGAAATGTGAAAAATATCAGAAATTTTATCGGAAAAATTTTGAATTTTTTGTTGGTGAAATTTCCAATATATTTGTATAGGCATGTTTTCGTAATGTAATTTTGACCCCCTTAAACCCCACTTTTATATAGTAAAACTGTGGTTTACGGGGGTATACATTATTTTTCTTATTTCTGCTCAAAACATAGATTGTGGGTACTCGTTAGAACCGCCTCGTCGAGGCGGTTCTAACGAGTACCAACAATCTATGTTTTGAGCAGAAATATGAAAAATATCAGTTTTTTTATCTGAAAATTTTCAGTTTTTGGAGGTGAAATTTTCTTTATATTTGAATAGGCATGTTTTCGTAATGCGTGTGCGTGCGTGCAACCGTGTTTGTGTGTGTGTGTGTGTGTGTGTGTGTGTGTGTGTGTGAGAGAGAGAGAGAAAGAGAGAGATGGAGTTTCAGAAAATATAAAGTCTGTTTTCGGCCAATTTCGGTTCGCTAATCTCCATCTCGTTCCTTTTCGGTTTGGGGAATTTCAAACGGCTATATTTAGAATGGAATTTCCGAACAGATTTATATAGCGAAACCAACTTTGCTTTTCATCAATAACTGAAGACTATATATCTGGTTTGGGAGATGTTTATGGGTATAAATAATAATTTATATGATTTAAGTAACTCGCATCATTGAGATCTTTATTTGTTACCGGAAAAAACCGGATCGTGATAATTATTCGATCTTGCTGGTATACTGTTATGGGAAATCGAAAGTTCTTTAAAACGGTGTTTTATGTACAGTTACAATATAATTAAAATTACAAATAGTTACTGAAAAAGACTTAACATGAGAAAGAAAACAAAAATGAGAAAGCAGACGAAAACGGGGAGGGGATTGGCGACCATTGACTGAGAAAATATAAATTGTTTTGTTTCTTCTGTTCACTGTAATACTACGTGAAAACACTGTTTAGGAAGTTGGTACATCCAAAGATACTTGGGGTCAGTAGACCTTGCTTGCAATTGGTAGAGCGGATGGTCCAAAACTGATCTCTTGGATTTTTTCTTCTTATTATTTTTTTCTCTTTATTTTTGCATTTTATGATGCTTGAACAACACCTTAAGTCATACAAATTGTTATGTCACGACTAGAAATCGTTTGAAAATAATGATATTTTATGGATAGGATATAATTACCACAAGATAAACAACTTCGACGAGATCAATTTTGACCCCGCTCCAGGTTAACAGCACCGAGCCTTCCAAATCCAAAACAACAATGCAAATTATATACATCCCTCGATTCTGCAATCATTCACCTTTACGCTGATATGGATGTCCTTACAAAAGTCTCTTGATTTCTTCCAATTTCCGACGAAAACTTCCTCAAATGCAAGCAATCTATCGTCTTCCACATCATAGTGCGACCTGTTTCCCGGCTTAATTTACAAATCGCCATGAAACCTGGGAAACCATTTTACTGTTTCCCAGGGTCCACTCTGTTTTGTAAATAAAACAGGGAAACAGGTCGCACTTTGATGTGGAAGACGACTAGACTGCTTCACAGTTCGACAAATTTACTATCGTAAAAATTGACGACTGTAGTGAACCGTTAGTCACGTGTTTTATTCCGCTGCTGGCATTGGCCGATAACAACACGTCATGCTGTAAACAAATGTGTATCGAAATCTCCCTGTTTATTTATAGAATAGCAGAAAGAATTCCATCGCTCAGCGTTTATTTGTTTGTTTTTTAAACAAACATCCTATGTTGTATGTGTAATGATTATGCACAGGCACAGTGTTAAATACACAAGTATGTTTACAGGTTGATGATTTAAACAATAGCTATAACATTTTCAGTCGTTACAGATTAGATTGTCATAATTTATCATCAGTTAAGTCACTCACCCTTAAATCGCCAATCACAACTGCAGCAGACGACAGTTTGATTCTTTTTTCAAAGAAAAGTCTTGATATTTTCATGTGAATCGTCTGCTGCAGAGGATTTGCATGAACTCTCAAGACTTGTTTCTTTTTAAAATTAAAAAAAAAAAAAAAAAAAATGTCGGCTACAAAAAATGAATGTAATCAGGGAAGCCCGTCTATTTATAGACCTGAAGCAAACGCTTGGATTAGCAAGCGCTCGAGTGATCTGGATTACAAGGGTGTATTTGCCTTGATAAAAATTGGTTTTCTACAGTCCTCGTTCTACGAGGTCATGTGGAGCAGTCTAGAAGACGACAGATTCCTTACATTTGATGAAGTTTTCGTCGAAAATTGGAAGAACTCGAGAGACTTTTGTAAGGACATCCGTATCAGCGTAAAGATGAATGATTACTGAATCTAGGGATGTAAGTAATTTGCATTGTTGTTTTGGATTTGGAAGGCTCGGCGCTGTTAACCAAGAGCGGGGTCAAAATTGATCTCGTCGAAGTTGTTTATCTTGTGGTAATTATATCCTATCGATAAAATATCATTATTTTCAAACGATTTCTAGACGCGGCGCAACCATTTGTATGACTTTAGGTGTTGTTCAAGTAAAATAAAATGCAAAAATTAAGATAAAAAAAAAAAATAAAGAGAAAAAAAATCCAAGGGTTCAATTTGGACCATCCGCTCTACCAACTGCAAGAAAGCTCTACTGACCCCAAGTATCTGTGGGTACATCCGGAGACTTTCCAAATTTTAGGACTAGTATGGTAAGGAAATAAGATGTCCCAATACTAAGGGTAAATACTTTAAAAGCTAAACTATTTATGATCGGTTTTTCTAGAAGCTTTGACGGGGTGGTCGGGTGGTGCGAAGGTGCTGTGTATCTTACATCACTGGGGCGTCCAACTGATATTGGCTTACAGTTGGGCAAGGCCTGCTATCCTTGTAGTGGGTAAGGGTAGAGGGGGAATGTTTTTATTTCTTCTGTTTCTTCACTTTCATTCCTGTTCCTCTTTCTTCCCTGTCCCTCTCTTTCATCTCCTCTACTCTCTCTTCTATCTCTTTTCTCCCTTTCTCTGGGAGACGACACAAAATGACCCTCAAGGGTTGACGTGTCGTTAAACCCCAACACAATCAAAATCTAGAAGCTTTGAACAGCAAGAGGTATTTACTGACAGGAAAGGAAATGGACGCTCCCCGCACCATCAAGAAAACATGCCTATATCATCACAAAAACATACCTATATAATTTTGACCCCCTTAAACCCCACCTTTATATAGTAAAACTCGGGTTTACAGGGGTATACATTATTTTTCTTATTTCTGCTCAAAACAAAGGTACGAGTACCCACAATCTATGTTTTGAGCAGAAATGTGAAAAATATCAGAAATTTTATCGGAAAAATTTTGAATTTTTTGTTGGTGAAATTTCCAATATATTTGTATAGGCATGTTTTCGTAATGTAATTTTGACCCCCTTAAACCCCACTTTTATATAGTAAAACTGTGGTTTACGGGGGTATACATTATTTTTCTTATTTCTGCTCAAAACATAGATTGTTGGTACTCGTTAGAACCGCCTCGACGGTGAGAGAGAGAAAGAGAGAGATGGAGTTTCAGAAAATATAAAGTCTGTTTTCGGCCAATTTCGGTTCGCTAATCTCCATCTCGTTCCTTTTCGGTTTGGGGAATTTCAAACGGCTATATTTAGAATGGAATTTCCGAACAGATTTATATAGCGAAACCAACTTTGCTTTTCATCAATAACTGAAGACTATATATCTGGTTTGGGAGATGTTTATGGGTATAAATAATAATTTATATGATTTAAGTAACTCGCATCATTGAGATCTTCATTTGTTACCGGAAAAAACCGGATCGTGATAATTATTCGATCTTGCTGGTATACTGTTATGGGAAATCGAAAGTTCTTTAAAACGGTGTTTTATGTACAGTTACAATATAATTAAAATTACAAATAGTTACTGAAAAAGACTTAACATGAGAAAGAAAACAAAAATGAGAAAGCAGACGAAAACGGGGAGGGGATTGGCGACCATTGACTGAGAAAATATAAATTGTTTTGTTTCTTCTGTTCACTGTAATACTACGTGAAAACACTGTTTAGGAAGTTGGTACATCCAAAGATACTTGGGGTCAGTAGACCTTGCTTGCAATTGGTAGAGCGGATGGTCCAAAACTGATCTCTTGGATTTTTTCTTCTTATTATTTTTTTCTCTTTATTTTTGCATTTTATGATGCTTGAACAACACCTTAAGTCATACAAATTGTTATGTCACGTCTAGAAATCGTTTGAAAATAATGATATTTTATGGATAGGATATAATTACCACAAGATAAACAACTTCGACGAGATCAATTTTGACCCCGCTCCAGGTTAACAGCACCGAGCCTTCCAAATCCAAAACAACAATGCAAATTATATACATCCCTCGATTCTGCAATCATTCACCTTTACGCTGATATGGATGTCCTTACAAAAGTCTCTTGATTTCTTCCAATTTCCGACGAAAACTTCCTCAAATGCAAGCAATCTATCGTCTTCCACATCATAGTGCGACCTGTTTCCCGGCTTAATTTACAAATCGCCATGAAACCTGGGAAACCATTTTACTGTTTCCCAGGGTCCACTCTGTTTTGTAAATAAAACAGGGAAACAGGTCGCACTTTGATGTGGAAGACGACTAGACTGCTTCACAGTTCGACAAATTTACTATCGTAAAAATTGACGACTGTAGTGAACCGTTAGTCACGTGTTTTATTCCGCTGCTGGCATTGGCCGATAACAACACGTCATGCTGTAAACAAATGTGTATCGAAATCTCCCTGTTTATTTATAGAATAGCAGAAAGAATTCCATCGCTCAGCGTTTATTTGTTTGTTTTTTAAACAAACATCCTATGTTGTATGTGTAATGATTATGCACAGGCACAGTGTTAAATACACAAGTATGTTTACAGGTTGATGATTTAAACAATAGCTATAACATTTTCAGTCGTTACAGATTAGATTGTCATAATTTATCATCAGTTAAGTCACTCACCCTTAAATCGCCAATCACAACTGCAGCAGACGACAGTTTGATTCTTTTTTCAAAGAAAAGTCTTGATATTTTCATGTGAATCGTCTGCTGCAGAGGATTTGCATGAACTCTCAAGACTTGTTTCTTTTTAAAATTAAAAAAAAAAAAAAAAAATGTCGGCTACAAAAAATGAATGTAATCAGGGAAGCCCGTCTATTTATAGACCTGAAGCAAACGCTTGGATTAGCAAGCGCTCGAGTGATCTGGATTACAAGGGTGTATTTGCCTTGATAAAAATTGGTTTTCTACAGTCCTCGTTCTACGAGGTCATGTGGAGCAGTCTAGAAGACGACAGATTCCTTACATTTGATGAAGTTTTCGTCGAAAATTGGAAGAACTCGAGAGACTTTTGTAAGGACATCCGTATCAGCGTAAAGATGAATGATTACTGAATCTAGGGATGTAAGTAATTTGCATTGTTGTTTTGGATTTGGAAGGCTCGGCGCTGTTAACCAAGAGCGGGGTCAAAATTGATCTCGTCGAAGTTGTTTATCTTGTGGTAATTATATCCTATCGATAAAATATCATTATTTTCAAACGATTTCTAGACGCGGCGCAACCATTTGTATGACTTTAGGTGTTGTTCAAGTAAAATAAAATGCAAAAATTAAGATAAAAAAAAAAAATAAAGAGAAAAAAAATCCAAGGGTTCAATTTGGACCATCCGCTCTACCAACTGCAAGAAAGCTCTACTGACCCCAAGTATCTGTGGGTACATCCGGAGACTTTCCAAATTTTAGGACTAGTATGGTAAGGAAATAAGATGTCCCAATACTAAGGGTAAATACTTTAAAAGCTAAACTATTTATGATCGGTTTTTCTAGAAGCTTTGACGGGGTGGTCGGGTGGTGCGAAGGTGCTGTGTATCTTACATCACTGGGGCGTCCAACTGATATTGGCTTACAGTTGGGCAAGGCCTGCTATCCTTGTAGTGGGTAAGGGTAGAGGGGGAATGTTTTTATTTCTTCTGTTTCTTCACTTTCATTCCTGTTCCTCTTTCTTCCCTGTCCCTCTCTTTCATCTCCTCTACTCTCTCTTCTATCTCTTTTCTCCCTTTCTCTGGGAGACGACACAAAATGACCCTCAAGGGTTGACGTGTCGTTAAACCCCAACACAATCAAAATCTAGAAGCTTTGAACAGCAAGAGGTATTTACTGACAGGAAAGGAAATGGACGCTCCCCGCACCATCAAGAAAACATGCCTATATCATCACAAAAACATACCTATATAATTTTGACCCCCTTAAACCCCACCTTTATATAGTAAAACTCGGGTTTACAGGGTATACATTATTTTTCTTATTTCTGCTCAAAACAAAGGTACGAGTACCCACAATCTATGTTTTGAGCAGAAATGTGAAAAATATCAGAAATTTTATCGGAAAAATTTTGAATTTTTTGTTGGTGAAATTTCCAATATATTTGTATAGGCATGTTTTCGTAATGTAATTTTGACCCCCTTAAACCCCACTTTTATATAGTAAAACTGTGGTTTACGGGGGTATACATTATTTTTCTTATTTCTGCTCAAAACATAGATTGTGGGTACTCGTTAGAACCGCCTCGTCGAGGCGGTTCTAACGAGTACCAACAATCTATGTTTTGAGCAGAAATATGAAAAATATCAGTTTTTTTATCTGAAAATTTTCAGTTTTTGGAGGTGAAATTTTCTTTATATTTGAATAGGCATGTTTTCGTAATGCGTGTGCGTGCGTGCAACCGTGTGTGTGTGTGTGTGTGTGTGTGTGTGTGTGTGTGTGTGAGAGAGAGAGAGAGAGAGAGAGAGTTTCAGAAAATACAAAGTCTGTTTTTGAACAATTTCGGTTCGCTAATCTCCGTCTCGTTCCTTTTCGGTTTGGGGATTTTCAAATGGCTATATTTAGAATGGAATTTCCGATTAAATTTTATACTTTACTTTTTATCTGGTATTGAAGACTATATATCTGGTTTTGGGGATGTGTATATGGGGATAAATCATAATGTATATGGTTTAAGTAACTTGCATCATTGAGATCGTCATCTGTTTCTGGAAAAGACCGGATCGTGATAATTATTCGATCTTGCTGGTATACTGTTATGGGAAATCGAAAGTTCTTTAAAACAGTGTTTTATGTACAGTTACAATATGATTAAAATTAAAAATAGTTACCAGAAAATGATGATGTAATAAAATGATGTAAGACTTAACATGTGAAAGAAAGCAAAAATGAGAAAACACGAAAACGGGGAGGGGATTGGCGACCATTGACTGAGAAAGTATAAATTGTTTTGTTTCTTCTGTTCACTGTAATACCACGTGAGAACACTGTTTAAAAAGTTGGTACATCCGGAGACTTTCCAAATTTTAGGACTAGTATGGTAAGGAAATAAGATGTCCCAATACTAAGGGTAAATACTTTAAAAGCTACACTCTTTATAATCGGACTTTCTAGAAGCTTTGAACACTGAGCAAGAGGTATTTACCGACAGAAAAGGAACTGGACGCTCCCCGCACGTGTGCGTGCGTGCAACCGTTTGTGTGTATGCGTGTATGTGTCTGTGTGACAAGGAGAGAGAGAGAGAGAGAGAGAGAGAGAGAGAGAGAGAGAGAGAGAGAAAATTGTAAAGTCTGTTTCGACCAATTTCGGTTCGCTAATCTCCATCTCGTTCCTTTTCGGTTTGGGGGATTTCCAAATGGCTATATTTAGAATAGAATTTCTGAATAAAATTTAGGGATAGCCTAGCCACTAGGCGTTAAAATAAATAATATGGAAACAAAATCATCTATTTGCATTAAAATGAAATATTAATAGTTTTATAGCTAGTCTACTCTCCTTTCTCAATACTTAGCCAAGATATGTACTGGAGATGTACCAAATAGACCTGCCATTGCTAACAAGTTTATAATCTTTTAATAAACAAAAATGATCAGACTTATTATCAGACTAGCAGCTATTTTTGTTTGTGTAGAGGTTTTACGGCCCAGTCAACCTAATGGGGTCATGTCGAGCGCGGTCAGTTTACCTTACCACACGTTTACTGGGCAAGCGGTTAACCAGTTTTGTGCACATTCTCTCGCCAGAAACTGACAACTGCCTTTCTTGAATCAGTGGAAGGGAGAGAATGACCGTAGAAAATATTTCATGATCAATCTCTACGAAAGAAGTTGCCGACCTCGGCGGGGGTCGAACCCGCGACCTCCTCGTCTCCAGTCGCACGCGCATACAACTGAGCCACCGAGGCCGGCTCTAGCAGCTATAATACTTACATGTAGCTAAGATATGTACTGCAGACTCTACCAATTAGACTTGCCATTGTTAACAAGTTGATAATCTTTTAATAATAAACAAAAATGATTAGACTTTTATTATCAGATTAGCAACTAGTCTAATATAGGGATAAATCATAATTTATACCATGTAAGTAATTCACATTATTTATATCTTCAAGTTACCGAAAAAGGCCGGATCGTGATAATTATTCCAGCTTTCTGGTATACTGGTATGGGAAATCGAAAGTTCTTTAAAACGGTATTTTAGGTACAGTTACAATATGATAACAAAAAGAGTGACCTATGGCAAGCCGTTTTACTATTTATTCTACAAATCAGATATCTGATTTGATATATCAAATATCTAATATAATGTGTAAGATATCTGAAAAATATATATCAGATATCTTATATAAATTTTCGTTTCTCCTGTTCATTGAATTACCCCGTAGAAAGTTGGTACGGCCAGAGCTCTCGGACCTTCCTACTTTAGTTCCAAGGTTTATACAGTGAAACTTAAAATGCCTTGAACACTGATAGATCATTTATAGTGGCTGATTCACCCCCCCCGCCCCCCCCCCCCCTACTTTTTTTTGAGTTCCTAGGAAACTCTTCCGATAACCCAATAAATATTTAGGAATATTTGAGGGAAAATTTTTAATTCCTGTCATAAATAATGTATTCAGGTGTATTCATTATAATCGCATCATCGAGACGATTCTAATGAGTACCCTCAACATACGATTGTTTTATAGAAGCTCGAAAACATATCCCTGAATTATCCAATTTGCCTTCGGACCAGGCGTCATGATTAACCCTCAGTGGCTCGAACTACCCGTGTCTAGAACAAATTTCCATGGTCCCAAAAATGTTCGAGCCATTGAAGTTTGATGTTAAGTTTTCCTTTATTGTATTCTTTTTGAGTCATGTCATTTGGGCATATGTGGAGAGCGAAGGTCCAGATCAGACTGCGCATCCGCGCACTGAGATTTCACATTCGACCTTCTGTCGAAGGCATCCGCGCAGACTGATCATGGCCTTCACTGTCCGCTAACAGAATTATTGGACGCTAAAGAATGTATGAATGGAGAGCAAAAGCCCGGATTTTGCGCATGTTCGAAGGCACTTTTTCGCTTGATGTGGTCTACAGTCGAACCTCATTGGCTCGAACCTCTTTGGGACCATGGAAATTTGTTCGAGACATGGGTAGTTCGAGCCACTGAGGGTTAATCATGGCGCTAGGTCAGGAAGCAAATGGTGATAATTATGGGAATCTTTTTGATCTTCTATATAATTAGTGTATGTTGAGTGTACTCATTAGAATCGGCTCCAAGAGACGATTCTAATGAGTACACACAACATACAATTTCATGATAAAATGATAAAATTTCCCCAAATATTTGTTCTCTTGATCTATCGGAAGAATTTCGTAGGGACTCAAAAACGAGTTCGAATAAGCCATGGTAAACGAGCCATCGGTGTTCGAGCTATCGAGGTTCGACTGTATTTTATTGTTTTGTCCTCCAACCTACATTTGACCTTTTTATAGCAAGGTGAAATTGCGTTCTTATGCATTTATCTGGGAAAATTTTTGAAAATTCAGTTTCTAAATATGTATTAAAGACGAATGGCTGAAATTTGCAATTTATGATCAAAGATCAAACCCTTTTAGCTCATATCAAAATTTTGTCCCTCGAGGTTATCTGCCCTTGCCCCAGGGCTATATACGTGTACAAAATATCCTAATCTTTAAACGTCTTCTTCTCTGAAACAGCTTGACCAATTTTCACCAGATTTCACATTCGACTTTCTGTCGAAGGCATATTACAGTAGAACTTCAATGGCTCGAACCCCGATGGCTCGTTTACCATGGATGAGTCGAACACGTTCTTGAGTCCGCACGGATTTCCTCCAAATACGATATACGGATAATTTAGGGAGATTTTCTTCTTTTATCTTGCAAATGTATGCTGTGTGTACTCATTAGAATAGCCTCGATGAGGCGATTCTAATGAGTACACACAACATACGTTTATAATATAGAACAACGAAAAGATATCCCACAGTTATCTCCACTATGCCTCCTGGTATGGCACTGATAGTAACCATCCGTGGCTCGAACCAGCGCTGTCTCGAACAAATTTTCACGGTCCCAGAGGTGTTCGAGCCATCAAAGTTCGACTGTATTAATTTGTCCAAACGCTTATGCAGCATTCACCAAGATTGTGACCATGACAATATATGGTTAAAATCCTCTTCTCCAGAACCAAGAAAGCTTAAGGCTGAATCTTAGTAATTAGCATTTAGGTCTCAAGGTCTACTAAGTTAGTTCAAACGATGACCGTAAGTTGACATTTGACCTATTTACGGCAAAGTCAAATTTGCGCCCCAATTCATTTGTATGGGGAAATATTGCAATTACTGTTTCTCGAAATATATTAAGACCAATGACTGAACCATACAAAGTTTGGTCATAATAGCAAACCCTTTTAGATCCAATCAAAATTTTGTCCCCTTTGTTTGTCTGCCCTTGCCCCTTGGCTGTTTACATGTATAAAATTTAATCTTTAAACGTCTTCTCTGAAACAGCTGGACCGGGAGGGGACATTGATTTTGGTGCGGATCTCGTTGGCGTCGGCTTTGGCGTTTGCATTAACTAGCGTTGGATTGGCTTTGCCGTCGGCGTCAACGTGACACTTTCTTGTCTGCACAAGATATTGTGAACAAATGGTTGGATTCTTACCCAATTATTATGGCTATATCAGTGGACATAACAAAGTACTGATTAGATTTCGGTGACCTTTACCCAATTTTCACGGTACCTTTTGTAGAAAATGAGAAAATTCGCGGTTGGGGAACATCTGTTTTCTCGGAAAACACCGTTACTAGTATTTATTTATGCCCCCGCCTGCCTTTTGCGTTTTTAATCAAAACAGTACACCAAACTCTCATACCTCTGATCCTACCTGCTTGATGCCTAACACCACAAGTAATACCACTTTGGACTTGTTATCCAAGTCAAAAGGGTTGCATTTTTGTAATCTTAATGTTAGGCACACTGTCTCTAAATTTGATGAGATACGCATTATCATGGCTAACAAGATATGCCCAGATATTCTGGGTATTTGTGAGTCATTTTTAGAACCGACCGTCTCTGACAATGTGGTGGCGATCGACGGATTTGAGATTCTTAGAAAAGATAGAGCAGAGACCAAAAATAAAACTGGTGGTGGTCTACTATTATACAATAGAAACACAATTAAGTTCAAACGCAGGCCTGAGTTTGAAACATCTAGCTTAGAAACCCTTTGGGCTGAAATCGAGCTACCGAATGTTAAAGCTTTTCTCTTATGTACAGTTTACAGGCCACCCGATGCAAAAAGCGAATTGATCGACTTGTTTGAGGTAGAGCTTTCCATAGCACAGACATCTGGCCTTGAATTCCTTCTCATGGGTGATTTTAATATTGATTAGAAAGCTCATACGAATAATAAATGGCTAAACCTTATAAATCTATTCGATTTAACTCAACTGGTAACAGAGCCAACAAGGGTAACGGAAACTACCGATACGTTAATCGATCATGTATATATGACTCATCCAGAGAATATTGTATGTTGTTTTACTTCTACTTTATCTTTAAGCGATCACTTTCCCATTTGCTTTACACGAAAAGTAAACTCAAAGCTTCTAAAAGACAAACATACTACCACTACTTATCGCAGCTACAAGCATTTTGACGAAAATAAGTTTATATCTGATATTGCTAACGATTTGGATGCGTTTGCGGCAGATAAATCAAGTATAGACGAAGACCTTAACATCTGGTATTCATTCCTTTTGAAACACTTGAACAATCATACGCCGATTAAATCCAAACGCGTAAAATCTAAACGTATGCCTGACTGGTTTACTCCAGATATAATTCAAATGCAATCTTTACGAGATAAAACCAAACGATTAAAGCAATGGAGTGATCATAGAAAATATCGCAATAAAACAAAACAACTCATACGCCAAGCAAAGCGTAAATATTTTTCTAATAGCATAACAAATTCAAAAGATACCAAATCCTTATGGAAACACCTGCGAGACATGAATAATGGTGGCAAGTGTGCCTCCAGTAATTTGCCTGAAAAACTTATAATCGGAAATGAAACCATTACGGAGTCTGCAGCTGTTGCGAGCAAACTGAATAACTACTTTGCTTCAGTTGCCGAGCTCTTGACTGAAAACACATCATCAGGAAGTTCATTAGACTTTGACACCAATAAAATCAGCGATTTTGTTGATAGCAAAGTGCCTACAAACACACAATTTACAATTCCATTTATTACCCCACGAACAAGTTTTGTTACATATTAATACCTTAGAGGCTTCAAAATCGACCGGGCTTGACGGCATAGGGCCAAGGATTATCAAACTTGCTGCCCAATCATTATCGCCATCGATTGCGATGCTTATCAATAAAAGCATTGCGACCGGCCAGTTTCCTTCTCAAATGAAATTGGCAAAGGTACTTCCAGTTTACAAAGGTGGTGAAAAGTCCGACCCCTCAAACTATAGGCCAATTTCTGTCCTGTCCACTGTATCTAAAATTTTCGAAAAGCACGTGAACAAACATCTTATGGCATATTTGAACAAATATAAACTTCTACATGACAATCAATCCGGGTTCAGGCCAAAACATAGTAGCCAAACAGCTTTAGTCAAACTCATTAATGACTGGATGAAATGTATTGATAAGGGTGACTTGGTTGGAGCCATTTTTATCGATTTTCGGAAGGCTTTTGATCTGGTTGATCACCCCATCTTGCTGAATAAACTTGCATTATACAAACTTAACCCTTCTGCCATACAGTGGTTCAAATCATATTTATGTTCTCGACAACAAGTAATCGAGAGTGATAAAGGGTTGACGGATTTCACCACCGTACAATCTTGTGTGCCTCAGGGCTCAATATTGGGCCTGACCTTATTTCTCATTTTTATCAATGATCCTCCGCTTCATATCAAAAAGTGCTCCTCTGATTTGTATGCAGATGACACGACAATTCACACGCATGGTAATGAGATAGATGCTATTGGAGAAGATGCTATTGGAGAAGATCTGCAAGGAGAATTCGGTAACACAAAACATGGGGAAAGATAAATAAAATGAATGTTCACATGACCAAAACAACTTGCATGCTAGTTGGCGCTAGAAAGCGCGTGAACGACTTTCGACCTCTAAATATTATTGCTGACGATGTCAACATTCAATCCGTTAGTAAACAGAAACTCCTTGGTGTTTATATCGATGAACACCTTTCTTTGTCTGCCCATATAGACCACTTATGCTCCCTTATCTCATCTAAAATATCTATATCACGCCAGTTATGTACCGACACATATTCAAAAAGTTTACTATCAGGGGTATATTCTTCCTTATATTAATTACGGCTCTGTTACCTGGGGTTCAGCCTCTGCAACTAATAATGAACGCATATCCAAACTGCAAAATCGCGCTGCTCGAATCATCCTGCGAGCAGATTACGATACCACATCAGTAGATATGTTCAGTCAGCTGGGATGGCTGTCAATTCCGGACAAACTTAAATATAATAAGGCTGTCTTGACATACCGAGCAATAAATAATTTATCCCCTGAATATATAACACAACTTCTAAAACCAGTATTCGAGGTACACACCCTTAACCTGAGGCCATCAGAAAATGGCTCACTTTATGTGCCGAAAGCACGGACAGCACTTTTTGATGGCTCTTTTTCGTGTTCCGTACCAAGACTATGGAACGCTCTACCTCAAACAGTAAAAACATCGGAGTCACTCTCAACCTTTAAGCAGTCTCTTAAAGCAACATTTTAACCCTTATAAAATGTCTTTAACTATGATTTTAAATGATATACCATGTGTAAAATTATCGCTGAAACCGTTATTGTAACTGAATGAGAGCTTTTATGACCTAGCATAATTATTTTAGATATTGGTTTTATGCGCTCGTCAAATCTTAAAGCACTTACAAAAACTGTGATAACATATAGACGTTGTCTTTGATATAATTAAGTGCCATGTTTGGTTTTAAATCACTTGCACATACCTATTAGCACTTTTTATTTGACAAAAATTTTATATAAGCATTCACTTCGCTACAAGCTACTTTTATCCCATGAATTTCTTAGCTGTTAGTTAAGTCTTGTTGTATATATGTATATAAATTTTAGTTAGAGGACCGCAAGGTAGAATAGTTATTTATAGCTAATTGTGTCATCCTCTTTTAACATTGTTTAAATAAATAAATAAATAGAGTTTCGCCGCGATGTTACGTCCGTACGTGCATACGTGCGTATGTGCGTATGTCACGTCCGTAACCAGGTTCAAGTTTACCTGCAAATTTAGGTGCAAATTTACGTCCGCGTTTCTCTTGCAGCTAATAACTTTTATACCTTCTGGGCTAGAAAGTTGAAAATTTGTACGACACTTACCTACATCAAGACCTTTTAATGTATGGTACTGTAGCCCCAGGGTCATGCCCCTGGGCGGGGGCATCCGTGTACTGTGGACACATTTCTAGTTTGTTTTTTTTATTATTATTTTTGTTTCAGGTAAAACCATAAACTCTAGGTACAATGGCTACACTGCAGGCACGCCTCGACAATCAGGACTACAAGAACTGGGTAAAAGCTGCACTATGCCTACATTTAGTGAAGGAAGGTCTTGAAGATCTGGCTGATGAAAGAAGTAAAGATTTTCACAGACAGGTTTTACAAGATGCAGGAGGATCTCATAGCGTCTGTCACACAGAGAGAATATCGTTTGATAATAACACAGGAACCATTTCCTGCTGTCATCCATATTGTCAGCAATTTGTAAATGCGATTTCCGATTTGGGAATAGATTTAAACAAACGTTTTAGATTTCGAAACAATTTGAAGAATTGTGATGTACGGCTATGGCACAGTGAGCATTGGGAGCTTGCCAAGATTTTCATGAATGATGGCCAAACGTCGGTTCAGAAGACCCCCAGAGACACTGATCTGAGTGGAATTATAAATTTTCTTTCTCATTGTAAAGTTGCCGCGGCGGCCATTTCTAATATTCACATCATCTCTCAGGTAAGGATAGAACAAATATGAGCCGGGCAACATCATTTCCTACACGATAGCATGAGCGCCGAGCGAAGACTCGGAGTAGCCTGCTCATCAACACCGTCTGATCAAAGTCTTTGCTGTCCACATGAATGGATACTTCGCTACCCCCAGTGCCCTACAGAGACTGATCAGACTGCGCAAATGATGATCTGAATCTTCAGTGGGCGAACACGCATTCTTTTAGGAAAAACTGCGTACCGGCATATTTGAGCTTTTTTTTTTTTTTTTTTTTTTTTTAATCAAGCCAAATGGCAATGTACAACATCACGAAACCTTTATATAGTACAGCTGGGGTTTACGGGGATATACATTATTTTTCTTATTTTTGCTAAAAAACATAGATTGTGGGTACTCGTTAGAACCGCCTCGCCGATGCGGTTCTAACGAGTACATCGGCGAGGCGGTTCTAACGAGTGCCCACAATCTATGTTTTGAGCAGAATTATGAAAATTATCAGTTTGAAAGGTTATTTTATCTGAAAATTTTCAGTTTTTGAAGGTGAAATTTTCTATATATTTGAATAGGCGTGTTTTCGTAATGGTACAACGTGCGAAACGATACGTTCTGAAAGGTGCCCCCAACGAAGACAAATCAGTCTACGTATCTGCACAGTCTGATCAGTCTTCATAGTCTGGCTATTGGAAATCATTACGAAAACACGCCTATTCAAATATATAGAAAATTTTATCTCCAAAAACTGAAAATTTTCAGATAAAAAACTCAGATATTTTTCATATTTCCGCACAAAACATAGATTGTGGGTACTCGTTAGAACCGCCTTGCCGAGCGGTTCTAACGAGTACCCACAATCTATGTTTTGAGCAGAAATAAGAAAAATAATTTATACCCCTGTAAACCCCAGTTTTACTATATAAAAGTGGGGTTTAAGGGGGTCAAAATTATATAGGTATGTTTTCGTGATGCTGCCCAGTGAATATAAGCGCAGTCTGATCTGAATATCTGTCGGCGAACATGTTTGAAGGTACGATTTCTGACGATGTGGCCCAAAGACTGCATTAAATATTTAGCTGTCAATGAAGGATATTTGTGTGTGTGTGTGTGTGTGGCGGGGGGGTGGGGGTGTAGGGAGTGGGACGGGCGCTATTCCAATAATCATATATTTATTTTCTTTCACATATCTAATTTAACATGGTCATATACTGATAAATCTTCCAAAATATTTCTTTGCATTAAAATATATGGACCGCGTGAAGCGAAAAAGTGCCTTCGAGCATGCGCAAAATGCAAAGATTCAAATCATCCTGCGCATGCTCAAAGTATGTTCCGGGCCTATGCTCTCCATTTATACATTCTGTAATATCCAATTATTCTGTTAGCGGACTGGGAATGCCCCAATCGGACTGTGCGGATGCGCAGGCTGATCTGGGCCTTCGATATTCGCGTAAGACCCGTTTTAATATGGCACGGTCCATATAATGTTAATGAATATTTAATGTGATTTGGAAAAACATAACAAAGTTTAAAATAAATCAGTTAAAATTCTGTTGATGACCAATGATATTAAACAACAGGGGATTTATACGAAAAAGGACCTAATTAGTATTTGGTCTACCTTGCACTTCGTTTATTAAAGGAGATAATAGAAAAAAAAACAAAAAAAAAAAAAAAAAACGAACCTACTGCTGTTTCATTGTTTTCTGTTTGAGTTCCGCTTATTGCTTAGCCAGCCTCAGTACAATTTTATATTGCTGGAATTCATCACGAAAACATGCCTATATAATTTTGACCCCCTGAAACCCCACTTTTATATGGTAAAACTGGGGTTTACAGGGGTGTACATTATTTTTCTTATTTTAATAAACAACAAAGATTGTGGGTACTCGTTAGAACCGCCTCGCCGAGGCGGTTCTAACGAGTACCCACAATCTATGTTTTGAGCAGAAATATGAAAAATTTTAGAATTTTTTTATCTGAAAATTTTCATTTTTTTCTTGGTAAAAGTTTCAGTATATTTGAATAGGCATGTTTTCGTAATGTTGGCGACACATTCAAGAGACTGCTTTTAAACTGAGCAAAGATTCGCTCAGTCTGATATCAGATCGTTTCCTTTTCGGTGCCAAATTTCAGGCGACATTTGTCGTCTGCCTTTTTTTAGCTCACCTGAGCTCTGCTCAGGATGAGCTATTGTGATCACTTTTCGTCCGTCGTCCGTCCGTGCGTCCGTCCGTTAACATTTTCAAACGACTTCTCCTCTGAAACCGCTGAGCCAATTATGCTCAAATTTCATATGGAGCCTCCTTAGGGTGGGGGAACGAAAAATTGCTAAAATGGTCGCGGTCCGTTGACCAAGATGGCCGCCACGCCCATATATGGTAAAAACCTTTAAAAATCTTCTCCTCCAGAACCGAGAACGCCTTGGGGCTGAACCTTTGCAGGAATCATCTGGGACGGGAGGTCTGCCAAAATTGCTAAAAGAATTGTCGTACGTTGACGTTTGATCTTTTTACGGCAAGGCCAAGTTTGCTTCCCTATGCATTTGTATGGGAAAAACCTTTAAAAATCTTCTTCTCCAAAACCGAGCATGCCTTGTGGCTGAATCTTTGCATATATCTTTGGTAACAGGAGAGCTACCAAAATTGCTAAAATAATGGTCGTACATTGACATTTGACCTTTTTATGTTAAGGTCAATTTTGCTTCCTTATGCATTTGTATGGGAAAAAATGTTCAGAATTTCAAACAACTTCTCCTCTGGAGCCTCTGGGCCAATTTTGCTCAAATTTCATATGGAGCCTCCTTAGGGTTGGGGAACGAAAAATTGCTAAAATGGTCGCGGTCCATTGACCAAGATGGCCGCCACGCCCATATATGGTAAAAACCTTTAAAAATCTTCTCCTCCAGAACCGAGAATGCCTTGGGGCTGAAGCTTTGCAGGAATCATCGGGGACGGGAGGTCTACCAACGTTGCTAAAAAGCCTCCTTAGGTAGGGGGAACAAAAGATTGCTAAAATGGTCACGGTTCGCTGACCAAGATGGGCGCCATGCCCATATATGGTAAAAACCTTTATAAATCTTCTTCCCTAGAACCGAGGATGCTTTGGGGCTGAATGTTTGCATAAATCATCGGGGACAGGGGGTCTACCAAAGTTGCTAAAATAATGGTCATACACTGACATTTGACCTTTTTACGGCAAGGTCAAGTTTGCTTCCTTATGCATTTGCATGGGAAAAAACATTTAAAAATTTTATTCTCCAAAACCGAGGATGGCTTGTGGCTGAATCTTTGCATATATCATCTGGAATGGGCGGTCTACCAAAGTTGCTAAAATAATTGTCATACATTGACATTTAACCTTTTTACGGCGAGGTCAAGTTTGCTTCTGTATGCATTTGTATGGGCTCATACATTTGTATGGAAAAAATGTTGATAATTTCAAATGGCTTTTCCTCTGAAGCCTCCGGGCCAGTGTTGTTCAAATTTCATGCGGAGCCTCCGTGGGCAGGAGAATGAAAGATTGCTAAAATGGGTATGGTCTATTGATCAAAATGGCTGCCATGCCCATATATGGTAAAAACCTTTAAAAATCTTCTTCTCCATAACCAAATAAGCCCTGGGTCCTAATCTTTGCACAAATTACAGGGGGACAGGAGATCTACCAAAATTGCTCAAATGATGGTCCTATGTTGACATTTGATCTTTTTGCCTCCAAGGTCAAATTTGCTTCCCTATTTGTGTGGGCCATATACATTTATATTGAAAGTATCGAAGTGACTTGTAGATCTACAGTAGTTAAAATTGTTCTGATTGGAAATCTAAGATGGCCATCGTCTGGTTTATATTTATAATATTTCCCTGCCACTGTGTTGTTTACATGTATAAAATCATGATTCTTCAGAAACCACTTAGCCAATTTCCACCAAATTTCACATTGATCTTTCTGTTGAAATGTGATTGATAGTTTATTCAAATGATCATGCCCCATTGACTGTGAGGCCCATATATTCTTCTTCAAAACTAAGAACTGCTCAAATGATGATATTTTCATTAGTTGCGATGATAGGATTGGAAAAATGTTGCATAACATCTGCATGTCTGCAGTGGCTATGTCACTCAGGTGAGCGAACCGTGGCCCGTGGGCCTCTTGTTTTTGTGTGTGTGTGTGTGGGGGGGGGGGGGGGGGGGTGGAAAGAAACAAAAACTATCGCTTGGAAAGAAATTTATGTGTAAACTTGAAAGATTGTATGCCAAACAGCGTACATCCAGATGCATAGGGGAATAAATCCTTTATTATCACGAAATTTACCGAACTTACGGATTTACCCGAACAGTTACCTGTACAAATTCGACTCAGCGATATATAGAGTTAATAGGAAAATAAAATAAAAATGGGTAATACATGCATTTCTGATTTAACGATAACTGTTTTTTACTTATTTTCAAAATCTGCATTTATTGCACTTTCACAAGGTATGAAAATTTTCAAAATAACTTCATATCTTAGTTCTTCCCTATGCGTTTGAAATTCAGACTATTTGTGCCTATATATTACCATTATATTTTGTCATAAATGATCAAAACGCTAATTTTAGCAAATTTTAAAATGATTGCCTTTTCAGGGAAAGTTTTATGTTATCACCAAAAAGAGATTTTTCCATAGTTTGTACTGGTATATAACACTGTAGAATAAGTATTTTTCTTCGTTCTTCGATTTCGCTCTAAACTTGTGAAATTAAGCTTTTCCGAACTATCGCCAAGATGTTTGAAATAGTCCAAGTCCAATAATAGAATCATGGCCATAGCGACCTAGGGGAAATAACTGTATTCAGTCAACTTCCGCTTCTCATAGGTAACTTTCCAAGTAACGCCCCTTAGCGGATTGAAGCATATTTTTCGAGATGAGACGGCTTATCATTACGAAAACGCGCCTATTCAAATATATAGAAAATTTTATCTCCAAAAAACTGAAAATTTTCAGATAAAAACCTCAGATATTTTTCATATTTCTGCACAAAACATAGATTGGGCGCCGAGGCGGTTCTAACGAG